>JANBPO010009603.1:43497072-43846111 GCA_024336825.1 Amorphophallus titanum
ATCTGCCGTTTAACCTTCAAATCTTACCTCCTTCTTGCAATGTGCATCTTGTGCGGTGCATAAGGCCCCCCCCCCCCCCCAATTCCACAATTTGGGCCCAGAACTAAGCCACCGCCACACAATCTCGAATCAAATCTAGAACTAACACAGCCTGCTCATCCACAGACGTGCAAGACCAAGAACTTACTGGGACATCTCTACCCATTCCTGCCTCAAAATCCAAGAGAATAGTCAGGACTATCACATCATCTTTGACACTACAAAGCATGATGAGAATGTCAGGCTCGACAATCGACAGCTCACCAGGAAGATCCTCCACTGGTTCGAGCAGTCTCTAGATCAAGGCATCCATTTGGCTACCTCAAACCATGACCTTGACATCTCAGGGGCTGGCTAAACCTCAAGTTGGGGTGGCCAAAATGACATTAAAACCTCTAGAGTACACTAATGGCCACCTAACCACGAACTATCCTCACCAGCCACCTGACTTCGCCACAGATTCCTCAAATATAGCACTGTAAACTCACACCTGTTGGCAAAACTCTGTCTAACACGACATAACTAGGGCCACCACCTCTGGGGAAGGTGACTCTCTATCTTACTCCTCAGGCCCCACGCCGGCACTCTGATGATCACTGGATCTACCTTCATAGCGCCATCACCGCGCACTCTAACTCTCACGTGAGAAATAAAGTGGTAAATAAACACAAAACTGATGCCAGCTGTCAGCTGTTCTGGACCTTATGGACTCTAGAACACTATAATTATCTCAAATTTCCATGTATATTCACAACCACACTCTGATACCCACTGTAACAACCCAAGATCCAGATACCAAAAAATACCCGATACCATTTGAATCCTGGCCCACCACCCATGAGCTAGAAGGCTCGGAAGGGTTGTTAGGTTTGTGGAGGTACATGAAAATTTAAAATAATGTAGGCAACAACTATATAGTGAACTATGTAAATAATAGAAAATAAAATTACATTTTCAATTAAAGAGCTAACTATAGACTCCGGTCTAACGAAGTATGGTCTACAAGGAAAAGAAATGTACTCTAATGCCAGGTACACCCCCGACTCTGGCGGCAGAATTATACTCAACCGGACAAAGGCAGGATGAGACAGCTCTACATTATATAAAGAGGTGGAGGAACCTAGCTATGAGATGTAGGTGGCCTCCGCACCAAGAAGATGTTCAGATATGCAAGCAGAATCTCAGGAGAGAAGTGCTTGAAAAGATGATCGGGACGGATGTCTGGACATTTGACCGTCTGAACAATGTGGTGGCAGAGGTTGAAACCTTCTTGTCTAAACGTCCTATCGCCAACATCCCTGCTGTTCAAAAAGGGAAATCTACTGAGCGGCGACCAGTGCCTACAGAAGTAAACATTGTTGACTTCAGAACTTTTGACCATCAAGAGAAAGAGGGTAAAGTAGTAGCTGCTCCTCTGCCAGCAGGGGCAGTAGAAGAGAAGGAACGTGTCTCCCTGAGAAACAAGATGAAGAAAGTATACTCATTTCCCAAGGAGAAGACCCGGGCACTATTTGATTGGGCATACAAGTACAACAAGATAACACTGTCCGAACCAAAGAGACTAGCCGATGCAGCAAAGAAAGATGACCCACTATTCTATCTGTACCATAGAGCACTCGGACATGTCATAGAAGACTGTTATGTCTTCAAGGATGTCATGGAAAGCATGGTTAAGAAAGGGGAGCTACAACTAGGGGAGCACCAAGTGGATCCTCCATGCCCCCATGAGCCCCCAGTGTTGAGGCTGGCTGCCAATATGATCTCTATATACCAGCAGTTGCCTGAAGAAGCTGCCGAAGAATGCACTCAGCACACATATGAAGCCTGCTTCCTCACTCCCATCAAGGATCAGGTGGGATGGCAGACAGTGCCAGCTAAGACCAAGAGAAGAGCACCTGTCACTGGAACACCGGGTGCATCTATTCGGGGTGTTACTCCAAAACCAGCACCACCTCCAGTAAATCCTATGCGGCTCACTACAGAGTCACCGCCAGTTGTCCAGGTGTTTACTCCCAACCGGAGAAAGCAAACTCCACTCCCTGATCATAAGGAGATGAGCCCTAAGGTGAGGCGTCTCCAGCAGTACATCAGCCAGCTTGATGAATATGAGTAGTCTGAGCCGAAGCCGTTATTGGTAAAAGACCATATCATCTGGGAGCGACTGGAAGTATTGACAGTTGAAGAGCCAGCAGAGAGGGAGCAAGAAAAAGTCAAAACTGAACTCTTCTGGGGGCATGAGCCAGCCAAGGCAAGATGCCAGAGAAAGAAGAAGTCAAAAAGTAAAAAGAACATAACAATAGTTCAGTGTGACACTCTGTCAGTGTTATTCACTCTGCTAGGGGAAGATGATGAAGGGGAGTCTTCCACTCCACCACTAGAAGCAAATCAGGCCGAGGCCTCAACCTCGGTGCATGTTACCCGCTCTGGAAGAAGATGGGGACGCCCGCCTCCGGCCAACCATAACATTATTTTCAGGGGTGAACAACCCTACCAGATGCCAGAGCCTGAGGTCAGAGGTGCTGAAATTTCCCCTCCAACAGGCCTCTATCTAGAAACAAACAAGGGGGATGAAGCTCCGTCATTTATTGAATTTCTGTCCATCCTGGAAGGCAAACAGCCGGCACAGGTTGCTACTGATAAAAACAATAAACACCACCAACCACCTGCCTCAATGCTCAAGAAGAAAGACAAGAGCATTGATGCTCCCTCAGCACCAGAGGTTACTTCCCTAGTAGAAATCCCTCAGCAGTCCCCCTGAAAGAGAGAAGCAAAAGAAGGGCAGGCAATGCTACAGGCACCCCATGAACCTCCAAAGCATCGCTGTGCGGAAGAGATGCGGCTATCCAATGTCCGAGTGGGCAGCCAGATTATGAAGATGCTGAAGAAGCTCCCCACAAGGTTTACCATATGAAAAATTCTCTGCTTGAGCGAGGAAGCTCGCCAAGCTATCATCGATGCCTTACAGTCGCTAGCTCAATACGAAGCTCTCCTGACAGAGGTCAACTCCGGGCCAGCAATTACATTCACAGAAGATGACATGCTGATTCCCAACCCCAGCCACAATAGACCTCTGTATATGAGGGGATATCTCAACTGCCAACCACTGAGCCGGATATTGATAGATCCAGGAGCTGCTGTGAACATTATGCCCTATCGCATCTATCAGAAGTATTATTTTGATCTGCACCTCACCAAGGTGAAAGATATGAGGATTGCTGGCTTCAATCAGAAGTGCGAGACCCCACTCGAAATGACAGAATTCAACCTCACATTGGGGGATTTCACCACTACAGTACAGTTTTACATGATAAATTCCAATACCACATACAAGGCCTTGCTGGGGCGGCCGTGGCTGCATAAATATCGGATAGTACCAACTACACTGCATTAATGTATTAAGTACTGTCATAACGGCAAAGAAGAGAGGGTGTTTGTAGACTTGCACCCCTTTGAAGTTTTCGAGTGCCACATGCTCGATGCACCATTCTACATGGAGGTCTCCCAAGGAGCAAAGAAGAAAGATGCCTCTACAGGCCAAAATAAAGTAGTGTCAAAAGTAGATGATTGGTCTCCTCCACCACCTCCGGGCTATGTGGAGAGACACAAAGTTTCCCATATCTCTCAAACTGGAGACTTTGCTCGAGCTGCACCCCCGAACATCTATCCCAGTGAAGTCGATGAGAATATGCACGGTATTGAGCTTTAATTAATAGAACCTAAAATTTATATGGGCTCTAAATATAAAATTTTAGGTTTCAGACATATCTGGATGTTACAGTACTAGTTAATGGGAAGCCATCTTCATACTTCCACAGTGGTAGAGGTCTCAAGCAGGAAGACCTCATGTCTCCCCTTCTTTTTGTTCTTGTGACTCATGTCCTTAGCAGGGTATGGTAAAGAGCAGAGGTTGCAGATCTGATTACTGGTTTCCAGGTGGCCAGAGGGGGTCCAAGAGTGACCCACTTGCAGTACGCGGACGTTACTATTCTATTCCTGGTAGAGTGTGAGCGGCACCTTTGTGTGGCTAGACTTCTTCTTGAGTTACTGGTGGAGACCACTGGCTTGAAGGTTAATTTCAACGTTAATATGGTTGATTTGTCTCTCCTACGGGCGTCACGTATATTGGGCTGCCAGGTTGGTGCATTCAATATTTCCCACCTGGGCCTTCCTCTGTCCCCAAGTGCTCTACGATGTGCTGATTGGCTCCCTATTAAACAGAGGTATGAGGCTAGATTAGCTGGATGGAAGGCTAGATTGCTATCATTTGGGGCAGATTAGTCTTATGCAGATCAGTCCTGGACAGCTTAGCTATCTACTTCATTTCTGTGTTCCGGATCTCGAAGACAAAGCTACGGAGGATTGAGTCTATTCAGGGGAGATTCTTCTGGTATGGGAGTGGGGGGACACATAGGGGATGACATGACATAAGGTGGAAGAGGGTGGTTGCTAGCAAGGAACATGGGGGTTTGGGATCAAGGATGTGGGAGATTTTAATTTGGCTCTTCCGTAAAATTGGCTTTGGAAATTGGGATCAGGAGAGGATGGGCTTTGGGCGAACCTTATCAGGCAGAGGTACCACAGTAGGAGGGTGGTTTGGGATTTGAAGTCTCCACACATGCCTCAAATCTCCCACATTTGGCATGGCATTTTGGCTTGCAGGGACATCATATCTACTGGCGTGCAAGTCTGTTTGGGGAAAGACAACAAGTGTCTTTTCTGGAAGGACAGATGGTGCGGTGAACTCTCTTTAGTGGTGGCCTTCCCTAGCCTCTTGCTATTGCTGCTAACCCGTTGGGGACGATGGACCCGGCCTATGACCCCCACCTTTTAGGGGACACTTGGGCACGACTTTCAAGAGGAATCTCAGGCCGATAGAGATGGTGGAGTTCCACGACCTCCTTATTTGCCTCCTTCACTTTGCCACGCACCCTCTCTAGAGCGATTCATGGACTTGGAGGTCAAATAGGGAGAGGTCTTCTCGGTCTACTCTACCTACACCTTTAACTTAGACTGTGGGACCCGTCACGTCCTCGCCCCGCATATCTGGAAGCCAAGGAGCCCGTTGAAGGTGAAAATCCTCACTTAGAGGAGTTCCCACGAGAGGCTCCCCACCTATGACCAGCTGGCTCACTTCGTCCCCGGCATCCAGTCAGCCTACTGCTTGTGTGGGTAGAGTGAGGAGACCCTAGACCACCTATTCGTGGGTTGTTCATATTCGAGGGAAGTGTGGAACTTATTGGCTTCGAAGTCCGGCCGCTATATTGCTCGTGTAACAAAGGTGTACCACCTCATTGAATTGTGGGTTAGATCTTGGCCCCATAGAGGAGATGTGATCTTATGGTGGTTGGTTCTCCATGCCAATCTGGGGTCTTTGTGGGGTGAGCGGAATAGGACGATTTTTAGAAGAGTGGCTAGAGCTGAGGAGTCTCTTTTTCCTTTTATTTGTGATAGAGTGAGAGAATGGGGAGAGTTGCTTTGTAAAGTGAATTCTCTCAACTCACCTCTTTTTGGTCTGTTGGGGGGATGGTGTCGTCCGCACCATCTTGGTGTGGCATGTTGTATATGGTTTTTTGGGGAGCTCCTTGACTTGTACATTCCTAACTCTTTTTGATTTTATACAATTGTGGCTTTGCCCACTTTCAAAAAAATCAATCATGCAGTGGAAAATCAAATTTTCAGAGTACATGGTAGCACTTAGAATTGTGCTATACTGGTTTGTCGGCAAAAATCATTCAGCTCCATGACAGGCATTCCTGAGCCACTCCATGCCTATATTACTTCTAGACTCCATCCAATACCTCAAGTTTTCATTGTGTTTCAGGTGAGTAGCATTGCATTAGAGCCAGTTTTCTCATTGTGTTCCCCCTGTTTTGCATTGTGTTTATGGAAGCACAACTTGCAGTATGAGTCCACTTAATCGATGATTGAACATGCCGCCAAAAGCCTGGTCCCCCAGGCAACTGTAGCAGTACATTCATGTAGATGAAGAAGAAGATGCGACCGACTTGGTCAAGGGAGGAAAATGACTTAAGCATCTCCTGTTTGCTAGTTCTATATACCCAGGAGATCTAGATGAGCATGTGCCCCTATTTCATGGCTCAGATAGTTCAATATGCACTTCATAGCACATTCCCATCAGCCTTCTGATAGATGAATGAAATCCTAATTTGCATCTCCAGAATAAAATAAGGTTTAGGTAAACATATGCTCCTGCTTCATGACCCAGATATTTAAGCATATATGAAGAAAATCATAATTTGCATTTAACATAAGATGAGGTTCAGGAAAAGCATGCCACCAATTGCGGCATGGCTTATGACGCAATATCAAACAAATATAAACATGTGATAGGAGCGGATCAAGACGACTATTTTTCCATCTCGACGGTACCTGCGAGGTGCTCGAAGGCTTTAAATACTAGGGCTCGTTCATGTTAGGGCAACCAGCTTGTGTAAGTTTTTTTTTTATGGGAAAAAGAATCAGAGGTTCTTAGGGCGTGAGGTAGACTTAAAAGTCAGTCAGAATACTATAAAAAGTTTCGGTGTTCTTCAAAATGTGTTCGTGTTCTCTCTCCATCCTTCTCCTGAATAGGTACAAGTTACTGGCAATTAGTTGGTCAGCTTGATGCTATATGGCATATATTGTTGAGAGACCACTGGCTACCATGCAATATTGGGCTAGCTACAAAGGGCCAATTTGGGCTCGCCGGGAAATTGGATTATATAGTTTATGGTGATCACAAGTATTCAGATGCAATAGCAGACCCACGCCATTAGCATCTTCTCTAGCCCTACTTCCATCTTTTAACCTTTATCTAGTTATGACTTGGTCTCCATGATCGACCCACATATCTGATATGCGTTTGACCATATTATATATCTGATGGATGTGTACTTGACTGTATTATCTCTTGTTGTTTGACTACGGATGTCTTATGTGGTGTTTGGTGAAATAGCTCGGCTGGTATCAACTTCAATATTACCACTAATAGTAAGTGTTTGATTATGATTTATCAATTTTGATATTCATACGTTACGGAAGTATGTTTTTGTAATAAATTTAACATGGGACCAAGCCTGCATTGAAAGTATTAGAGTTTGAGTGTTTGAAAGTTTCCAACCTCCCTTCCCCATCACCGCTCGAGTGGACCCAAGAGTGTCAATTAATCCCATTGTAAAAATCACAATACATTTACTATCATATAAACACAAATATATTAAAAATATAAATATAAATAGTTTTTGTATATTCTTGAGGAGGGCCTATTTTGCCAGCCTAGTAAGCGCTCATCCTCTCGGCCCATCACGAGAGCACAACTCTCTAGGCCCATTACTCCGCGTGACCGGCCCAACACGCCTCCTGTCCCGGCATAGGATCCGTACTCACGTGCACCTTCCCCGACAGCGACCACAACACATGTCTGCTACAGTGTATTAATGACGAACGGTGCTCTAGCCCGGCAATGAGGGGAGGAAGCCGCCCACGTCACTCACCCTGCTAGCACAATCTCACGCTCTCTCCGGCAAGTCCTGCCTCATTAATGACAGTCAAATTATGCCGCATTAATGGTGGAGCTTCCTCTCCAGCGGGAGATGGCGGGTCAATGCCTATGCCTCCTTGTCTCGTCAGGCACGTGAGCTGAGCGACTCACGTCTCCTCTAGTCACGACAATCTAATGGTCAACCCCTCCCGACAACGGTATAAGTAGGATCCTGACCCAATAGTCAGGAGGTACGCAATCTCTTCCCTCAAGTTCTCTTTCTCTCTTACTTTGTCTCTCCCTCTCTCGAGTGCTTATCTCCTCCTCCACCGTTGTCTGACTTGATTGTCAGAGAATTATCTCTTGGGATAACTCTCAGGACTCATTCTGACCTCTCGTTAGTAGTTACAGATCTCTCTATGGTGAGGTTTGTTGGAATCGGATCACATAAGGTGACCAAGAGTCCTCAATTTCAAGGTCTCCACAAGAGATTGAGATAAAGACTCCTTGCCCATGAACTCTTAGAATCTAGGAGGTGGTTCCCTATGGATGTGGGTTATGGGAGGGGACGTCTCCGATGGGGAGGTGGTTTTCCTCTATCCCACGTTCTTACCCCAGGTCCCCCTCTCGCTGCTATAAAAGGGCGGCCTAGTCCCCATCAATGGGCTGCTGGTGGTTCGTTTGATGCCTTACGGAGCAGAAGAGAGGAGAAACCTGTTGGGCGTTCTTGGACTGTCATCATCCTCGCACGTCTTCCTCGAACCGTTCGACATCTCAAGATGTTGCTCCGTAAGTCTCTGAACTCACTACACATAGATGCATGCTAGTCTTAGAATGGGTCGGATGCCCTTCAAGATTCTCTTTCCTTATCAAACAAATTATTAGAGATGTGAATCGTGAAGTGGACAACTATTTTTCAACTGTTACAATTCTTGATCAAGTTAATTTGTGAACCAAATGAATCACTGGATTAGACTTGAACTCGACTTAATTAGTCGCATGTCTCAAACCTTAAGTTCATCTCATTCAATTGTACAAGTTAGTCCATGGATTGACGTCACTATAAATATAGATTGGAGTGGACACAAAGGATGCACATAAACAGGTGACCCACTCCTACAACAGAAGACTTTTGTGTAAAGAAAATAATTTTTATATTCCTCCGAGAAACTCTTTTTTTTCTCTGCACTACCTGAGGTACTCTCTCACCATCTTCATCATCTCTCAATTATCTATCTACCTTTATTACAATAAACTATTTTTATGATGATCTTTAAACACCCGAGAAACAATAATGAAGGGAGAAGCCCCGCTTTGGCAGTGAGTTAAGATTACTCGGATTAAATTAATTGAGTCAATTTATCTCTCATTTAACCCACTTTTATTTTGACAATAAAAGGAGTTAACCCAATCATCGATGCCGGATAAGTAATTCAGGGATAAGTTAGAATTTTTTAACCTGATTAACTAATTTAGCTTATCTTTATTTATGAAATAGTAGATTTATTCGAAGAATAATAGAATATATTGTTTCCTTTTTGTATGTGTAGAGGCTAAAAAGTGTCTCATTCGTCTCGTACTACATCTTTAAGAATTGTTTGACGGGGAAGAGTAGATGGCAACCCTGAAGGAACCTGCAAGCACTAGAAAGAATCGTCAAAAGGAGCTTTGAAAGTGACCTCAGGGGACAAACCTCAGATGGTTAAGTTAGAACCGTCTGGGAAGAATAAACCAGAAGAATGTGCAGATAAAAGAATGAGAAGAATAGCCTGGAGTCGGGAGAGTGATCGAAGAGTGCAAGGAGTGCTCGGAGAGACAAAAAGAGAAAAACTCTGGAGGGGCCTCTCTCCCTCTGCTTTCCTGCTAGAGTCTCCTGGGAAGGTGAGAACGTAGGGAGCCCTCTCTCCTCTTCTGGATGTGAAGAATCTCTCGATATGCCTATGTCTGTGTATGTTTGCATCCTCTTTGTGTCTGCCTATTCGCCTCTATCCCTCTGGGTCTCACTGGGGATTTATTCAAACAAGAGGCAGTGGTGTGTCTCTGACAGAGCAATGATGCCGTTCGTGGAGTGGTACCCTACTTGATCGTGGGGATCTCCGGGCGCCCTCCCGCCCATTTCTGGAGGGAAGTTCATGAGGCGGGCATCTCGGCACTCGGCCCTTACCGTGGTAAGACCCATGACACAAGCCCCAAGGTTCACCCGTTAGTGAGCTTCACGGCGTCCAGGATGCATGCTCGTAAAGATTCTACATGAGAATTTGGATCAGCTCTCGTGAGCTGGAGAGGCCTTCATGGGCCTTGGTTGGGCCGTGCCTTCAGGGCCACGACGAAACAAGATATACCGACATGGGCTTGGACTTATCATGCCACAATGGGCTTGGCGTTATCGGGTCATGTTGGACCTAGCAAATTTTCCCTTCCCCAATGTGATTATATTAACTTACATATACTTAACTTTACTTATTTAATAATAGTGGCTCAAACATAATTAGGCACACATTAGTAAATATATTATGTAAGAAAAGAAGAATACAAAATTAGTCACATGTAACTAAACATAAATACATATATTAATAATTATTTATTACAATAATCTATTACACTACATGAGGAGGGTAAAATTTGTCAGGCCCAGTGCGGTCCGATATCGCCAGTCCCATTCTAGCCCAGATCGGCTGAGCCTGTGACAGACCAACCCACCGGCCTCTAGCCCATTCAATACAGTCCAATTGAGGCCTAAGAAAATTTCGCTAGCCCACGAGCGAAATTACTGCGCGCGTAGGATCCAGGTGCTGCAGAACATACCAACAGACGAACGTGGCCACCGCCATCACAGGGCTTCCCTCGACGTGGACCGAGTCACACCCACGTCCTCCATCTGGATGATGTCCATACATGACATAACACACCGAGCTCTAAGATTATGTTATAAAGATAAGCTCTTGAGCTCTTGGGCCAAACTTCTCAAACTTACTTGACATGTCATGGACATATCCCGCTGACCCCCATGGTCGTAAATGATCTAAATTAGGCTTGTTGCCATGTCACAATTCATATGAGGTGGAAGGAACTAACTGCGAAGGCACATAGTTAAGAATGTAGGTAGCACTCAATAAAGTATCTCCCTAGAAAGATATTAGGAGATTCGCATGTGCCATCATCGATTTAATCATATTCAACAATCTTCTATTCCTTCGCTCAGCAACACCATTTTGTTACGGCATATATGGAATAGTGAGTTGTCGTCTAATATCATTTTCCTCATGCAATGTTTGGAACTGATTCTATAAATATTCGCATTCACGATCCGTCCGAAGAGCTTTAATACTTTTCTCTTTCTAATTCTCAACTTCCGCTAAGAATTGCTTGAAATAATTTAGCTCTTTATAGCTATGAGCAATCAGATATATATATCCATATCATGAATAATTTTCAATAAATGTGAGAAAATAAGAGTAACAATGTCATTATTCCACAGATGTCAGAATGGATCACCTCTAACGGTTCTGAGGCTCTTACACTCTTGCCAAAAGGCTTACGACATGCTTTACCAGTAAGACACGGCTCACATATTGACAAGTTTGTCTCAAAAGTCCTTCTCGAGCTAATCTGGCCATCTTATCTTGCCCTATGTGGCCTAGGCGTGTACGTCATGTCGTAGAATCTAAGTCTTTATGAGTCGACACAAATGTTGACATAGAATAAGAACCAGAGAGATAATTCACAACAAGATCCAATATAAAGAAACCATCATGCATTACACCGTTGACACTCATTTTTAGTCTACAAGTTGAGCCTTTCTCCTATTCACATTTATGATATCCCGAATTGGCCATTGTTTTTGAGTCTTCATTGATCGGATTATGAGCCAATTTTCAAACATTTTTGGCCCATTAAGTCCTGGGAGGCATATTTTTATGAAATTTCATTATTTTAATCAGCCATGCTTGATCGCGATTAGTCGACCGACCGCATTCATGTAGGATGCGGTCGCCGGACTGACCGCGCTCTCAAAGACCCTGCTTTCTAGCCCAAGCATAGCTCTTGCCGACCGAGGGCGCCCTAGAGTCCTTGTTTTGAGATTCTTCTCTAAGATTTTTGTATCAAATCACTTCCTATCCCGCTCAACAAGGCCACCGACAACACCTCCAGCGAGTAGCACCGCTCCCGCTGCCAACAGCACGTAGGTGGCGCCGCTTCGCGCAAATCGACGTGTTCGAGTAATCGTCACGCGCATAGTCTGAGCACTCTTCGCGGCCCGAGTCAACCCACCTTCGCAGAGCCGCAGAGCGGCGCACGATGGAAAGGTCGGGGAATCGGAAGGACGTCGCGATGACGAGCAACCTGCAGCCTGGAACAAGCGGATTGAGCGCCCAATCCGTGCTCGCGCGGCAGGACCGCATCCCGATCTGGTCGCTGCCGCGATGGTTCCTCGTCGTCATCGGCATCGGCTACTTCTTCACCTTCTTCGACATCGCCGACATCGGGTACGGGATGCCGGCCATCGCGAAACAGTTCTCTCTCACTGGTAACCAGTCGGCGTTCGTGGCGCTCTCGGTCGGCTTGATCGGGTACATCGTCGGCTCGATCGTGATCGGTTCCGTCTCCGATCGCGTCGGCCGCTACCGCATCCTGCTCATCACGATAGGGATCACGGCCCTCGGTTCGTTCCTCGATGCCACTGCAACCGGCATCACCACACTCTCGATCTGGCGGTTCCTCACCGGTGTCGGCGTCGGGGCCGACCTCAACCTCGTCTCGACGTACCTCGGTGAACTCGCGCCAGCCGCGAAGCGTGGCCGAATCTCGAACCTGACCTTCCTCGTCGGCATCCTCGGCCAGGCGGTGACGCCCTTCGTGGCGCTCGCTTTGGTGCCGACATCCACAATCGGCTGGCGACTGCTGTTCGTGGTCGGCGGCCTGATCGCGACCATCGGCCTGATCGCCCGGTTCAAGCTGCCCGAGTCGCCGCGCTGGCTCGCGCTACACGGCAAGGTCGACGAAGCGGACGTGATCGTGCGCCGAATGGAGGAGACCGCACGAGCGAAGGGCGTCACGCTCGAAGAGCCCCAGCCGGAAGAACTCGACAAGGAAGTCACTCGCGTGCCGTTCCGAGCGCTGCTCGCGCGGCCATACGGCAGCCGCCTCGCGATGCTCGTCTTCATGTGGTTCTTCTGGTACATCGGTAACTACGGATTCCTCGGCGATGCCACCACTCTCATCTCGGCCCACGGCTTCGATGTCGGCAGCTCGATCCTCTACCTCGGTGTCGGCGCGATCGGATACCCCGTCGGCGCGATCATCATGGCCGCAGTCGCCGACCGCGTAAATCGCAAGGTGCTCATCCTGCTGTCGACCATCGTGTGGCTGGTCGGGATGATCGTGGTCGGCACGCTCGCAAACGTTGCGGTGCTGACGATCGGCCTGTTCCTCGCGTCGCTCGCCCTCGGCTCTTACCTGCAGATCGCGTACACCTACACCGCAGAGCTGTTCCCGACGCGTGCGCGCTCAAGCGGGTTCGCGCTTTCGGACGGCATCGGGCACATCGGTGGCGCGGTCGGAGCGCTGCTGCTGCCCGCGGTCGTCGCGGCGACGGGATTCTTCTTCGGCTTCGTTGGCATCGGCGTCACCGGTCTCATCGCCGGCCTGCTCGCGCTCCTCGGCCCGGCCACGAGCGGTCGGCGGCTCGAGCACGTATCCCGCTAGGCGGCGGGCACCTCGCGAGCCGCCCAGTCGGCGAAGGATGTTGCTGGCCTGCCGAGTACCCGTTGCACGCCGTCGCTCAGGTAGGCGTCAGCCCCCGACCGGATACCCGCGAGCATCGCCATGCGCCAGGTGACGTATCCGTCCGGCGTGCCTGCGGCGAGCAGCGCGTCCGCGTGGACTTCGAGCGGCTCGTCAACATATTCGATGGAGGAGCCGGTGCGCTCGGTGAGGATCGCCGTGGCCTGGTCGAAGGTGAGTGCGTCGGGCCCGGAGAGTTCGACGATCTGGCCATCGAACTCGCCGGTCAGCAGCGCTGCGGCGGCAACCTCGGCGATGTCCTGCACGTCGATGAACGGCTCCGCGCCATCCGCGACCGGGGCAATCACTCGGCCGTCGACCGGCACGAACATCGCTTCGGTGAAGTTCTGTGCGAAATGGCTGGGGCGAAGGATGGTCCACGCGAGAGGCCCGGCGGCAAGCGCGCGTTCGCTCCGACCGACGGCGCCATCCGGCAAGAACTCGACTCCGCGCGCGGAGAGCAGCACCGCTCGAGCGACGCCCTTGGCGGAGGCCAGCTCGAGCAGCTCGGCCAGCAGTGGCGACCAGTCCGTGGCCGAACCGGGTCCGACGACGAAGAGGCCGTCGACGTTCTCGAGCGCGCGATCCCACGTGCTCCGGTCGCGCCAGTCGAAGCGGACATCGCCACCGGTGCGGCTCGCGATTCGAACCGCGGCGCCTGCCGTGACCAGGACGTCGGCGAGGCGGCTACCGACTTTTCCGGTGCCGCCGAGGACCAGGATCGTTTTCACGCCGTCGCTCCGTTCACCTTCGCGTAGTGCTTGCGCGCCTTCGCGCGATTGCCACACACCGCCATCGAGCACCACCGCGCCGTGTTCGGCTTGCTGTGGTCGATGAGGAACTTGTTGCAGTCCGGGTCAGCGCAAGCGCGAAGCCGTCCGGGCAGCTGCTCACTAACCCGCGCCCATTCCAGGATCGCCTCGGCACAGGGCAGCTCGGCCGCAGGGCCGGCGAGTTGCCAGCGCAGTCCATCGGAGGTCACGTTCGGCGTGCGGGTCACGCCCTCGAGGTATCCGTTCAACGTCTCGGCTGCAGCCGTGCCACGAATCACAGCGTGCAGGTCGTCGCGCAGCCGGATCATCCGAGGGTCGCTCAGCGTCTCGGTAATCACGCCGTCGTGACTCGGCGCGCTATTCAGCAGTTCAAGCAACTCACTCTCGATCACCTAACCACCATAACAGGTTTGACAGGTTAGATGGAAAGTGGCATTGTTCTGACGTACAACTAAAGAAGGAGCTTCGCGTGAGAATCCCACTCAACACTTTTGCGATCGGCTTTGGCCTTGCCGGCCTGGGCGAGATCTGGCAGGCGGCGTGCACCGCCTTCGGCTGGCCAACCATCGTCTGCCTGCTGTTTTGGATTCCCACGGCGGTCGCCTGGGTGTGGTTGATCGTTGCGCACCTCGTGCGCGGCGCGCACAGCAACGAATCGCTCGCGAGCCAGCTGCGGCACCCGGCGCAGGGGCCCATCGCAGCTCTCGCGCCCGTGACCGGAATGCTTCTCGCCGCCGAGGTTGGCACGGTTTCGGCGACTGCGGGCGACGTCTTCTACTTCGCCATGCTGGTTCTCTCGACGTTGTTCGCCGGCTGGATCCTCGCATTCTGGCTTCGGGGAGGACTCGACTTTGACGCGGTACACGGCGGCTATCTGCTGCCGACGGTCGCCGCGGGGCTCGTCGGCGCAGATGTCGCGGCGCGTCTCGGCTTTGAGGGGCTGGGGTGGGCACTGTTCGGAGTGGGCGCCTTCTTCTCCATCATCATGACGCTGCTGGTCGTTGCGCGACTCGCCTTCCGTCCTTCACTGCCTGATCCGCTCGTGCCGACGATCATGATCCTGCTCGCACCTCCCGGCGTCGCCGGCGTGGCATGGTTCGCGCTCGTCGGCCAGCGACTCGACATCGGGGCCGCGATGATCGCGGCGCTCGGAGTGCTGCTGGCGCTCGTGCAGCTCGCGCTGCTTCCCCGCTACCGCAAACTGTCGTTCTCGCTCGGCTTCTGGTCGTTCAGCTTCCCGGTCGCGGCCGTTGTGGCGGACGCGATGATGTGGATGCAGCTGCTGGCATTCCCGGGATGGCAATTCGTCGATGCGGTGCTGCTCGCTGGCGTGACGGCACTGATCGGATGGATCGGTATCCGGTCGCTGATGGCCGTGAGCTCGCGTCGTGCCGAGCTCGCAAGCGAAGCCGTTCTCCGTCGCGCGGACAACTCGATCGAGCACGCGTAAGGGAGACTAAGCACATGACCAACGCACGCGACATTGTGACGAGGGCCTTCGACGAATGGGCCGCCGGAACGGGCTACGTCAGCAGCATCTTCGCCGACGGCATGACCTGGGAGATCGTCGGACACTCCGATGCCTCCCGCAAATACTCGAGCGCAGCCGAATTCAATGCCGAGGTGCTGGCGCCGTTCGGTGCGCGATTCTCGAAGGAACATCCGTTCAAACCGGTGCGGATTCGCCAGGTCGTTGCCGAGGGAAGCACCGTGGTGGTGTTCTGGGATGGCGAGGGCGAGACGATCGCCGGAACCACGTACAGCAACACCTATGCATGGTTCATGACACTCGACGACACAGGCAGGATCATCGACGGCACGGCCTTCTACGACAGCATCAGCTTCAACGAACTCTGGCGCACCATCCAGCCGGCCTGACAGCCGCCGATGAGCGCGGTCCAGAGCAGCCGTTCTGCGAAGGGTTGAGCCGCAAAGCGAACAACACGAACGTCTGACTTCTTCAAGCCCTCGTATGCGAGTTCTTCTCGATGCCACTATGGAAGAAATGCCGCCTTGTGAGGTCGCCGTCGAATCATGAGCACCATCGTTCGATCACGTGTGGTCACAGCGGACCCCGAAGTCGCCGTCGACGCACTGCGGTCGATCTACGCTTCCTTCGACGTGGCAGGCATTGACCGTTCGCGGTTCTCGTTCCAGCTCGGTCATATCGGCGACGAGCGATTCTCCCTGCTGCACGTCGCATTCGGAGCCTCTGGTCGCGCGGCGGTCGAGGCGCAAGGCGACTATCTCGTCTGCGAGCAGCTCACCGGCACCGCGACGGCTTCGTCACAGGGGCACGAGTTCGATCTCAGCCAGCCCTTCGTGCACCCCAACGCTCCGGGGCAATCGCGCTGGGAAACCCGGGTAGCGGTGAGTGTGGTGAATCTGAGCCGGGGCGCGGTCGACGAGCTCGTGCAACGGCACCTCGGGATCGATCAGTTCCATCTCAACGTCACCGGCACGGCGCCGATCACCGCAGACCTCGGCGAGCGCTGGCGAGCGACCGCGAACTACGCGCGCGCCGCCGCGGGCGAGATCGGTCTGCTCGAAAACGATCTGGTTCGCGATGCGATGTTCCGCACTCTCGCGTCAACGTTCGTCGCCGCGTTCCCGAACAACTCGCTGGACGTCTCGGTCGGGCGGGATGCCTCGTCGGCTACGCCCGCATCGGTGCGGCGCGCGATCGCGTTCATGGAGGAGAACGTAGCGAATCAGATCGGGTTGCTGGAGATCGCCGAGGCCGCCCGACTTTCGGCGCGCGGGCTCCAGATGGTCTTCATGCGAACGCTCGGGATGACGCCGATGAACTACCTGCGTGAGCTGCGGTTGGAGGGTGCGCACGCCGACCTGGTCAGCGCCGATCCCGCGCGCGGGGACACGGTCGGTGCAATCGCGCACCGCTGGGGTTTCGTCCACGCCGCTCGATTCGCGGCTCGCTATCGGGAGCGGTATAACGAGAACCCGGCCGAGACGCTGAGGCGCTGACGACCTAGGATCGCGCCGCCAGCGCCGGTGAGTTCGGCAGACTGACGTCGACCCGCAGACCCCCGGTCGGGCGATTCGCGAGCGAAACAGTCCCGCCCGCGTTCTTCACTATCGCGGCCACGATTGAGGGCCCGAGCCCGTTGCCTCCTTCGACGCCCCGATCTTCGTAAGAACACGTATACATAATGCTATGAATAAACAACCAACTAAATTTTATTGAATAACAAAATGTCTATTACAACTGTTCGTGGACTTTCTAGGAAAGACTATTACATTGAATTCAAGAAACAACTCTAATCACTCCTATGACTGGAACATAGTCTATGAAAAATTACAAAGGCAACGTCGGCACGCAGGCCGTGACTCTAGTTGGCACACTCTAGGGTTACTCTCGACCCAAACCATCCGACTGACTTTCATTATCTGAGCTACCTGAAAAGGATTGGAAAGGACTGGGTGACCAAGAGCTCAGTAGGATTTATATCTCTATCGCCAGTCAAAGTTTAAGTAATTAACCAATTAACACAAGTAATGAAATGATGCGTATAACATAATAAAATAGACTAAATTGAGCAGTGTAGCTAGATGATAAATGACAGATACAGAGTGGAATTTAAGACATGTCAAGTATAAAGTACAAGTACTAGATTCTCATGTAAATGGCCATACCGAGTATGCACGCAAGTCATTCATGAAATTTCAAGTGGAGTGGATTGTCGTAGATTAACATACTAGTCAAGTATTTCAGTGCAATGCCACACCTTGTCATTACAAACTCCCATGGGCACAAAAACTCTTGGGCGCCCTTTCGAGGACCAGACCGGACCCTTATGATGCATTGGCATTGAAGGGTTGGATCAAGGATCCTAATCTAGACATCCACTATATTGATGGCCAAGAATTCCAAGGGTTCATAACATGTAACCAAGGTAATATAAGCAGGGAGTGTAGACTCTTAAAATAACTCCAACCAACAAACTTTTTAATCGATGGGAATAAATCATTTAGGAAAATGACTTTAAGAAAGGATGTGAATGATTTCTAGGATCATGTCTCCAAAATAGACCCAATAGAGGTCCAAATATCAAGGTATGTTAGCCTGAAAGGCTAAGATATTCTAACCCCCAAGAAAATCTCATAAATCAAAATTTCGGGTGACTAGATGAGGTGGCAGCCAGGACTAGACTGCTACCAGAAGATGGCGGTCAGAACTAGACCGCTACCAGAAGGTGGCGGTCTAGGGGAGACCGTTGCCTCCAGAACGCGATCTATCACGCGATCGCTACTATCAAGAGGCAGTTAGGCTAAGGCCGCTCTTAGAATACTGGAAACTGGGCAGAATTTTAGACAAAACCTGGTTCCACCCCTTCGCAGGTTCAATGGGTTCAAGATTTGGTGGAACAACCTATCTGGCGTCCTAGTGAGAATTCTAGACTTGCGGAGACTTACGAAGGTCTTGAAACATGAACACCTAGTCTGGCGGAAAGAATGTCCGACGGAGAGGCATTCTATGTCCAAGATTTAAGGACTTAAAATCAAGAAAAATGAGAGTAATCGGTAGGCCAAAACCACCGGAGTGTCCCGACCCTCAATCAATCCTAATAAAGTATAGGACAACAAGCTAGCAGGTTAAAACATTGCAAGATTCATGATCTAAGTGATATGATTAACAAGTTAATCTATTATTTTTCAAGGATCACATGATGACAACATGGATGAAAATCATAGAATTAATTGAAGCTAGATTACCATTTCATATTCCCCTAATTATCAGTACGTTCTGTGAGAGAATTAACCTAAGATCATGCTGGCCACTAGTGAATTAATGAGTCAAAATATGCAAGAAAAGTGACCTAGTTTCTGCTGAAAATGACCAGAACACGGTCATACAGAGGGCCGCCTTCTTCATGAAACGGTCATGGAAACACTGCTATCTTAAAACCTCCTTTAAAAAAAATGTAGCAGGGGGTGGTCTATTGCGCGACCGCTACCTCAGGTGGCGGTCACTGGTGCGACTGCCACTTGGAACTGAGCCCAACTTCTAGTGAACCCCAACACACCTTGACTAAAACGCATGAAGTGATCGGCACAATGCATAAAAACTAGGGAAAATACCACCAATGGAAAGAGGGCTTGGAGATGAATAATTTGGCATGCTTAATTGAAAGTTTAGACTGGGGAAAACCTATCTTAAATGGGCATGAAGTGAAGACAACAAAACCTCGACATACATTTGATTAAAACGACTAATTTGATCGGTATAGTGAACGAAAATTGGGCAAATTCATGTCATTTGAAAGAGGACACAAAGACGAACAAACTAGCATGCTTTAATTAAAATTTGGCCAGAGAGAAACCTATCTTTGATTGATGAGAAGGGAAGATAGGATCTCACCAGAACCCTAACTCCAACTGCCTTAATCCGTGAAATCCTCCCACGATCGAGTACGCCCCCGACCGTCGAAGCAAATGAGGGTTCCTAGAGGGCGTGGCCACCTATTTAGAGGGTTTAGAGGGCCTCTAGGGTTTAAATTGATCCAAAAAGAGTCCAGAGAGAGAATTTCGCAAAAGATCAATGGTTTGACCAAATCCGTCGCCGCCACGTCGAATCGAGGCTTCTAGGGTTAAGGTTTAGCGAGGAAAACCGATCTACTAATGTGGGCCAAGATTATGGGTTTGATCAGAGCCCATTGGAGCTCGGATTAAGGCTTAATTAGCTCAGGTTTGGGCAGGTTTGTTCTTGGTTCGAATTAACCTAGATCTTCAATTTGGGCCTAAGCCAATTTTATTTTAGGCTTCTTTGCAAGTGGGAGCGATTGCCCCTAAGAGAGGGGAGGGCGAGATGTCCATATCCATAGCCGGGGCGAGAGGCCCCTTGCCACTGCCATCCGCCGCCGCCTTACCACGACCGTCCATCACCTCCTTCTTCTTCCTCCTACCCCAGCCCCTCACCCTCTTCCCCTGCCACAACTAACACCCCCTCCCTCCTTCCTATCTCTCCCACCCGCAGTAGCAAGAAGACCCTTCACCACCGCCACCCGAATAAGCCCGCCAATGGTCGCCCATCCCTGCCCTCCGTCCACCACCTGCAACGCTGCCCAACCGTCCACCCCCTCCCGTCATCTTTTGCCACCACTGGAGCGCCACTCCGCACCCACCAAGCTCTATGGCTCCTCTGTCCTGTCCCACCGGCGCCACTGTCAAGCCCATGGCAACGTCCACTCCCGCATTGCAAGACTCCCACCATGGCGATCCCACCTACCACCTCGGCGCACCAGCTCTATCCTCCTTCGTCACTCACACCGCATCCACCGTCACAGGAGCGCACCCCGCCTACCATTCCTTGTGTTAGCCACACCCTGCCGCCCTTCCTCTATTCCTCTTTCCCTTGTTGTTTCTCTCCCTCAGCCCCGCCCATTCCTTTGCGCCGTTTCACAACACCAAACGCACACTCCTACCTACACCGTACACACGCCCATTCCTGCTGACGCCTCCCCTCCCTCTCACACGAGGTCCCAGCCTTCCCCCTTCTCCCCACAATCTATGCCCTCTCTTTGCGCCGCGGACAACACCCCCCATCCCCTCTTTCTCCCGTCAGTCTCTCTTCTCTCCCCCGTACTCTCTCCCTGCCTCACTTTTCTCTCAGTCCCACCCCTCCGTAGCTCCCTCACCAACACAATGTTGTCCCTCCCTCCTGAGCACACTAGCAAGTACAGGAGCCACAGCGTGACCCCACACTCTGCCTCCTCTCTCAGTCCGCTCTCTCTTCCCCCGTACCTCCATCTGTTCCCTCCATTGGCACGCGTTGGGACCCATCGGACTTGCACAAGCTGCGAGCAACTTTTCTTCTCCCCTTCAGATGACCATAACCATCTATCACTTCTTATTTCTATTCACCCTGCATTTAATGCTCACGCATACCCTCCCTTAATTCTCTCTAAGAGGTCCTGTTACCTCCCACACCCTCCATCTTTTCTTTATTCACCTGCAGCATTTTAATTCCCCCTCCTCCCATCGATTTTCCATTTTCTTCTTCCATCCACATCCTACAAATCCCATGACTCTTCCTAGCAATTAATGCTCAGCACTCTCAACCTGAACCCACTCGTCCATTGTAGCCGCTGACCATACTGTGGACCATCTCATGGGGTGACCACCTCGGCCCCTCCAATAGCAGGCCCACTAACAACAGAGAGAGATTCAGTTCAGCCCGTGACAGATCGACTCACTCGTCCCTCATCATAGAGACTCTGCTGCAGTAACCAGGAATTGTCCATAGATATTAAACCTATCCCCCTTTGTCCACCGAGGTTTGAATCTGAGTTCCCTCTCACAAACCTCCCACCCCATGCCAACCAAGCCACAGCCCATGAGCTAGATGCCTCTCATTATTGACAAAAGGATGACTATGAAATCGTCAAAAGCAGATTGTTAATGTCTTGCATGCAATTTTTAAGATTCCTAAATACATGTCAAGCTTCTTTAATAGAAGTAGGGAATTGGCGGGAATATCACCACACAAAAGAAATCACATATCATCAATACATGTCATCTGGAAGTCTTAAAAAGAGAAAAATCACAGGCATGCCTAATCATTATAGGAAGGAGGGAATTGCACATTAATGTTCATATGTGTGTAGGATCAGCCTTCCACAACAGCTAGAAAATAATTCAGGAAGCTCTATATAATTTGGGAAGCCTACAATTCAAGAATCTCAAACATGATGGTAGACGTTGCGCCTGCTTCACATTTACTTACATAGCAAAGCTGCAAAAGCCCCTTCAAAATGAAAGACAACCACACCCGCAAAGTCATTTCCTTTAGTTTCACATCAATCAACAGCTAAACCTCCAATAGAAAAAGGCAAGCAAGCATGGCACACTGATGGCCTATGCATAGTACACTGATTGCCTTTATAAACATATTTCATCAAACACTAAATGAGACATTTGACTCATTTAGGCAGGATAGAAACTTAGTCCGTCACACATCAAAATCCATTTGCTCATTTAAGATAAGCCATTTTTATAGATTTTTCAAACTTCCAGCATTAATGTACTTTTACATTATCTTATAGACAATGTAAGTCGACAAGTGCAGAAGATAACTCCAGACGATAGGAAGCAGAAACAAAACAAGCCTTTCTTTCTGCCCCAACCTCCACAGGTTGTTCCCTTAACCATTCAGAGGCCAATCTATTTTGTGTTGTGTTTTATCCATCCAAACAACTTTCTCTTTCCACAACAATTGTAGAATAAATGCATTACTCCATTCTATGCTCACATCCTTGGTCATGCACTTGCAAAAGCATTCAAAGAATAGAAAATGACAAGCACCTATGCTCGCAAACTTTGTTCAATGATGTTTGAGACGTTCATCAAATAATAAGCAGACAATGGGATCAAAGGTACACCATAAACATTTTTTTTTCAAAGAAGGCTGTGGCACGGCCGGCTCGGCGTCCGCGTCGGCCAGGGCATGATCCGCGACGTCCGCGAGCAGCTGTTCGCGCACATGCAGGCGTGGTCGCTGCGCCATCACGGCGCGATGCCCGCCGGCGATGCGGTCAGCCTGGCTGCGACTTTTTGCAGATAGCCTTGCAATCTTTCTTCCAGACCCGCGAATTGCGGCCAATAGGTATCCAGGCCGATGGCGAATAAACCGATCTTCATAGCTGTAAAGCTATCGCCTTAAGTTGGGCCGGGTATGACGGATTTGAGATTCCCGATATGTTTTTTGCGATAACCTAGTGGTGGCCGCCGCTGCCTCCTGCACCGCCACTGCCACCACCGCCCGTATGCCCGCCTCCACCGCCTCCGCTGGAACCTCCGCCGCCCGTGTGTCCGCCGCCGCTGAATCCACTTCCGCTGTGTGCGACGCCGCCGCCGCCGGAGCCGCCGTGGGAGCCGCTGTAGCCTCCGCGGGAGCCACCGCTAATGCCGCCGGAGCGGAACCCTCCACCACGCGAGCCGCCGCCGTTGTAGCTACCGCGTGAAACGCTGCCACCATTTCCACTGCGCGGGCCGCTCGAACGCAAGCCGCCACCGCCATAGGAGTAGCCGCCGGTAGCGCTACGCACCGGCATGGCCAGCGTATTTACGCGACGCGGCATTGTATGAGCCGCCATTCCAGGTGTCCCCGTGGGCCGCGGTCGCCACTGACCTTTGTTAGCCCACGATCCGCCATGCCAGCGGTAGGCGCCCCAGCCCCGCCAATAACGCCAATGCGCCCACTTACCACCCATGCCGCCCCAGCCATAGTAACGGTGATGCCTATTCATCCAGTAATAGCCTTCATACCATCCCCCACCCCAGCCAAAGACGAAGTCGAGATCGTAACACCAGGCATCATCCAGCAGATCGTAGTCTTCCATCTCCGCCAGGCCGCACCCGCCGGAAGGGTCTTCGAGATACCCCGGCAGATAGCCATCCCATACGAAATCGGGCGTCGTCCGATAGATGTACACCAACCTCGACCGGTAGGCTGGATGGGTTCGCGGGATCAGGTCGAGATCGGGCGGCCGCCTGTTGCTCACCCGCCAAATGCCCAGCGGGGTGCTCGCGATAAACCAA
Source organism: Amorphophallus titanum (assembly GCA_024336825.1). NCBI lineage: Eukaryota > Viridiplantae > Streptophyta > Magnoliopsida > Alismatales > Araceae > Amorphophallus > Amorphophallus titanum. Next base: position 43,520,707 of record JANBPO010009603.1, read on the forward strand.
ATCCCATCGTCGACCGTGTAATACAAGCCGTCCTGCCATAAGACGATCGCACAGGTATTGGTGGCATACTGCAGCCTCGTCCCTTCAATAGGGCTGAACTGCGGGGCACCGTCGTATTCCACCTTCGTCGTAGCGTCGCGGGCGACCTTTTGGACAGCGGGAACATGCTCCCCTTTTTGGATTTCGGCTGCCGCCGCCGTACCCGGAACACTGATGAGCACTTCGCCTTTCGCCGACTGCGCGGGGATCTTTGCAAAGTCTGCCGGGAGGTCCTGCGCCTGTACCGCCTGCCACTGCCCGGAATCCTTAAGGGCATTGGACCGATACCAGCTTCCATCCGCCTGCACGTAATATACATAGGATGCGGTGTCGAAGAAGACGTCATTCGGCGAATTTTGCACATAGACCAACGACGTGCCCGGGATGCGGGCCGGCTGCGGAGCGCCGCTGGACTGTATCAGGATGGCGGGGACTGTGCTTACCAATATATCATATACCGGCGCCGCATCGTTTGCGGGGATCTCAACGCCATCTTTCCGGGCCGCCTTCTCAAAGCCTCGCGCGATCTTCCGCAGCGGGCGGCTCACGGAATCTTGTGCGTAGGTATACGGTCCCGTTGCCTCCGGCGCCACGCACCAGCGGTTGCCGCCATAGAGATAGAATTTCCCGTCCGCGTCTTTTACGATCACAAACGCGCTGTTCTCCACGACGTCTACGCCCCAGCGCTCGTTCCTTTTTAGTCTTGGCGCGCCGTCGATAAGCACCAGCGCCGTGGGTCGCGTACGGTAATAGATCACAGGTGGTGTTGCCGTATCCCTTTGAGTATATGGGATGTCCTGCGTGTGCCTTTCGGCAACCGATAGAGCATGCCGGCCCGGTGAATAAGACATGATCACTGGGATACGGAATTCCATCACCCTCGTTAAGTAGCGGATATCGTCGCGAAGCGTATCATCGGGAAGGATCATCTCATCGACATGCAACGACCGGATCGTCGCCAGCTTTTTGGCAGTATCCCAGGTCACCCTGGCCGTCGTCCAGAGCGTCCCGAAGATGGGATCGTCTCCTTCCCGATCCATTACGGAAAATATGGACCGGGATCCGACGGTGCTGTCGGTATAGTTGAGTATTTCAGGTTTATAGATTCGGATCACCACCTGATCGGTGGTGATAATAGTCTTTGGCCATTTACCTGCCGCCTGGCAGTGGGGAAGGGACAAAAAGAGGGCCATCCCCATAAAGAGCGTTAGTAATTGGGGTCGCATAAAAGTATTTTTTATAGGTAATGCTTAGCAACGGCTCATAAAAGGAGTCAAAAAAAGAAGTATTAAGTGGTGGGAACTACAGGGGGCCCTCGCAATCTTTCCGTCGTCGAATTCCCGGCCGACAAGGCGCAAAGCGTAAATGCGCCGGGACAAACGGGTCGCACTGCAGGATCGCCCGGACAAATAACCCGTGAAGGAAGTAAGAACACCGGCTTGAGATCGAAACGCCGGTCAAACGTGCGAGATTCGGCTGCATGGTGGCGATGGAAAAACAGTTGGCGCGCTGGCAGCGCAAGGAGGAATGAAACAACTGTCCTACATCGTCTTCTCTGCAAAAGATTATGGCAATAATGTGAGCGATGTCGCGCCGACACTGCGCGGCATCAAGCTCTTTGCCGGGAGCACGATCCTCGGCGATGGCAGCGTGGTGCTGATCCTCGATCCGGGCGCGCGCAAGGCCTTCCTCGCCCAGCTGCGTCAGCTGGCCCAGGCGCGCGGCTTCTCCGGATACATCTTCGACTTCGACACGACGCGAACCCGCGTCGTGCCCTTCGCCAGTGCCGCGCGCAGCGACTGATAGCTTACGGTGAGGACCGCCAGCGCGATGGCGCCCAAACCAGCCAGCACGAATATCCAGCCGCCTATCGCGACCCGATAGGCGAAATCCTGCAGCCAGCGGTGCGCCAGGATCCAGGCCACCGGCGAAGCGATCAGCAGCGCCACTAGCACCAGGCGAATGAACTGCCGGTTCAGCATCAACGCAATATCCGCTGCCGTAGCGCCCAGCACCTTACGGATGCCGATCTCCCCGGCCCGCCGCTCCGCTGTAAAAAGCGAAAGACCAAATAATCCCATGCAGGAGATAAAGATGGCGAGCCCCATCGCCACCTGGACAAGCGAAGCGGTCTTCTGCTCATTCTCGTAGAGCCGGCGGATCGACTCATCCAGGAATGCATAGCGGAAACGAGCACCCGGATAGACTTCTTTATAGATCTTCTCCATGGCATCCAATGTCGCCTTGATATTATCGGCGCCTCGTCCCGCAGTGATCAGCTTGACGCCAAGGTCCCGCTCCATGTGTGGAATTTGACCGATAACCATCGGCGCGATCGCTTCCTGTAAAGAAGCTTCGTGGTAATCAGCTACCACGCCGACGATCGGCACCGCCTTTTGGTTAACATACAGCAATTGCCCTACCGCCGCCGCAGGTTGCCCGAACCCAAGCTGTTTTGCCAGCGTCTCGTTGATCACGAATTCCGTAAGGCTGTCGCTGTGCCGGAGAGTCCTGCCAGCCAGCATCTTCATACCATAGAAAGGGATATACCGCTCGTCGGCGCATTCCATATCTGGCGTCAATTTCATGACCTGCTTTCCTTTATATTCTACTGTCCAATTCCCCCGGCCCCAGCCGATGGGCGGAGTACTTTCATGAATGACCTCGGCAACACCCGGCAACTCACTATATCGCTGCTTCAGCAGCCTGAGCTCCGTCACCGAGGTATCCAACATATTTCCCTGCCCCTGCACCGTGACGATGGCATCGGTTCGAAAGCCATAATCCGTATTCAGCATAAAACGGATCTGTTTGCCGATCGCCAGCGTGACGATGATAAACACCAGCGAGATCGTAAACTGGAACACGATCAGGCTTCGCCGCAGCCACCAATTCTCCCCGCCTTTGATCGACCCTGATCCCTTGAGCGTCTGCACGGGCCGATAGCCGGCGAGCACCCGGGCAGGGTAGAACCCTGCCAATAGCGATACCGCCAATGTGATCCCAGGCACAAAAAACAAATTACCGGGCATAAGCGGGTTGAACTGAACACCCGTTGGTACGTATTCATGAAAAAACCTCAGCACCGGCCATACCAATAACACCGCGATCAACGTAGCAACCGCCGCAAGGACGCCGGTCTCCACGAGAAATTGGAGTACAAGGCCCCGCCTGCCGCTGCCCAACACCTTGCGTACTCCGATCTCCTTCGCCCGCTGCAGCGATTGCGCCGTCGCCAGATTGACAAAATTCACTGCTGCCAGCACCAAAATGAAAATAGCGATGCTTAAAAGCCAATACAACGTGGGCATATGTGCCTTATGACGATTGTCGTTATAGTCAGAATTGAAATGCACATCGCTCAGCGGCTGGAGCGCCTCCAGCCATGGATGCCCCGGCCCGGTGATCTTGTGTTCTGCGGCGATCCGGTCCATCTGCGTCACTACCGTGTTTGTTGCAACACCCGGCGCCAGTTTTACATAGGCATAAGGCCAGTACCATCTTCCCATTCCCTGGTGCGGGACCCAATCGTCCATATGCCGCCGCTCTTTCAAAAAGCTGGCATCGATCGTAGGAAAAGAGATGATATCCGTATACGCCAGATCCGAATTTTCCGTCCAGTCTTTCACCACCCCGGACACAGCTACATGCAACGAATCTTCATAGATGAGCTCTCGCCCCAGAGCTGCGTCCGGCGGCACATTCCCGAAATAGCGTTTCACAGCGCTTGCCGTGAGCACCACCTTGAAGGGTTGTCGTAGCGCCATCGCCGGATTCCCCGCCAGCCATTGATACGAAAAAACATGGAACCATTCCTGATCTGCGATGATGACGCCGTTCTGCCAATCATCGCCCGGTAGTCTTGGCTGAAACGTCATCGTCGGTTTTCCGGCTACAGGAACTTTCACCTCGCGGGGTTCATTGTACGTAAAATAAGTCGTTAGACTTTCCAGCCCCGGAACACCGGCATGGATCGCTGCCGGCATCGGCGGAAGGATGTTGGGGTCTTTTTGCTCTCCCGGCTTTCCTCCGCTAACGATCCGATAGATCCGGTCTCCATCGGGATGGAACCGGTCAAAGCTCAGCTCGAAGCTTCCGACCAGCGATTTTTTCGCGCTCCGCGTCGTGGGCGATTCTATGGACCGGTTATCGCCTGACGGTTCGGTGATTGTGGTCAATAAATCCGAGAGAACATTGGTGGCCGGAAAGCCTTACGTCTTTTCGCAACGCGGCGAGGCCACCTACAAAATCTGGCGCCCGGAGCCTCCACGGCTTGCGCCGTTCTCTACCAATCCGATGCACGAGGCAATTTTCGTAAAGAGCAAACGAGACGTTGAGGTCATCGGCCGCGTTAAGCGGACAGTATTGGATCTGTGATCTATCTTTCGTCCCAAAATCAGCCATTAACCAATGATTTTTCGAACAATTTTTGTTCTTTCATTAGGGCTTCTTTTGACCGCTTGCTACTCGGATCAGCAGCAGGCGCTTGGCATTTGTAAGCTGCAAGCCTCGACAAAATATCCTGACTCGGGATGGCGTTTAGGCGAGTCTCGTCAAGAGTTTGTTGCCACTTGCATGGAGGCGGCAGGATACGAGATCGACCGGTATCAAGATAGTTGCCCGAAGCGTTTTGCGATCCAAGAAGGAGCGCTCTTCGCGGAGTGCTACAAGCCTATGGGAGTGCTGGCTGCCATTGCAACCAGAACCGAAATGTGGCTACGCCAGATTGGCAGATAACTATAGCCTCAAAGCATGACCACACCCGGAAGCACCTTTCGCCAAGACATAAACGCTCTCCGGGCGTTGTCCGTCATCGCTGTAGTTGGCTTCCACCTTCAGATCCCCGGATTTTCTGGCGGCTTTACCGGTGTCGATATTTTTCTGGTCATCACCGGCTATCTGATGACGCGAAAAATACTGGCGGACTTGGCTCTGGATCGCTTTTCGCTCAATCAATTTTGGATGGCGAGAATGCGCCGGATTTACCCGGCACTCGCGGTCACTGTGATATTTGCGGTCTTGGCTGGATGGTTTTTCACCATGCCGAACCAATACCTGAAGCACTTGTTGCAGGCGCTCTCCGCGCTAACCTTCCTATCCAATTTCGCGTTCCGGGATGCGAACGGATATTTCTCCTTTGCCGCTCAGACCAAGCCGCTCCTGCATACATGGTCGCTGTCCGTCGAGTGGCAGTTCTACCTGCTCATGCCGATCGGTGTTGCGTTGCTTTGGAAGCGTGACACCCTTCGCCTCGTGAAATGGGCTTTCTTCGGTGTCGGTGCCGCCTCCTTCGCGTGGTGCCTTTGGCAAAGCCATATCGACAATACCGCGTCGTCCTTTTTCTCGCTGGCGGCGCGGGCGTGGGAACCACTGGCCGGCGGCTTGATCGCCATTGCGCAGATGAAACGCAAATCCCGGAGCCGCCCGTTGCTCGCCGTAGCTGGGTGGCTAGTGCTGGTCGCCTGCATCGCTTCCCCGATACCCGAAAGCCAGTGGCCCAGCATCCTCACGCTTCTACCGGTCATGGGTGCCGTTTTCGTAGTGTCCGCGCGAAGCGGTACGCACGGGAATCTCGTGCTAGGCGTTTCCCCGGTTCAACGACTCGGGGACTGGTCCTATTCGATTTACCTGTGGCATTGGCCTGTCTGGGTGTTCGCATTGGGTTGGATGTCGCTGCGCGGATACCCGGTCGGAATGGTACACAAAGCCGCTCTAGCCGCGTTCTCTGTCGTCCTTGGCGCAGCCAGCTATTACTGGATCGAGCAACCTGTGAGGCTGCGCAAGGGCGTCTGGACGCCTCGCTTCCTGCTTCGAGGATCGACAGCCCTAATCGGTGCGTGTGCCGGCTTTGTCGGTCTGGCGTTTCTCAACAATGGCTTTCCGAGTCGCTTGCCCGACTACCTAGAGCCAGCCGAATTAGCACGGCGGATGAACACGCCACGCGATGAGTGCTTCCGAAACTCGAGATCGGAGAAATCCTCTCCCTCCGAGTATTGCAGCTTTGGCCGGGCGACCGCTCCTCCATCTCTCTTGCTGTGGGGCGATTCGTTCGCAAACCAATATCTCGAACCACTGAGCGCCGTCGCTTTTGATCGCGGAATCCATGGCCTCATCGCGACCCAAAGCGGATGCAGGGCTTTCGTTGACGACGAAAAGGCCCACGGCATAGATACGGCGGCGTGTAGACGGTTTAACCGCGAGACGTTGGTTTATTTGCTGGGCGAGCGCGGCCCCGAAACTGTCGTTCTGGGAAGTAACTGGTCGAGCGCCAAGGAGATTTCCAGCGTCGTGGACCGGTTGCTTGCGGCGGACAAAAACGTCGTTCTCATCATGCCACTGCTCAATCTCGGATTCGATGTGCCGCAGCGGTGGATTGAGCTGATGCAGGAGCGCGGCGAGCGGCTGGGCCTGCTCCGCCCGCTCTGGATCGGGATCGCGATCGGCGGCGGAGCCGAAGTGATGAGTCGCGCGCCATTTCTGTCGCCCGCTACACGCTGGGGACACAAAATGGGCGATGCGGTGCTGGTCGATGCGCTCAGCGGTGCCTTGACCGATCCTTTCGGCGGCATTCTGATGGGCGTCACCGCCGAAAACGTAGCGAAGCGCTACGGCATATCGCGTGACCGGCAGGACGCCCTGGCGCTGCAAAGTCAGCAGCGCGCGGCACGGGCGAGCGCCGAAGGACGCTTCGCCGGCCAAATCGTTGCGGTCGAAGTGAAGTCGCGAGGGCGCAGCAAGTCGCTCGGAGCGCGTCGGTCTCCGCATTTGACTACGGCCCTGCCGGGGGACGGACTGAATTGCGCGATGCGATCTGCAACCATCTGCAGCGTTCCCGCGCTGTCGTGTGTGATGCGTCGCAAGTGATCGTCGTGAACGGTTCGCAGCAGGCTCTGGACTTGATTACGCGAGTTTTGCTGGCACCCGGAGAGCCGGTGGGTATTGAGGATCCTAGTTATCAGGGAACGACCGAAGTGCTTCGCGCGGCTGGCGCGCGCCTGTTGCAGGCTCGCCTGCGCCGCGAGCAGTTGCGCCTGCGCCGTGATGACGTCCGACTTTGCGGCCGTGCCGGCGTTGTACTGGTTTTGCGTGATTTCCAGCGCGTGCTGATATTCCTTGACGGTATCAGCGAACAGGTCGTGCAACGAATCGGCCTGCCGCACTTGCACATAGGCGAGCGCGAGCGCCCCCGAGGCGCAACGCATCGGCGCCGCTCCCGCCGCCACGACGCGGCCGAGCAGGCCAAGGTACTTCTCAGGCCCGGAACGCGCGTTCCAGCCGACTTCGATCGAGGCGGAACGCATATCGGGCGCGGCGGAAACGCGCACGGGTTCGCCGTTGAGGAAGGCGCCGCCGCCGCGTCCGCCCACGAACAGCTCGTCCACGGCGGGATCGTAGATCGCCCCCGCCAGCGGCTCGTCGTCGAAGCTGATGAGGCCCAGTTCCCAGCCCAGCGTCTGCGACAGATCGGGGCGGCTGACCTGCGGCGGCGCGGCCGATCCGACCGCGCTGCTGCCCACCGCCTGCTCGTAATACCCTTTGACGCGGGCCAGAATGTCCTTTTGCTCCATCAAACTCCCCTTTTTCCCTTGTTTTCAACCGCTTGCTGCCAAATAAAGAGGCACGGCTAACCTATTCAAATATCATGCATAAAAAGCACACTCCTGCCCAAATTTGTATCCAATCACTTGAAAATCACCCTCAAACGCCCAATATGTAAGTTACAAATTCACTACCTCTATGAACCACTTCCTTCCCGTCCCTCACGCCCGAAAGGCTGAAAAATGTCCAAACGTGAACTCGATCACCTGCTCGAAGCCGCCGTCGCCAAAGCGCTCGGTGTCACGCTCCCGCGCAAGGCAGCCCGCCGCCTGGTTCCCGTCCGCAAGGCCGGCCCGGCCAAGCACGCCGCCTGACCCCCTCTCCGCGACCTCCAATCGCATACCCAACTGGCCCCGCTTCAGCGGGGCCCTTTTCTTTTTACTAGCTACTAACTACTAGCCACTAGCCACTAACTACTAGCCACTACAAAGTCCTCCAATCCACCCGTTCCCGCACCCAAGCCACCTTCTCCAGCGGCTGCGCCAGCGCCAGCCCGCTCATCACCGCATAGCGCGTCGCATCCATCAGGTGGTCATTCCTTTTCACAATCCGTCCACTTCCGTCACGCATATAGGTCCGGAATTCACTCCACCACGGCGCCAGATCCTCAAACACCCGCAGCCGTCCGCTCCTTAGCCGTTCCAGCACCGCCATCAGCCCGGCCTCCACCGCATTGTCCGCGGGAGTCAACCGCACCCCCGCCGCCTCATACAAACTAAACAGGCTCTTGCCATCCCGGTGGCTCGCCGCCAGGCCCGAGGGGTCGCACACCCCCGGAATACTCAAGCCCCCTTCCCGCGCCCCTATCGCCACCGCATGTTCCGCCGGCGTCGCTTCACTGCGCGTGTAAACATCCGTCACGTACACCACGTCATGCTCCCCATCATGCGCCAGCCACACCACCGCGGTGGGGTTGGTCCAGCCAAAGTCCACGCCGTAACAGCGCCGCCATGTCGCCGGAATCTCAAACCGCGCACACGCAATTTCCTTCTCCTGCACCGGGTACACCGCCCCGCGCCCCAGCTGGGGTATTCCCTCCTCGCGCGCCGCCAGCTCATGCGGCCGCAAACTCGCGCGCAAACCCGCCATCACGCTTTCATCCAGGTGCGGCGCATCCTTCCACCCCGCTTGTACAACCACCAAACCATGCCCGCCCGCCGGAGCCCCGGGAGCGCCAGCGGAGGGCGTAGGAGGGCCTGCCAGCCCTTCTTCCATAAAATGCCGCACCAGCTCCGTCATGCCGAGGAGAGGCGTCATCGTCACCATCACACACCCCTCCACCGTCGCCGTGCGCAGCAAACATTCCTCGTAAATCTCCAAACTCGGCTCCTCATCCAGATGGATAACCTCGCGCGCCGTCCCCTGGAAACTCTCCCGCCCCTGGTCAAAGCTCTTGAACCCCAGCACCGAAACCCCGCCGGAAACATGCCGCACGCGCACCTCGTCAAATGCCCCCGCCACACCACCTTTTACCGTGGCCACCACCACATCACGCTTACTCAAAACACCCTGTGTAACGGAGTCCCCCACATAACATTTCTGCAAAATATCCCGCGTCACTTCGCGGCTCACGCTCGCCGCCCACGCGCGGATAGGCTTCGTAAACCGCCGCCCCTCCCACCAAACAGGGTAGCGCCCGGTGAGGTGAAAACTCATCTCCACCGCCCCGCACAGCGTCTTCCCCACCCGGTTGCCCGCTAAAAAAAGACGCTCCCGCGCCCCGCTGTCCAAAAACTGCTTTTGTTTCTCATGCGGCACAAACCACACCCGCACATCCCTCAAAAGAGGACATGACTGTTTGTGGCACCCCCGCCTTCCAGTAGCATCACTCTGGGAGCAACCAGAGCTAGAGCAGTCCAGCCCTGTTCTAGACCCTGCCCCAGCCAGCGACATCGATAAAAAATTCCACAAAAATTCTGACATCCTCTTGGGTCAAGTCAGAGAGTTTCAGCACCAGTTGCAGCCTTTTCTGAGCTAGGAAGAGACTGTGGCAGCACCATCATCGACTCACTATCATGCTATTCCAGAAACGGCCAGAACCAGTACAACTCGACAATTCAGGTTTAGTTTGAATTCCCCCACCCCCGCCTGGCTGGCTTACAGCCCCTCCCTGCGTGGAGGATAATTTTAGTTGTAACTTTAATTTCCCTACCCCTAGTCTAACCCCTCTGCTAGGGCGTCGTGATTGTAAGCCCTGAAAATTTCAGGTTGAAGCGTCATCGGCGCGACGTGCAGGTGCTTACCCACACCTCCCCACTCGCCATCGTCTCCGGTCGGGATCGACGTCTTCACGCTGATCAGGTGAGCTGCTGGTTCCCTCCTCTTTGTTGAAATATTATGCTTGATTAGTATTATTTTCAGCTCTGTCGGTGGTGAGTGAGTGCCCGGTCCCAAATTCCATCAAATTGAGTGACTACCGCGGGTCAGTTGTGAGAGAGATATTACATCCCACGCCCTCGACGTGCTGGCCGCCTGTGAGATTTGGCATCCCAGGCCTTTTTGGGGTTCAACCTCGAGCTATCCAAACCTCAGAACAGTGAGGTCCCACCCCAGACCCTCTCCACCATCGCCGAGTTGCCTACGGGCACTAGTGTGCGTTTAGCGGGTGAGTCCGCTCGAGTGAAGTTGTTGGTCCATTGCATTCCCTTGCAAATCTAGGTCCGAGGGCCATTTGGTCGGTCCCAACTCATCCCTAGGTCGTGTCACATCACAGTCACTCTCACGCTAGGTGGATCACTGCTCAAACAATGCAGTAGATCTTCCAATTGTCACAACCTCGGATTGCTTTAACTGACCAACCAACTTTAGAGCATTGTGTTGCATCCGCTGTGTTCAAACCGTGACATCATCTAAGCTTCAGTTTTTAATTGGGGCAAATGTTTTTTAAAGGGATCTATTCAACCCCCCCTTCTAGATCCGATTGCACCAAAAGGACCCAACAAGGGTTAAACTCCAACCAGAAGGAAATCAAGATGACTGCATGGGCCGTACCATGTGGCAATGGGGGATGTGAACTTTTATTGATTCATAAATCTGTCATGCTGAAATTTGAACTTCATTGCCTTCCTCCCGCTTTTTGATAATGTCAAAGGGGGAGAAAGATTTATATTTGTGTCAAATGAGGAGAAGGATCTTTGTGTCATCATAAATCATATTGTCATGTCAATCATAAAGTCATAAAGTTTGTTATCATCAAAAAGGGGGAGATTGTTATGTGCCTTGCACATATTTATATTTTTGATGATAACTAAACCTTATGTCTACTTGCATATGATTTTGATGATAGTGTGCATTCATGATCATTGCCATATTTCATCTGTCTCAGAATCTAAAAGATTTGCTACATCATGCTATATGAGATTATAAGTCTTGAGATGGTAATGAGCTTAAGGCCTTCATACAAACCTTGGTGATATATGGCTTCATGATGTGTTCTAAATGCTCTTGATGTTCAAATATGGTTGAGTTGGCAAATAGATTTTGAAGCTCATACATGTTTGAATGCATGACCATATGAAGATTGGAATGAATAGGTTCCTTGTGCTTTCCATGTTGCATATATTTATTTGGTATCACCATACATATTCTTAATGGGGTCATTGTGGCTTAAAATGTAAATGGAAGCGCTTTTGGTAATCTTGATAGATTCTGGTTTGATGATGTTCATTTGTTGAAATGGATGCATGGATTTTTGGTATCATGTGCTCATGAATGTTCATAGAGTGCTTGTAATGAAATCTTGATAAATGTGTGAATGTGCAAGTCCTCTTGTGTATGAATTCGGATTCCATGATTGGGATCATAGCCTTAGGTTGATTTGAGCTCTAGCTTGAATTACATGTGAAGCAAGTTTCCATTTTTGCCTCTCTCTCTAGATTCTAGAGAGAGAAGCTCCGAGAATTCGAACTCCCGCCTGGTGTGTTTGGGCGTCTTCCTCTTCCTCCCGGCCGGCTATGGCCGGTGCGGCGGGGGATCTCCGGATGCTGGCGAAAGGTCCTGGTGCTTCTCAGGAGGCTCCGGCGTCTTCGTCTCCAGCAGTTTCTTCTCTGCTAAAGGAGATTCGTACGGTGCTTCCTGGCAGCCATCCACCTCCATCCCTCGTCTCCGAAGGCCAGATATCTTCTTCTTCACCGGTGAGAGTCCCTGCGGTGGCGGCGACTCAGTGTATTCCGGGCGTAGAGCCGGTGGTTTCTCCAATGCCTCCTGTGCAGCGGAGGTCTTATGCCCAAACCCTCCTTGAAGCCGGGCGCTGTACGGGTCGTCGGATTCCTTTGAAGGCCCCTGCGTTTACGGAACGTGGGGAACTGGCGGTCTATTTCTCTACGGAAGATATCCAGGTTTCTTGTTCTCGCCTCCAGTTTTCCATCATAGCTAAATGCTCTTATGGCCACCCATCCTTTCTGGAGATCAAGACACAGTTGGCCCGGTCTTTACATTTGGAGACGGAATGCATCATTAGTCGTATGAATCCCAGACATGTTTTAATTCGTTTGGGGAATGAGTCCGATTATGTTAAGATCTTGTTACAGAGGAGCATGGTGATCAAAGGTTTCTTGTTTCGGTTCTTTAAATGGCAGCACGATTTTGATTTTGATTCGGACCCGCCGATTATTCCTGCTTGGATCAGTTTTCCGTCGCTCCCTGCTAACTATTATCATGAAGATATGCTAAGATCCATAGCAGGAGCTGTTGGTCATGTTCTTCGCATTCATGATGCTTCCCTTGCTATGACAAACACTATGGAGGCGGTAGTCTGTGTTGAATTAAATCTGGATATGCCTCGTAGGGAGAGGATCTGGATTGGTACGGGTAATGGAGGTTTTTGGCAACCCATCAGCTATCATAGAGTCCCCACTCTCTGCACATTCTGCCACAAAATTGGACACTCAGAGGGGGATTGCAAAAAGAAAAAAGGGAATACTGCAGTTCGTAAGTCCATGGTGCTACAAAAAGGGAAGAATGTTGCGCAAGACCTAAAGCCAGTTTCATCAAATGACCCACAGCCTCATGATTTTAATGTTCCACTGGGTAATAGCTTTGCGTCCTTGGCACATATTATGGATGATAGTACTGATGATAAGGAATTGGATCAAGTAAAGACTTTGGATTGTGGAGTTTTGGGAGAATCAAGTCATAAGTCCTCTGTTATGGCCGCAGTTTTTCAGCCTGGTTCTCTTGGTTTATCCTCTGGTGTCCCAACCAAAAAATGCATCTCTTTGAATGTTGAAGCCTTGGAGAGAATAGAGGAAGTGGTTGAGGCAGATATTCCTTTCTCTGACAGTAAGAAAGAGGGGGAAGTACCTTCATTATCTGAGGCTAAGTCTTTAGTTACTGAGCAAAAGATAAATGCACAGGTTAAGCCAATATCTGAAGGCATTTCCAAAATTGCAGCCGGTGAAAATATCTTGATGATGTACCATCCAGGGAAAAGTATTAAAACTTGTTCTTTGGAGTTGCAGCCTCATGCTGTTATGCCTGCCAGTGGTGACTTAATTAGTGATATACGTCTGACAAGAGCAAAAGCCAAATCAAAGGCTGGGATTTATATTGATTCTTCATATCATGAATAAATCTGCCTTAATATGGAACATTAGGGGCATAGGGAATACGGCTTCTGTCCGATCCCTCTCTCATATTATCAAACTTCATGGTGTGAAATTAGTTGCTATATCAGAGCCTCATATTGACTTTAGCAGAGCCCAAGTGATAGCTACAAGGCTTCGCCTTCCTTCTGTTATAGGAAATGATGGAATTCATTCCAAAATTTGGCTTTTCCATGATTCTGATATGAATATTGTTCCTCAGCAATATCACCCACAATATATTACTGTTGCTATTCAAGAAGCAGGCTCTACAGTTTTATTCTTTACAGCTGTCTATGCTTCTTGCAAAGTAGATATCCGCAGGGAACTATTTGATGAGTTGATGCTCTTTAATCAATCAGTATCTATTCCCTGGATTGTCGGAGGGGATTTCAATTGCATTCTTTCGCCTGAGGAGAAAAGTGGAGGTAAATCTCCATCTTTCTCAGCTATGTCTGAATTTCAAGGTTTTGTCTCTGCCACTGGACTGATTGATGCTGGCTTTTCCGGTCCAAGCTATACATGGACCAATAATCAGATTGGCCCATCCTACATTAGAGCCCGTTTGGATAGAGTTTTCTATAACTCATTTTGCTTTGATAAGGGGCTAAGTCTTTCAATTAAGCACTTATCTAGGGGGCCTTCAGATCACTCCCCTCTTTTAATCTCTGCTAGTCCAACTAAAACCAAGCCTGGCAGATTCCTGTATCAACTAATGTGGCATACACATTCTAATTTTCTTGAAACTGTCAGGCAGCAGTGGTCTCAACCATTAGCTGAGGTCCATCCTTTTGGCCTACTACAGAAGAAATTGCAAGCTCTGAAAGTTAACTTGAAAAAGTGGAACAAAGAAACTTTTGGGGTTCTTCAACTGGTCAAGGATAACATTTCTAGTTCAGTTGCTCAAGCCCAATCCAATTATGATGAATGTCCAACCATAGAGAATAAAATCAAGTTAGAAAAGGCTAATGCAGACATGAGACAAGTATTGGCAAGGGAAGAGATTTTCTGGTTTCAAAAAGCAAGAGTACAATGGTTACAATGTGGTGATCAGAACACTAAATTCTATCACCAATATACTAAGGTTAAACAGCAGAGAAACTTCATCAAGAAGCTAAAAATTGATGGTACATGGGTTGAAGATCAAACTTCGATGTTAGAGGGGGCTGTGGACTTCTACAAACAGTTACTCTCTTCTGAAATGCACTTGGTGGATGACTCCTTACTAGCTGTTATACCTTCTCTTATCTCAGATGAGCAAAACATAGTCCTGTGCTCAGTTCCTACCTTTGAAGAGGTAAAGCAGGCTGTTTTTGAGCTATCAGGAAATAGTTCCCCAGGGCCCGATGGCTTTACTGGGAATTTTTACACACATTGTTGGGATATTGTTCAATTTGATGTAGTAAGGGCAGTGCAGAGCTTCTTTCAAGGCTGGGGGATCCCGCAGGGAGTATCATCCACTATTCTTTGCTTAATTCCTAAGGTGAAAAGTCCTTCCACGTTTGCAGACTTTAGGCCTATAAGTCTCTGCAATTTCTCCTTTAAGATTGTTTCCAGTATCATAAGTAGACGATTAAGGCTTGTTTTACCTGGAATTATATCCCTTGAGCAGAGTGGTTTCGTACATGGGAGACAAATAACTGATAACTTTTTACTCGCCAAGGAGTTATTCCAGGAACTTGATAGACCGATCAGGGGGCATAACCTTATGATTAAGCTGGACATGGCCAAGGCATACGACCGATTGGAGTGGGATTTCTTACTACAGGTATTGAAGAAATTCGGGGCCCGACTCTCTGGGTCCCATCTCTCACGCAGTGTGTGGATGAGGGCGAGGTCGAGCTTAATTGGTTCGACACGCAAGAAGGCGCCGAATCCCATAGCGTCTAGCCGAGCCTTTTGGAAGTCTAGGAGGCCCCGATATGCAGCTACCACCAGTTCTCATGAGATGAGTGATCTCATCATACTCTGCATATACAAGAAGTAAGAAAAGACCGCATAAAAGGAGTAGGAGGGAGAGAAAGGAGAAGAAAGGTTGGCGAAAGGAGGAAACGAGTCGAAAAGGAAAGGAGAAATAACCACGCTTGTTTACAAGCTGTGATTGGGTCCTCTCGCTACGGTGCCCTTCGATGTCAGAGAGTCTCCTGGAACTACCACTGGATCTACTCCTCTTCGAGGAGCGGGAAGACTCGCTTTCCATCCTGAAACTAGACTCACCCTCCATCCTGAAATTGGGGAATCCTCTTCTCTCCTACGCAAAATTTCACTCTTCTAATCCACCTCCACTGCTTCAAGTTTTCCCGAAGGACCACAAGGGGCTATTTATAGGATGGGAAGAGGTCTGTTCAGAAGCTACCGTCATAAACTCTAGCAGAGGCATTTGTAACAAGCCATCCATTTTTCACTTTCATGTGTTGCCTCGCCGTTCACTCGAAGTAAGTAAGGTTGATGGCGTAGCTCTGCACCCTACGCGGTCTGAGGTTCCATGTGTTCATCATGTTGCGGATGAATTTAGGCCGAGCTCATCTACATGGGAGAGTCGATCAGAGGTCGGCACTGTCAGACTTGGTGGTAGACTCATTCACAGAAAGAAAGGACTAAAGGACATTGTAATCAAATTTGGGGTGGACTCGTCCACAGGAGGAATGATGATTAGAGGACGGTGTTATTAAGTCTGGTGGTAGGCTCATCTACATCATTGCGACGACGAAAAGACGTCGTCTTAAAATTTGGGATGAGCTCATTTACACGGAATGGACGACCCGAGGTGAGGAACATTGAACTTTGTGGTGGATTCTCCCGAAAGGAACGCGCAACAAGTCTAAGACACGATCCGTTATTTCGGGATGTGTTCCGCCAAGCGCGTTACGTGGGAGCATCATTAAGGAAGGGAGGCGTAGAAGAGAAGGAACGTGCAAAGGGCAGAAAAGTCACACCGAGATAAGCCGTTCCACCCATGTGTCTATAAAAACTTGCCATGTACACCACGGGCAGAGGGGCGGGTGTACACACAAGTCACCAGGTCACCAAGTCTCTCCACCACCTTCTTGGTCGTCTCTCCTCCCTCCTAAAACGGATGTCCCTAGGAAGCCTCATAGAGCTTTGCAAGGCAGTCCTCGCCTCAGCGTTCGCCCAGCCTTGGCGGCTTGGTGCTCCCCTGCTGAGGAAAGGAAGAAGATACTAATGGAGAAGGAGCCCGGCTGACAGAGGCACGCCACGCTCTCCTCTCCCCTCTGGTAGCACTCTTCGTCGTCCTCCGGCCTCTGCTTCGCGACCGTCGAGGGTCAATCAAAGCTCCACCATGTGGGTCTCTAGTGCCCTCTTCTCGTCCCAGCCTCGATGTCGTTCCGCCCTCCTCCCTCTCCCTTTTCGCCCTCTCGCAGTCTATCTCGCCTCATCATGTGGAGAGACAATCCTCAGTTCCAGCACGTCTCGGGATGATTTCCCGTAACGTCGCTACTCCTCCTCCAGCTCCGCCATTCGGGCATCACACTCTATCACCTGAGCAACACGTTCCTCCTCGGCCTTCGCCGCATAAGTTAGGGCATCTCAAATCTCCACTGTCGGCCAGAGCCGACCGTTTCGCAACGTCAAAAGGGGGCGAAATGCGTAGTTGAATTTCAAACCAAATCACACTCAAACAAACTGTGAACTCTGGCTCTGCCTCCTCGGCGTAGGCCACTGGGCTGATAAGCTGTTCTTAGAGGGAGGTGACCTCCAGAGGAGAAACCTGGGGAATGGAAAAGGCTCCGTTGGACGTCCCTGTTACCGCTACTTGCTGGGCAGACTGAAATAAGGAACAAGTGTCGATTAATGGTCGAGCATAGGGAATTCAGGCAAACAAAAGAAAAGGAAAGGAAAAAAAGAAAAAGAAAAAGAGAGAATGGGAATGAACTAAAAAACAAAATAATAATAATAATAATAATATAAAATAAAATAAAAGCAAAGCGCAAGTTATATATATAGAAAAAAAATCTTTTGAGTTGCCATTGTGGACTTTGATAATAATAAAAAAAAAACACATCTTGTTGTATTGTGTTCTCTTCTGTTTATATATGAATCATCTGGCATGTTATTTTTCTTGTACAGTGGAATGTAATTCTGTTAAATAATTCTATTTTGTTGTGTGTTAAGTGCAGGTTTCGAAAAAGAAAAAAAATATAGAAAAGAAAAAGAAAAAAAAGAAGAAGAAAAAAAAAGAAAAAAATGATGAATAAGAGTGCAGGGCCCTCACTGCCCCGATCATCTTGGGAATTCGATCCCTGTCATATTTTTTGCATTTTACTATAGGGTACTTATGCTACTAGAGCATGTCAAGGACCTTATGTCTTGGATAAGTCCGGGGTTTGAGTTCCCCTCTAACAAAAACAGTGATAACTTCAGAGGAGTTTGAGACGTACGGATAGGCCGTTGAGTTGTGGAACAGGATTCTTCTAAACTAAACCTCATCATCTTTATGTTTTGGGTGTTGTATTTCTGCTCATCATAAACTGAAGAACTTGTGTGTGTGTGGATCGTTGTTGGATCCGTGGTCGTGTGTGTGTGTGTCGTATTTGATTCATGTGTATACGTGGATCTTCCTAGATCTGCGTTAGTGTGTGTGTGGGTCTATTCGGATCCATTTTGTATCGAGTGTGTGGATTGCTGCACTTGTGGCAGCGGGTGTTTGTGTTGGTGATCCAGTTGTCGGATCATGTTGGAGACATCGTCTCGGTATGTGTGTGTGTATTGGGGAGTGTCCCCGTGTGTGTGTGCGAGCGTTGTCCACGTGTGTGTTGGAGACATCATCTCTCTATGTGTGTGTGTACTGGGGAGTGTCCCCGTGTGTGTGTGCGGACGTTGTCCGCGTGTGTGTTGGAGCGTCGTCTTCGTGTTGGGGATTTATCCCCGAGTGAAGCTTCACCGGGTTTGGTGAGGGGTGGACGTAGGACTGCCGTCATAGCATCCGAACCACCTTAAAAATCACTGTGCATTGTGTGGCATTTGTGTGGTTTGATTGTATTCATTATATGGTCATGTGGGAAAGGAGAGATTGAGAGAATTGGTTAAAGAGTTTTCAAATTGCTAATTAGTGTTTATCACATATTTTGTAAAAACCCAAAAAGTTTCTTAAAATTTATAAACACCCAATTCACCCCCCTCTTGGGTGTCATTGATCGCGGGACTTCAACAGGGACTTACGGAGGCCCTCGGTAAGGTCACCTAGTCAGCTCCAAGGAATATGGAGACGAGAGGAAACCCTACCTCGGTAGGATTGCAACTACCGATGAAGAGTGGTGTATGATCCTATGTGCACCGGAGTGCATGCAATAGTCTACCCTAGAAACTAGCAATCAATGAACAAATACGGATGACAAGTATGGATAGCAATCATGCAAACATGTAACGACAGCAAGAGGAGATCAATGATCAGCACCAAAGAACATGAAAATAATATAGCATGGCAATCAAAGTGAGGCTCGGGTGCACTGTAGCACGACTAGAATGGTCTCTGAGAGACCGTGTACGGAAGGTGACGGTCCTAGGCAGATCGTTCACTAGCAGGGAGTAATGACAGACAGTAACAGAAAGCACAGAATGCTGAAATGAATTGAGTATTAGAGAACAAAGGTGTACCAGGATGGACGGTCTCTCGACAGACCGTGTAAACCGTGGAGCGGACTTGAGGAAACCGTATAAGATCAGTGAAACCAATAGTGTAAAGATAGTGACATACCTGAGCCAACAGGATGGGCGGCCTATATCAGACCGCAAGAAAGATGAACGGTCGGAAGAGGACCACTTAATGCAGCAGGCTCGCAGAATGATCAACACTGTTTTCAGAGAAGAGCGGTCACTTCTCGGCCACGCAGACACATGAATGGCTCTAGGAGAACCGTCCAACCACCAGAAGATAGAAACGAGAAAACCAGAGATCAACCTGAAACAACTCCAAAAAGGGAACTAACCAAGCAACAAGATGGGTCAGCAAATCACTAACACGATGGGCACTAGGTGTCCCACCGTGATCGCCAGAAAAGGATGTGGATATTATTTTCCTATTGTTTTAAAAACCCTTCTTGTCCCTCTAATAAATCAATATGAGAAATGAATGAAAAGTAGAGAGAGATAGAAATATATGAACCTGTGTGATAGCCACCAAGGTGCCAAACACAATGAACATGCTGTACCTTGGAAAAGAAGGGATACACTCACCTTTAACCAACACTGTGGAGATGTGCGGCCCTGGAACAACTACCCGCTTTGGATGAACGGCCGTTCGATAGACCGTCGCACAGTGCAGGGGTGGAACGCAGGATGAAGCACGATGGCAGAAGAATAGTTTGGGGACGACCGCAGGAAGAAGATGAATGGCAAGGATGAAGCTGCTAGACTCCTCAAACAGACAGAAAGTGACCACTCGACACCACCACCTTCCAAAACGTAGGACCTAAACCTCCACTCCCTCCGGTCGGCCAGAAGGAGTGGGCCTTGTGCTAGAACGTTGCTGACCTGCAAGACAAGATGTAACACCCAAAAATAAACCAAAAATTAGGACTGTGAAGTGTAATAAATGCCAAAGTGGAACGAAATAACCATGACTAAATGGAATGGGGGATACCTGGGAGTTTTTTAAATCCCTAGGGGCACCAAAAAAAACATGGGAGGGTGTGTGTAATGTAGTGAAGAGAGTAGGATAAACGTGGGAAGGGAGAAAGAAATAGTGCATGCAATGATAAAATGAGGGGGGACTAATGAACTAATGACACAAGAACATGCTACTCCCTGAAATCGGAGGCCTGAACGGATGTAGAAGGCCTCCCTCCCTGATCTTAGGTCACTCTAGAGTTCAGCAAGCCTTCACCATTGACCAAGAATCTCCCCCCTTTTCCAGCTTGGCTTTAAGGGTCTATTTATAGAGCCCGTAGGTCCCAGCTCAGAATTAGGGTTTCTAGCCATTTTTAGGTCAAGATAATAACACAAAATGTGTAGACAATTGAATTATCTCTTGACAAGAAGAAATGGCACGCAATTTGGTAGAATATTCACGGAGAAAATGATGGGAGAAGTTGGGGATCCACTCATCGCCGCGGGAGAAGGGTATATTACTGCCCACTCATTATTTGAGTGCCTAGGCAGGACTACTGTTTCCAGAGTTGTCCAGGAGGACTCCGGTTGACAATCCAGTGGCGCCGTTACTTTTCTGGTTTATCGGGTAGTCATCCCAGGACCCAGTGGCACAGCTAGTAGGGGCCAGGCGGGCCTTGTCTTTTGTTCCGGTGAATAGGGGAGAGGGCATAGCCCTTGACTATTTCTCCTACCTTCACCGCCCTTTTGCCAGGCAGGAGGGAGACACTGTCGTCAGCCGGGTTTCTACCCATGCTTTACCCTCCCCACAGGGCTTGGCAGAGTGGGTCGTCAGCATCCGATCCAGTGTACTCGTGTATCGGCGTTCCAACACAGCGATACTTGAGCCTTACTACCCGCATCGGTTCGCCATGAACTTTGGGTATGATCAGGCTATTCCCACCAGCGGAGAGTTTTCTTTGCCCCTTCGGCTATACAGGCATAGGGACGTGCATCTGGTTGCGGCAGCTTGGCAGGACCTCCTTTGCCGCGAGGCAGGACCGGGGTACTCGGTCCCAGAGCAGGAGCGCATAGGCTACTTTGATATTCACTATGCTCGCTGGTGGTTCAAAGTCGGCAATGTCTTCAGGGAGCACCGTGACGCCATTCGTACAGCTGAGGAGCAACGTTTGAAGGAGGAGGATCTATCTCCTTTGTGCGTCGATCCAGCTTTCCTCAGGTCCCATTTTTCAGGGATTGCCCAAGTTGTGAGTGACATTGAAGAACGGTGGCAAGAAAAAGGCTGGACACCCACTATCGACAGAAGCCAATATAATGGGGCTTTGAAGCCCTTGAAAAGCAGGACGGCATCAGCTCTCGAAGTTCCTTCTTCCTCCACCTCGGGCGTAGCCCCAGGCCCCTCAAAGGCCTATTCTTGGTGGGAGGATTTGCAGGCATCTTGTGGGGTGAGGAGAAAGTTCCAGTTGTCCCAGCCGATACCTGACGGCGCGCTTGGAGGCAGCACCTTCGCCGAGTGGAGGGCCCATGTGATCAATGCCGTGGGCTGTGCGGGCCCACTGGAGTACCTTTCTGGTCTCGAGCTGGCGACGACCCCACTTGCCGTTCATGACATTGTGAAGGCAGTTGCATGCGCCCTCCGAGTGAAGTCGGAGCAGATAATATTAAAGCCCGTAAAGCCCATAGCGGCTACAGGTAATCCCTGCCTTTACTGACTTTAATGTATACATGTGTCTTTGTATTCTGGGATATGCATTCATATATGTTCCCATGACACTTGCAGGTGGGGCTGTTATGGTAGCTGGTGCCACACCACTGGGAGGTCCTCCCGATGCTGAGATTGGGAGGGATTCTACTGCCGCCAAGAGACCCCGGACCGAGGTTTCTGAGGAGGGAGATATGAGGTCATCATCCCGTTCCCGGCTTGAGGATGAATCCCCTGCAGTCAAGGCTATATCCAGTAAGCAACTCCTCCATATACTAGTCATTTTTCAGCACATAAGCAGTGTTATGAACACATTCTTGCTCCTGCCAAATGCAACTCCCTCGGAAGCTAGGGCCGATATGAGCTTCTCTCCTTCTCAAGCGGGAGATGACATGCCACCGGAGGAGTCCGCACTAAACATTACTTTCAGCTTTGAAGAGCTGATGCCTCCCAAGGACGATTATACGCCAGTGACAGCTAATTCTCCCTCGCCTCTCACAGCAGGGGGCATAGGAGGTCAGGCCCCAGGTAGCATGCTCAGCCTTGTCTTCTCCATTGATACATGAAGATTTGAACATCACTGACCCCTTAGTGTTTTATTGGCTGTGCAGGGGTTCCTGAGGTTATTCCGCCTGGCCCGTCAGCAGGGGGTAACGTCGGCTCTTCCTCCGGGGCCGGATCCGCTTCTGGGAGTAGATCCACTACTAGGAGTGGGAGCTCCGCGGCCACAGATTCTCCCTCTAAAGGGAACTTGAGCTCTACTTCCGACGCTACGACCTCCAGTTCTTCCTCAAGCGAGAGTGACTCTCGAGAAGGAGGAGAGTTGAATGATGTTGGTGGTGAGTGCAGCGACATTTTTTTGTTGAGCCTTTCTTATAAAGATTTACTTGGCTCCTATAATTGCTTGTCAAGCAGGAGCGGACTTAGCCGGGTCTATGGAGGAGTTCTCACAACTTCTGGAATCCGGCTCATTCGTGGATCTTTTGACAGGCGGTAGTACCTCGACAGGCACAAAGGCCATGGAGGTGGCAGGTGTTGACACCACCGCACCGGGAGATCCTACGCCAGTGAGCTCTTCTGACGTTGACATTGGCGAAGACAGCATAGCTGATCCTTCAGGTAAGAGATGTTGGAGGCTAATGATAGACCTCTTTGTCACTTTGCAACTATCTTTGCCAAGCTGATTAATGTATTTGCTACGTGGGCAATGACAGGCCAGGCTATTGAAGAAAGCACATCCCACCCTGACGAGATAGCTCCGACAAGGGAAGCTTCCCAGGGCGCACTAGAGGACCTGCACACTTCAGGGGAGAGTACTTCGCCGGTGGGCACCCATGCTGCAGGTACCGCTCGTATTTGACAACGAATAGCACGAATGATATGTGCACTTCATTTGCGGCACTGATCCCTCTCTTGTTTTTGCCGGTACAGCAATGGGAGGAGGAAGAAAAGAAAGGGGAGGAAGAAATGGGGGGAGCTGGGGTCGAGCAGGGGCGACGGCACCCTGCTCTTCCCCCCTCCCCTGCTACATCTCTCTCTTTCTCTCTCTCTCCCTTACTCTCTCTTCTCGATGGTCGTCGGAGGGGGACCTCCTTCTTCTTCTCTTCTTCTTCTTCTTCTTCTCTTCCTCTTCTCTCTTTCTCTATGGAGGCGCTTCTTATCTGTGGAGTTCTTCCTCTCTCTGTGTGTGTCTTGTTCACCAGAGAAGAAGGAGCTTTTATACCCCCCAGTGGCGGAGGCGTTCGAAGGCAGGAACGGGCCAGCATTGATGGGGATATGACTCCCCTGTCCTTGGTGGAAGGAGGTAGCCTACGTGGCTTCATCTTCGGTCGACACCTCAGCGAATCCATTACGCGCCAAGGATCCATAGGGTGTGGGCATAAGATCTCGTCTACCGGGGCGTGCCGCTGGAGGGCTAGAACAACGTGCCACTGGAAGACACGGCAAGTGTGCCACTAGAAGGCCACCAACGTGTGCCACTGGAAGGTTGCCAGGGAGTGCCGAGAAAGAGCCACAAGAGTGTGCCGTCGGAGGAGCACCTCAGGTGTGCCGGGTTGGGACGGCAGCGAGTGTGCCGGGGAAGAGCAGCATGAGTGTGCCGAGGAAGAGCACTAGGACTGTGCCGGGGAAGAGCACACGAGCGTGCTGTGTTGAATGGTGATTGGCGGATCTAGAGGGGAGGGGTGAATAGATCAGCCCCTTCTATCACGATTTAATACGAAAAGCTACAAGTTAAAATGAAATATAACTTGTATCAACCTCTGGTGCTGAACTATGTTAGAAATGTCGGTCCTATGGCATTCATCTATCGAAGAATAATCACAATGAAGCACATCCAAACCACACTGGATGAGATTTTTAGGTGGTTCGGCCTCAATCACGAGACCTACATCCACCCCTCACACAATCGTGTGAGGCTTCCCTTGCGTTGCTAACCAAACAACCGCTGTCACACAGCTTCTGGGCGAGACCTGCCCAAACCCACGATCTGATCACCTTCAGACCGTCTTCCTACAGCCCGTAGGGAATACACATAGAGTCTTTCAAGAGTTAACACAAGAATGAAAAAAGAAAATGGTGCAGAGTAAATCGGGAGACAACTGAAAGTCTGATGAATGGGGATGTCATCTGATCGGTGGAGATGAAGCGTTCCCTCCTTGCACTGCAGAACGGAGATGGAGGGCTTGCTGGACGAGTGTAGATGGACTTCGTCTGCTTCTTCTTCGTTCAGCTTCTCTCACGTATGCTTCCTGGAAGAGTAAGTTCTCCAATCCTCCTTCTACAGCCACTCCTCAACCTCCGAGAGCCTGCCAAAAATGGTTCTCACGTACACACCTTCTCCAAGCCACCTTGGCCCCCGTTCCTCTGCCCATTAGAATACCCTTTTTGGTCTTTTTGCCATGCTCCCATCCAGAACGCGTGCCTGGCAAAAGTCAGATGCGCTAACCTTGTGTTCCCCACCGAGGTTTAGGGCTTTATCCTTCCAATGGCCTTCAATGGCTTTATCCTTCCTTTTAGAACTGTCACCTTGCCACTAACTTACGAACCAATCATAAGGCTCATGTCCCGATCACTGCTGCCTCGATTCCAACACCGTTGGGTCCTAGAAGATGAGATATAGGACCCATTAGGGCTAAGACCAATAGGACCAGTTGTACCAAGGAGTAGCCTTTGAGAGGTGTCGACACTTCCAAGTGGGGAGGTCGACACCTCCTAGCCAGATAGAATTAACTGGTTGTGGAAGCTTCTGTGGTGTCAACACCTCTGGATGGAGAGGTCGACACCTCCAAGGCCAGACACAGCTAAATAGTTGCTGGAGGGTTCTGTGGTGTCGACACCTCCTTATGGAGAGGTCGACACCTCCAAGGCCAGACAGAAGATAAAGTTTCCAATGCTTGTGCTGAGGTGTCGAAGCTTGATGATTGAGGTGTTGACACTTCAGTGCTTTCAGAGCAATTCCCTTTAAGGCTTTTAAAGAAGGTCTACCTATCTTACACACTATAAACTTGATTAGATATCACAATTGCAACAATAATTCATTTTATGTTATCACCAAAACCTGGGGACACAACACCCGGGAGTCCGGTGGTATGGGCAATACCTAGAGGTATTGGCATTGGGATGGACCCAATCCCACTGAGGGGGAAGCTGAATGGAGTCTGAGGACAAAAGGGCAAAGAAGATGTCGCCTAAAGTTTCAGGCAACGGAGGATAAGCAACCCTTTTTAGCCTAGCAAGGCCGTAGCTTTGTGGTGGAGAGACATTGGCATAAGGCTTGGAATTACCTTGCCCATGGCTAGCCGTAGCCTGAGTGGGATGGGAGACCTGGTGATTGTTTGACTTGAAGGATTAGCCAACTGCATTGACCTACTCATTTACCGTGACACCCTCGATGGTGGGGACAGCTAGGGCCTTTCTACCCTTGGTGTGAGGCTCGAAGAAAGGAGGTAAGGTAGAGTCCCTTACCTGGGCTTGAAATAACTGAGCTCGGTTGTAGAGTTGGTGAAAGGTGTGGAGTTCACTAAGCATTAGGATGGCCCTAAGCTGAGGGGTGGCATTGTTCCAAAAATATGCAAATCATACTCGAAATAACATACATATAATATAAAGTAGATACGAAAAGAAAAAGACATCTCCTATTATCACATACAATCAATAATAAAGTAAACAAACACATAACTAGGGAAGTATCCAAAGAAGCCTCCAATCATCATGTAACTTAAGTCTAAGCAGCTACTTCCTCTAGATAGACTACAAAAGAAATTTCATAGGCATTTTCAAAAGCATAAAAGATATTTCATAGGCATTTTCAAAAGCATAAAAGATATTTCATAGGCATTTTCAAAGGCATCTAACCTGGAGAGAACACAGATGAGCACATTTTTAAAAGAGAACTCTATAACAAAAGAGAGACAGCCAAAACCTAAACTTGGAAAGGGAGGGCTACTTGCCTCTTGCTTGTAGGTGTTGGGAACTAGAACTTCCTCTTTCTTCTCTTTGTGAAGTAGAGATAGTGCCAACACACAAACACACTCTTTAAGCACAATAGTCATTATTTTGAAAGTGAAGCACGGTAGTCATTATTTCAGTCTTTTTCTTCCTCATTTGGCAACCTAGGCACCAAATTAACTAGAGCGGAGCACCTTAACCAATCAAGGGTTGGTGAACTGTCACCAAGATCAACAGCTGATGAAATTGGTGAGATGGCACCAATCAACCAGTTGTACATGATCTACTCCTAGTTAGGGAATTCCCATTAAAGGAGTGGAGAGTGGGCATAGGCAGGTTAAAGAGTGGCTTGAGCCAGTTAACTGAGGAATTAAACATAATAGCTGATGAAATTGGTGAGCTGGCACCAATCCACCAGTTGTACCTGATCTACTCCTAGTTAGGGAATTCCCATTAAAGGAGTGGAGAGTAGACATAGGCAGGTTAAAGAGTGGCTTGAGCCAGTTAACTGAGAAATTAAACATAGATATCCTGTTCTTTGATACTTCTCAAGTGTATATTACTTTAGCATGCATATGAGACACTTTTCAGGAGGTGAAAGATAGAAACTTATTCTTCTGAATTCATAATCAACTTTAACGTCAATGGCATTTGGAGAATAGCAAGTTATCCTAATTATGTGACTTAACCTAAGCTTTAACCTATTCAGAAACCTGTGTGTAAGCTGAAATTTGTTTAAGGGACTTAAATATGATTTAACACCCTTTTATTATATTTTCTACGATTAGTTTAATTGAGGTTTTGTTGTGGTTGGTTGATAACGAAGGAGCTACTATTGATACAAAAGTGCCCTTTGGTTTATGTTTTTTGTCCAAATAAAGGCAGACAAATAAACAGTATAGACTCTGCCCTCCCATACTTTCAATGGACCACCATGAATGGAATATCTTCTTGCTTCAATTGTCTCATGCAACCATGCCAAATGAATGAGGTGCGATCTTTCTCAAGAAATCGTTTACCTAATTAACTCATTCTTCTCCACAAGGATTATGCCATCAGTCTCTTCCCTATTTCTCATCCCTCAGACACAATGAAGTACACTGGGAAACATCTTGGTTTCTAGGCATTCAAAAAGAATCTAAAAAATTCACATCATGAGAGTATATTATTTTACAAGAAAACAAAGGAATTCTATGGAGGAAATCATCGTATTCTATGGAGGAAATCATCGTATGAAGAAGGCATATTTGGGTATCTCATGCCCACCAAGGTCACACCAATTGCATTGGTGGGCTGGTCAAAGGTAAGGGATGGCCGCACAACCATCCACTCAACATTCTATGGATAAATGTAAAGCGGAAAGGAAACGAGGAGAGAGTGTTGACTCCTAATCCCCATCTTGCGATACCTAGTGAGCAACATTAAATTTCAGCGGCACTACTTTATGAAGCTTATTTCAAAATCCACCAAGAGGCCTTCAAGAAAAAAGACCAGGAAACGGAATTCCACTAGGTAAAAGAGCAAAGATCCTTCCTTTAACTACCCTCCGACGCCACCGCAAACACACGTAAATCGGCAACCCCAAATCGCAATGCGAGCAGTGAACAAAACCACAACTCGCAATGCGCGAAGTGAATAAACCCAGGGGGAATGACAACTCGCAATGCGCGAAGTGAATAAAACCAGGGGGAATGGAAGAGGGGGCTTACGATGTGCTCGTACAGTCGGGGATCGAGGTCCATCATCGGTGCCTTCTACGGGTGCCGGTGCCTTCTACGGGCGTGCTCTTCCACGGGGAGAGCGATCTAAGTAGATTCACAGAGGAAGATGGGTGTCGGCGGCCTCCCCACGTCTGCTGCGCGCCGCTCCACTGCACGCGTCCCTCTGTGTGTGTGTGTGTCCGCGCGTCTTCGTCTCTCTGGCTTCCTCAGTCCACAACGCTGGCCCGGCCTCCCCAACGGCGTTCCTCCGCGCACGCCATCGGCGCGGATTGGATTAGGTGACCCACGGAGTCACTCAGTCAGCACATCAGAGAAAATCCTTTTTAAAAAAATGATTATAGTTTAACATTTTTTATGATTTAGATGGCAGTTTTATCTATGCCCTGTGTAATTGGATTATTTTTATAATGATTTAAATAATACTTTTTCTATTTTTATAGTATTAGTCTTTTACGAGTACTTCTAATAGGACGTGCTTAGAATAGGGATGTAAATAGATCGGGTTCGGCTCGGGTAGACCAACACCACCGCGCACGTCCGATCGCTTCCCTCGCGTGGGACGTACCCAAGCTTGCTTAGAGTCCCAGTCGGTCTCGAGTCCGTAGGTCCGTCCCGCATCACTCCTTCCTTCGTTCCAGAGTGTGGAGACGGTCATCTCAAGCCCTCATAGTGTCCTTTGGTTCACTTTCATCCCAAGGGTTGAGTTCTATCTATTCAAGGGTTCCACAGTAGGTTTCCTAGTCCAAGATGCCACCTAGAAGGAATTCTCGGCGTCCTACTCAAGGGGAATCTAGTGCTTGGAGACGTGAGGCTCCAGTTTCGCCACCACGGTAGGCTCTGACACCTCCTCGCGCGCCTCGGTTCTCTCCGAGGCCCATTATCAACCCTCGCCTGGTTGATTTCAATGAGGTGAATGATATTCTGCCAAATTTATGTGCACTCTTTGAGATTCAAGAAGGTTGAAGTGATTTTGTCAACAGATATACTAGGTATTATCCAAACCTAGTGTAGCAATTCTATGGTAATCTAGTTGAGAGAAATGGAGAGTTGTATGCAGTTGTTCAAGATATTGAGATACACATTGCACCCGACCTTTTTAGGCGTCCCTTAGGAGTCTCAACCTGGGGTGCAGACATGACCTTTGGTCATGGTGAAGTCGAGGATACATTTATTGCTATGATGGATTCTGATTATGTCCGTGGTGTTAGCGATCTAATTGAGCTAAATGCCAATTATTTCCCACCACTGCAACATATTCTACACCATATGCTTCACTGATTTAGCCAAAAGGTGGGAGTAGAAATGAAGTGACGAAGGTTCATAGATTCCTATTTTACCATGTTATGAATGGGGATTTGATAAATATGGGTCGGCTCATGACTGATTTGATTGACACATGTCGATCCGAACTACGGCGATCTCTCCCTTATGCTTTACATCTCATAGGAGTTTTCATCTATGCTGGTGTCAATTTGGGTGCTGAAACGTTCATTCAAGTAAGACAAGATGATATCTACAATGTCCACAAGATTTTCTCAGATATGGGCTATTATTGGGGTCCAGATGGTGAGCTTCGACGTGATGTGCCAACTTATGGGGATGAATCAGCGGGTGAAGAAGAGCAGGAAGAACAGCAAGATAAGGGGCAGCACCTGCACCAGTTCAGGACGAGGGCCAGCCTCCTCCATCCTCACCCCCTCACATGGATCCCGAGGTGCCTCCCCCACCACAGTTCCATCATGGGGAGTCCTCTGCTCAGGGTGCTAGACAGCCCACTTGGGGGGACTATGAGGCTCTTGATAGGCGTCTTTGGCATGGAAACTCACTTTGACTCCTCCCTTGGGTGACTTGATACCTTCATGGACACAATGACTAGCCGAATGGACTCTTTCTCTCATGCCTTGGATTCTATCTCTACCCACATGGCCTCTCTCACCTCCCGCTACGAGGATACCCACGATGCTTTCCGTCTCAACAACCGTGCACTTGTCAGTATCAATTCTCAATTGGCGCATCAGGACCAACTTTTGCATTCTTTTGAGCACCGTCTTCCTCCCCCTCCCCCTCCTGCTCCCGCTGGTGATGATGCTGGCTCCGGGGATATGGACGATGCTTCTGATCATGATGATGATGAGGGGACTCCAGATCACCCTACTCCGTAGCTGTCTCTGTGTCTCTTCGTGTCACTTTTGTCTACATCTTTTGTATCCCGCTGTTGTACCCAGACTATTTTCCAACA
Source organism: Amorphophallus titanum (assembly GCA_024336825.1). Taxonomy (NCBI): domain Eukaryota; kingdom Viridiplantae; phylum Streptophyta; class Magnoliopsida; order Alismatales; family Araceae; genus Amorphophallus; species Amorphophallus titanum. Next base: position 43,550,605 of record JANBPO010009603.1, read on the forward strand.
AAATCACAAGAAATAAGGGTTCGGGTATTTCACCGAACACCCTCTAGGCACGGGATAGCCAGCCCTTTCTACAATCCCATGGGTCCCTACAAGGGCCCTGACTGACTTGCCGTGATGCATGGCGACACAAGCAATTGCCCGGAGTCAACTCCGGCCACTCACATATGGGCCTTGCCCGTATCTTGCATCACCGCTTGGGCCAACCCGGGGGCACCCCGACGCTGAGTTACGCCACGTGACACCCAGAAAAAAGGGCCAAGGGCTCACCCAGAAGCACGTCCTTCAATCCTCTGAGGTCAAAGGGAGACCTAACTAAGTCAACCATAGGCTTCGGAGGCCCACCGCGTGCATATACGGCTCACATGGGTATGATCGACATTCTGTCGAACACCTTGTGAGCGCATATGACCCACCCATCTACACCAAACCACGGCCCACCCCATGGTCCCAACCCCTTAGTTGGGTCCTACAACGACCCCCCAACAAGTCAGGGCCAACCCCCACACTTAGACACGTAGTAATAAGTCACTTAAACTCTAGCACTCAGGCCAACCCGAGGCTACCTTGACAACCTGTTGTACAACATGGCGCACAGCCTGAGGCATGGCTCACAGCCACAAAGTGCCTTCCCTTAGCTCCCACAAGCTCCCACCGTCAACTCAAGGCCCGCCGTGCGACTCCTCAGCCACCTACCCAAGCCGTTCGGCAATCTAGGGTGTGTCGGGCATTTACCCGAACACCTTGCGGGCGGCTACGACAACTCAAAGAATGGCAGCCCCCACGGGCCCGTTCCAGCTTCCCGGGGTTCCAAGTCCAACAAAGGACAACCTCAAATGATGTAAGAAGACCCCTGGGGGCCATCCCCCGAGGTTACGACCTACCCCGAGGCCAGTTCACCCCAAGGGTGGCCGCGAGCCCCAGGGCTTCTATTGCCTAGGGCTTTTCTTACCACCAATCTTGCATTCACAAGAGGCTCATACGCCGTGAGGGCAACTCAGAAGAGCGAAGAGTTGCAGTAGCCTTCGGAGAGATCACAAAGGTTACGACGGTAGCGACCTGCCAACTTTCCCTTCCTCCTGAGTCATCAGGCTCAGTGTCCTCTTCTTCCTCCTCCAGCTCTCCTGGACGCTCCATGGTGGACCAACATCTCAAAGTCGAGGGGCAAGAGGTTGAGCGGGCCCCTAGGGCTTTTACGGTGCTGTCGGAGCCTCTGTGTAGTGAGTTGTTTGAGGGCAAGGTGATACGACTGGAGGGGAGGGACAGATTGCCATGGAAGTACCATTTCTCTCTGGCGGAGGCTCATGAATCCAGTCTGGACACTCGCTCCGGCTCCTTCTGCTCTTTTCTCTTGGCCTGGATGTGCGAGTTTCGCCTGCCTCTCCATTCCTTTGTTGTCAAATTACTTTGGTTCTACCAACTGGCTCTAGTCCAGTTGGTCTCCAATTCCTATACCTTTATCTTCTCCTTCATCTTTCTCTATCGCTCGTGTGGGGTTGACAGCTCGCTGGACCTCTTCCATGCCTTCTTGGAGTTGAAGGAGCATGCCCATGTGGGCAAAGGCTTCTTTTACCTTTAGGTGAAGAGGGGGAGGACTTGTGTGACCCTCTCTGCTCGGGACTCTTCCCACAAGGGCTGGAAGACCCAGTACTTCTGGGTAGGCCTGTCCATGGTTGGAGAGTCCTGGGCCTTCCCGACTGCGCCCAACTTCCATCCGAACATTCCTCCAAGGCAAGCAGTGGCTTCCCTTGAGGTGGAGAAGAAGGCTACCCTTCTTCAAAAGAATCACTGGTCAACTGCTGATTTGATGACCAAGGCAAACATTGAGGAGTATCCTTCTCAGAAGGTGGCACCTCCAAGTAAGGGCTCCAAGGTCTTGCATTGATGCTATGTTAGATTAACAGACTTCCTTCTGACGATCCACTTTTCTCTATTAGATTCGAGGCAGACGGCAGATGAGGGGGCGTCACCGACCGAACTGGAGATCATCGATTTGGAGGAGACGCCTACTCCCAGTGGACCTCACACGTCTGGGAGTTCTTCCCACGCCCAAAACAAGGGCAAGCAGATCGCTCGGGATGGAGCTTTCGAGCACCGCAGGGTCAAGCGTAAGGACCCCATGGAAAAGCTACTACGGTCCTCGATGAGGGCCGTGACTGCAGAGAGGAAGTGGGTGAAAAGGGCGGAGGCCGCTTGCTCAGTCGAGGGGGGTGCGCAGTTGGCTCTCCCTGCTGTCGAATCAGAGGGGGCTGTCGTCGCTAGAGGAATCACGACCAAGGCAGATGCATCCCAGGCAGAGGCAGCTGATGCTGGGGGGGCTACCGAGGCTGAGGGGGCGCAAGATGGTGGAACCTGATCCGAGCCGGTCGAGGCCAAGGAGTCGTGAGATGATGCGACCCAATCTCAGCCAACCGAAGCTATGGAGGCGCGAGGTAAGGCGATCCGATCTGAGCCAATCGGTGGGACCCCCGAAGTAGGAGTACTTAAGGGGGTGCCCCATTCCCAGCTATCCTAGAGAGGATCTTCCCTCCTACAGTGGGTGCCTTCGCCGTCCGAGCCCCCTTGTACCTTAGGTGCTGCTCTGCAACATTGGAAGTGATTCGAGGAGGCCTTGGGCACAGTCCCCCTTTCATGCTTCTCGAGCGAGTCATGGAAGGCGGCTTGCTTCTAGCCCAGCTGGGGGCCGAGATGACCGACTTGCTCGCTCAGGTGGACTCGAAGAGGGAGTCTTTGTCCTGGGCCCGCGGCATGTCCGATCAAAAAATAGAACGGTTGTCTTTTGACCTCGCAGTCCTTCAGCGAGAGGTGGCCTCGCTCAGGGCGCAGGCAGAGTCTTGCCAGAAAGAGGCTCAAGAATCGACCGAGCGAGTGGCTCAGGCCCGTTATATGGTTGGACTGAAGGATAAACTTCTGGAGGTGGAGCGCAAGGTGCAGGCTGAGCATGAGGAGCAGTGGAGGGCCGAGCGTGAGGAGCTCGAGGGTCGGGTCTGGGAGGCCGATTGGCACTGGGTGGAGGCTGAGGGTGCGCGAGCCAAAGCTGAGGAGAGACGGTCTGAGGCAGAGTGGAGGGTCTTCGAGCTTGCAGGGAAGGCTGAGTAGGCTGGGGCAGAGGTGCTCGAGCGATATAAGTGCTCAGAGGCTTAAGAGGTGGCTCTCTAGAGGTCCGCCTTCTCTTACTATGAGCCGGGTTTTCGTCGAGGCCTGCGGAAGGGGTTTTCCCAAGGCTTCCACCGAGCGGCCTCTCTGGCCCATGAGCAGGTGGACATAGAGCTCGAATTTCCTTCCGGGCAAAGCTATGACTCAGATGAGGATGTCACGGATTCTTCCTCCCCGACGTCGAGCGAAGGTGGAAGTCAGGGTGCCTCGGTTTCATCTGAGCGACCACCAACTGTCACGCCCCGAGCCTTTATTATAGCGGAAGATGATCTCGAGAAATGTGAACAACCGGTATGGTAAGTCTCTTGCAAGCAAGAATAATCAGAGTGCATGACAATCACACATAAGATGCAATTGCACGAAAATTTATTCAAATTCTAACTTTATTTCATAATAATCATGATAAACCTCATTTTCAGTTTGTTTGGTCATCATCAAAATTCATAAGACATTATACATGAGGAGGGGGTTCAACAGTACGTCTTTTGCACTTCCCTTACATGTTAGCTAGCTGTGGCACACAAGTCCATACCCGCCTCATGTGAGGCGCTGCGACAAGGGTAGACGCCCCCTAATGCCGGGGTCGCCCCTCACGTGCCCATCGGCCATGACCATGTGCACGTCATGACGTCTTTCTCCCTCTCAGTAACGAGGCCACGTCGACGGCTCGACTCGAGCCGTGACCGACCCTCATCCAGATACCGGACCGATGTGTCCCCTCAGTCGCCCACTTAGCCACAAGCCCCTGTTCGACACCGCGGCCACGGCCCACATCACGGGAGGAACTCTCTGTGAAACACACATGTACTTATACGTCACGCATCGACTTGGGGACCGACTAGCATGTCGGAATTGTCCCGAGGCATGCCCCTGTTGTACCCGAGCCGTCACGACCCACCTGTAAAAATATATACATCTTAGTGTTACATCGCCAGTGGAGGTATGCTCTCGTATCCACGTTCGGGCCTCCAGCTACCCTCTATGTCACCTAGCGTGAACCCCCAGCACCCTTCACCCCCAGCCAACATGGCCCAGTCCAAGATGAACCTACAGCTACAAAGTACTCTCGGGTCTTCATTCTGGGCTTCAAGAATATTGACTCCACTTCGGCATGCAACGAAGGTCTTCGGATTCAATCTGATGTAAATAAACCCCGGCTGCTTGCGGTCAGTGGGGAAAGACGTCCTGTACACGACTCCCCACAGTCGCCTGTGCACTTGCACCTATGGAATCGTTCTTCCCTCCACGTGTCGCTCATCTCCCGAGTCCACGTGTTGTGCCCTGGCAGTGCATTCCCGGTTAAATGTTCGATTCCACAGGTGATTGTTGATAAATCGACTGTCACGCCTGCATCCCAGCCACGTTTCCCGTTAACCTAAAAAATCTCCCATGTCACTCGGTCTTCCCTCGACTCTCCATAAAAGGCGAGTGCACGGTGCCTCCTTGAGGTGGATACGGTCATGGGAGGGGGTGCCCGAGGCCCATTAACTTCTGACATCTCTCCCATGGCTGTATCCTACCCCTCACTCTGGTCACCGCCCACACTGGCCCCGACAGACCCTCCCGGGGCGGAACAAAAAGGATGGCACGCCTGGTGGGATGTCTCCTGCCTTCCTTCTTTTTGCTGATGTGAAAGTCCATGCCAGCCCTGAAGTCCGGGTGCCCTTTTCCTGTCCTTACAGGAGGGGTAGCAGAAGAGCACCTGTTCATACTTCCCAGTAACTTCCAATTTGTCTCCCAGTTGCCAGACCGCGTTCGACGACCACGCCCGGCCGTCGCCTCTGCCTATCCAGGACTCCAGCAACTATGGCGGCAGTCACCTATGGTCTCATCGCTGTCACCACCCATGCACGGGTGGGCTACTTGGCAGTGCCGATCGCTTTTGGCAGCTTCGCCCCAGTCGTCGGATCACCCTACTTCTTGGGTGTGGTCCCCGTGGCGGTTCCACCACCACCTATAGCTCATGTTTCCTCTGGTGCCACTAGGGCGCCACGCCAGCTGCCAGTCCCAACAACTAGGCCGAGCGTCGGGCTCAGCTCTCTCGCCACCAGTGCCCGTAGGGGTCCCGGACCAGTGCCAGCCCAAGCAAGCATTAGCCCCCGAGCCCAATCTCGACCAGCTTCCGACGCAAGCCTTGCATCCTAGGTTCTGGTCTCCAGTCCTACAGTTCGGTCGGGCCTCCAGCCCCGAGCCCTAGCCAAGTCGACTTCCCGTGTGGATCTCCACCCTGCGGTGTTCGGCTCCCCAGCACTCTTCTTGGGCCGTCAATCCCGAGCTCCCACCAAGCTAGCTCACCACACGGGCCTCCTAGCCCGGGGGTAGGGCTCCCCAGCACCCCGTTTGGGCCTCCTGACCCGAACTGCAGAAGCGCGACCACCTCACCCGGGTCCCCAACCCCTGGCACGAGACGTCCTAGCATCCAGACCAGACGTACAACTCTGGGGTTTCCAACAAATGATGTCTGTTACGAGTGGTCCGCGTCAGGCCTTGGATCTCTCGGCTCTACCTTGGGGGCATTCCTCCCACAATCCGACAACACCGATCCCCAGCATGGGTCTACCTTTGTGGGACGCGGTGACCTCGGTATGGACTGAGCTACCTCTGTCACACCTTTCGGTCCTTCCAGCTCCCAATTTAGGCTCAAGCCTCGGGTCACCGGCATCCTGGTACCCCCTGCAGTGACAACTTCGGGCGCAGACACATCGCGATGAGCGTCCGCAACACTACTGTCGGCTCAGGTGAAAGCCTACACTCGAGCCACCCAGCCGCCGGCCGTCATTATAGGCTTCGCGTCTCGAGGGCCTACCCCAGTATTCATAATGAATGGCCCTGTGCACCAGCACCTGCAGGCTGGGTTTTCTCGGCCTACCACCTTGGGGCGGAGTCATCTTTCGCTTCCCAGAAGAAGCACCATCGTAGCCGAAAAGGCAAGCGACCCATTACTACCACTAGCAACTCCGACAAGACCATTCTTGTCGGAGACTTATGAATTCACCTCGATGAGGGTGAACCCATTGTTCCTCTGGAACGGATCATCCCTACGGATGAAGAGGAGTGGGGCCCTCCAAGTGCCTCCCTGGTGCACCCTCCCAAACCTTCAACGGCATGCTCCTAAACTCTTCCACGGCATGCCCTTAAACCCTTTCACCAGCACACTCTCCATTACCCTTCGCCAGCACACCCCTTGAGCGGTGCACCCCCTTCATTTTGTGCTAAGCCCTTCACCGGTGCAGGCTACCCTCTGTTTCACCGGCACACCTTCTAGTTCACCCTTCACCGGTACATCCCCTCCACCGGTATATCTTCTTCCCCGGTGCACCCTTCCAATCCCTCACCGGCACGCCCATGGCCTTCCCCAGTGCACCTATCCCCTCTCAACTTCAACCCCATACAGACCATGCACAGACTTCATCAAGTATTGTACGGACTTCGCCCCTTCTCATGCACAAGCCCTGCACGGACCTTGCATAACCCCTGGCCCCATGTGCACGGACCCTACATGGACTATGTTTCCCCCTTTGCATATACGTGCACCAACATTAGCCCTCACATGCATGGACCTACACGGACCTCGTTCCCCTTGCATACACGCATGGACTTTGGTCCCCACATGCACGGACCCTGCTCAGACTCAACCCCATACACTCACATGGACTTTGTTCCAAACCTGCATACATACATGGACTTACCCTAACCATGCATGGGCTCAGCCCCGTGCATATGCACGGACCCTACACTGACCTTGGCTCATGTGCACTGACCTTAGTCTGCATGTACACTGACCTTAGTCTGCATGTGCACTGACCTTAGCCCATATGCACTGACCTTAGTCTGCATGCGCACTAACCTTAGCCCATGTGCACTGACCTTAGTCTGCATGCGCACTAACCTTAGTCTGCATGTGCACTGACTTTATCCCACGTACACTGACTTGGCCTGCATGTGCACTGACCTTGCCAGCATATACACTGGCCCTGTCCTTGGCATACTCCATAGGTGCACTGATTTGGCATGCACGTGCACTGACCTGGACAGCATGTGCACCAACCTTACCCCCATGTACACTGACCTTCTTTCAGCCCCTGGCCCCATGTGCACGGACCTTGCCTGCCCATGTACCGACTTGGCCTTCGTCCCTTGCACGAACCTTGCATGTCTGCATGGACTAAACCTGCATGTGTATGGACTCATTCTCGGACTTGCATGGACTTTGCCTAGCATTGCATGGACTCAACCCCAAACATGCATGGACTTTGCCCAGCATTGCATGGACTTAACCCTAGACATGCATGGACTTTGCCCAGCATTGCATGGACTTAACCCCAAACGTGCATGGACTTTGTTCTTCAACCCCGTGCACAACATGCATGGACTTTATTCTTCAACCTCGTGCATAATATGCACGGACTTTGTTCTTCAACCCCGTGCACAATGTGCACGGACTTTGTTCTTCAACCTCCTGCACAACGTGCACGGACTTTGTTCTTCAACCCCGTGCACAACGTGCACAGACCTTGCTCCTCAACCTCGTGCATACGGACGGACCTTGCCCAAAACCTGCATGGACTTCATCCAAACATGCATGGACTTTGTCGCATATGCATGGACTTCACCTAAACATGCATGGACTTTGCTTGCACATGCACATGGACCTTGCCCAAAACCTGCATGGACTTCATCCCTTAACCCCGTGCATAACATGCACGGACTTGCTTGAAAACTTGTATGGACTTTTTTATGTTGCCGAAAACCTGCATGGACTTCGCATGCATTTTGCATCTAGAAACTTGCATGGACTTGCCCCAATCTGCATGGACTTCGTCCCAAAATGTGCACGGACCCGGCCCAGACATGCATGGGCCTTAACCCTTCATCCAGCCCAACTGAAACCTCCACGGACTTCACCCCCCAGACCTTCACCGGTGCACCCCCTTTAACCCTTCGCCGATACAGGCCTTGAAGACCTTCCCCGGCACACCTATCCTTGATCCTTCACCGGTACACCCTTCCTGCCCTCACCGGTGCACTCTTTTAGTGCCTTCGCCGACATGCCTAACCCCAGCCTTCTCCGGAACGCTCCCAATGCCCTTTGCCGGTACCCTTGTCCTATCTTCACTGGTGCACCTTTCTCAGCTCTTCACCGGTACACCCTGTGGTGGCCTTTCACCGGCACGCCTCACCCATTCACTCGCCAGTACACCTGCCCCAGTGCACCTTTTGATGCCCTCATCGGTACACTCTCCCAGCGCTCAGCCAGGCTAGAGGACGTCAACTCCCTACAATCTGCAGGCCAATGGTCTGGCTGAAGCTTTCAACAAAACTCTTTGCACTCTCCTGGCTAAAATTGTTAGCTTTAACAAGAAAGACTAGGAAGAGAGGCTGTACGAGGCACTCTGGGCATACCAAACAGTGGACAAGACCCCGACAGGCTGTTCACCTTTCTCCCTGGTGTACGACTCAGACGTAATAGTCCCCATCGAGCTGGAGATCCCCTCCTTGCGGGTCGCCATCTAGTATGAGCTAGTCCATGAGGGATAGACAAATGTCGAGTGAAGACTCAAAGAGCTCTCTAGTCTGGAGGGAAAGTGGCTTCAAGCCCAACAGAACATTCAGGTCTATCAGGCGCGAATAGCGCGTGCCGTTGATAAGCTCATCAAGGAATGCGAATTCAAGAAAGGGGGTGAGCCTCGTGTCACTGGCTCAGTAGGGGTCACGCGGATCCCCACCGAGAAAAACACGTAGTAACACACTAAAATAGCAGGCAGCAGCAAAGTAGGAAAGCTAACTACAAAGCTGTAAAGGAAATAGAACAGGGAGCAGGAGTAGGGAATAGGCTAGGGAAGAGGGACAGGACGAAACCATACCAAACAACGGCTACCGAACTAACCTCGGTACCCCACTACTCCAAACAAGGGCAGAAGAGTGACTCAGAGCTGACAGAGTCAAGAGTTGCCGAACTGCCGACACGACACCAGGCTCCCAAAGGAAGACCTGCAAGAACACAAGAAAGCCTAGGAAAGACCTAGACAGATGACCGACGACGCGGCGACGATGACACGACAAGGACGTCATGCACACTGCCATACGCACAACCTGAACGTCGTGCAAGTGACAGACGCTGACCTCGAGTACAGCCACCAAAAGGGCTAACCCAGAAGGTCACGACGCACGAGAAATATCGAGAGTCACACAACACGTGACTCGAAAGAGGAGCGGCCAACTATGTCCACTGACGTCTTACGCTGCACCACAACTCACTCCACAAGTGCCTCGACAACTAGCCAAACGTGGGCTACCACACCTGAGGCCAAGTCACAGGTCGATGTGGAAACCGTCACTGCAAGGTCCAGTCTGGGTCATGCCCGTCGACGTGAGTCCAACACCCCTGACTCCATGTGCATACACTGGCTGATGACCACAAGCCAGGCCTCTAGCTAGTATTCCCCCCCGCGGACACTACGGCCAAGACGGGGGCCCTCGGAACTAGCTTAAAAATCGTGTCTCAGGGAGAAGTGCCCCGCTACAAGAGCCATCATGACCCAGGCATGCCGTAAGGCACCAACCAAAGAGGAGCCAAAAAATCTAAAGAATCTGAAGCACAAGCGCCGATGTATAGACAGCCCGCACTACGCGCACCGCAGTAGCACAGAACACTGCCGACCACACTGGGTAAGGCAAACTAAACCTACAACTACAACGGTCCCTGAGTCCCATGACTCTGAGTTAGGATCGTCACACACGGCGGAACAAGCCGCCAATCGGTCTAATCCTAAGCCCGGGAAAATAGCACTCCGTGAGAACCAAAACACGGAGACCTGAGGGGACACTAAGAACCCTCAGCACACCTGGACATACAAATGGAGGTAGAATAGTACCTCGAAGCATCCAGAACCAACGTCTCGAATTGGACAAGGCCACTGAGACACGACAAGGCTTCCTGTCAACCACTAGGCCAACCTGGGTTGACGGGAACCAGACACGACACCGACACACAGACACATCCACCGCCACCACAGCACAAGTAAGCAGAACCACCAAGAACACAAGCGGCGAAGGACAACGACACTCTGGGCAGAGCAACCCATCAATCAACTGCTAGAGAAAAACCCAACAGTCAAGAGATAGCCGCTACATGATCAGAGACAAGGACAATGGTAGTTTCTAGATAAAATCTTTAGGGTACTGTCGTAGTCTAGGAAAAGACCACACCCAGTCACCTAACCGACCAATCCAGACAACCACCGATAGACAAACACCGCCCTAGACAAGGACCTAAGACAGACAGACACACAACACACAAACAAATGGCCAATACGGCCAACAAGACTATAACGCACCAGCAAGGGGGCGCTATACACACATAACACACCACCAGGGGGGCATTATGCCAACCAAACCTGAAACTACGCAAAGACGATATAACGCGCCAGCATAAGGGCGTTATATCAACATAACACACCACATTAGGGGCGTCATGCTCAACATACCAACGCGCTAACAACACAAAGTATAACAGACCACCACTGTCACGTTATATAGTATAACGCACAAGGGCAGGTGCGTTATACCCAGCAGACATCAAAACGCACAACCACAGACAGCGGGCATATAACGGACCACAACCCATCCGTCATAGCCACAAAACGCACAGGGTGAGGCGCGTTATACCAACGGCCCAACCCAACTAAAGCAATGGTCAACGAACCATAACGGCTCTATACCTGTGCATCATCCTAAACATAACGCATGGGGAGAAGTCCGTTATGCAAACTGACTGACATAGTCTTCGAGGCAGGCACGGTCAATGAGCGGTCTGACATGTCAGAACCTCGAAATTCACCGACCATAACGCACCCGGCCAGGGGCGTTATGTCCTACATAACGGACTAGGGCTGGTCCATTATGCTCCAAGGCCCTCGAAGATAAAAACGACGAACAGAGCATAATGGTCTATCGCGGGGCCGTTATGTAACATAGCGGTCTCTGGTAGGACCGTTATGTCGACCCGATGGTAAAAATGGTGGAATGGTCGGTTCAGCCCGTTCCACACCCCATGCACGCCGTAGCGCAGGGGAAACAAATCCATTCGATAGGAAATCCTTCAAGGATTCCAAAAACATCACATGCGCACACCGAAATGCATTAAAACGCGAGATCCGGGCGATTTAGACGAATCGACTCAAATCGAGTCACCGGGGTTCCTGGACTCCTACCGGCCCCAAATGACAACCAATCGGCGCGAAACTGGTGGGGTTGGGATCCTGACATCCCAGCGGTCAGTTTGACACTAACTACGCTACGAGAGGTTGCCATTATCTAGTTCGGAAGGCCACTGGCTCGCCTCGCCGAGAAGCGTTGATGTTATCAGGGGGTGGAATGGCCACCATATTGCAGGCGCAGCCCCGAAGCATCTCCTCCAGCTACTCTGTTGTGATCTCCTTGCCCTTCTAGAATTGGGAGAGCTCTTTCGAGATGAGGAGCCTTTCGCCGCCCTTGATCTTCTGGATTATGTCTTGGACCCAACTTCTGAGGCGAGCCCGCTTATGCATTTCTTCCCACAGGATATAACTATCGAGTGGGATAGCTCTGGTAGAGTAAGGAGGGATGTATTCCTCCAAGTCGTCGATAAGCTGTTGTAGGCTCTGGAGAAGCATTGGCTCAGCCGGTGACTACAAGGCGACTGCTTACTCAGCTTGTTTCTTGAGCCATCTTTTAAGATTTTTCCTCTTATTCTTCTCTTGTTTCTTGGTGATGGCCACCTCTAGGGGAGTAGGAGGGAGGGGTGCTAGAGCCAGAGTTGACAAATCCCCGCGGGGATATCTCCAAGCTGATGTCTTGGCAGGGTAAGGTCGATGGCTTTTCTTTGCCCAGATTTTAATCCAGGCACCTTCTGCTTGTTGTATTTGGAAGGTGGCATTGATCGCCTGCTCGATGACCTCAGGCGGTAGCTCCTGATATGTCAAAATGCTGAGATTAGCGTCTGAAGATGTGCACGCTATTTGATGCCTTACCTGTGGTGGCGGGGGAGGTCTGTGGTGAGCTGGCATACTGGTGCTGGCTTCTGAAGATGTATGTGTGATTTGATTCCTTACCTGTGGGGGCGAAGGAGGTCTATGGTGAGCTGGCATACTGGTGCTAGCGTCCAAAGACGTATGCACAGTTTGATGCCTTACCCGCGTTGGTGATGAAGGTATCTCCTGATGAAGTGGTACATTGGGACCGGCATTCAGAGACATATGTGCAATTTGATGCCTTACCCGAGATGGCAGAGAAGGTCTGTGGTGAGCTAGCATACTGGTGCTGGCGTCCGAAGACGTATGCGCGATTTGATGCCTTACCCGTGGTGGCAAAGTCTTTTATTGATATGCAGGCTGGGAGACGTGCTTGGCATCTCGCTCCTTAGCCTTGCCTTTGCAATCGGGCTGGGAGTAGGGTCTGGCGACGGCCAAAGATGTCGCAGGGTATTGTCGCTAAGGGTAGTTGTCGTGACTTCACATGTCGAGCGGGCCTTGTGATGGTGGGCCCGACTTACAAGCTAGGGTCACTGGAGGCTCTGAAGATATCTTCTTTGTAATCTGGGCTAGGTCGCAGGGCATGCGGAGAGGACCTAATAGCCCGTTGGCCGAGGAGACATGACACGATCGGGCTAGAACCTCATCCTGCTTTTGCCTCCCCCTCCTATCCCCTGATGCAGGAGGTGGAGGTAGGGTAGGGGAGAGCAATAGGAACTTTGGGAGCCCATCGTCGTCTCGCCCACCAGGACATCATCTTGGTCGAGAAGGACTCGAAGTAGCCTGGTGGTATCCTCCTTGGAGAATGGAAGAAACTCCAGCTCTTGCCAGGGCCGCCATTGCACAGCTGAAGTGGCAGGGGTTGGCCGGCTGGTTGTCGATGACTGGTTATCAGGTGGAGTTGGGGTGGCGGGAGGATGGATGACATTGACCGAGAAATCACTCGGCTTAGTCTCCTATCTAGCGTCCCATTCCCTGTGCCTTCGCAATTGCTCAACAACTTCTCAATTATCGGTTCGAAACTGGAGCCATTCTGGGGTAGGTTGGTAAGGCAACCCATGCCCATTCGCTTGAGGAGGGTCTGGTTGCTCTAGTGCATTTCTAAAGATGCTCTGAGTTTGTTCTACGGCTTGTCGAAGTCTCAGAATTGCCATAGAGTTTCCCTCAGCATCAATTTGTTCCCATTGGATCTGTTCCTGGATTAAGTACTGAACTTCCTCCTAGGACTCGATCACATCGGAGATTCTGTCGTGGAAAGGGCAGCACTGGGGGTGACTGAAGTGCCACTTGGTGTAGTCTGCCGGTGGATCGCAGGGCATGATTTGCCCCCTCTCGACGAGGATATCGAAGAGCTGCCTAGTCCTTTCTTTTGGAAAGGAGAGGGGTATGTGGTCATGCCTGGGTCTCCACCCCAGATACCAAAGTGACTGCTCACCTTGGCTAGTACTGGGTTCCTCTGCTTCATTGTCAAAGAGAGAGAATGCAGCCATCATGTGAATCACGTTAGTCAAATAGTAAACCACATGTGCTGCCTTGGCTGGCCTGGACCACGTATGTGGCTGCGGGGGATCAACGAGGCCACTCTTCATATTAATGAGGCCGTCTCGTATCAACTTCTATGCGTGAGTCTTGAAGACGTAGCAATCTTCAAGCAGATGGCCTAGCATGCGCTGGTATGGACAATAGCTAGGGTCATCAATTTTCTGGGCCTCGTTCGGCTTGCGAACTTCTCGTAGCTTGATAATCTTCTAGGCCATGCAGAGATCGAAGAGCATCTTCGTATGTTCCTTCTCAAAGGAGAAAGACATCTTCATACACTCTAAAAAGGAAAGGGTAGCCGGCTTGTCTGCTGGCTTCTTGTCAAAGCCGCTTGGCTCGCTCTCCTTGCTGGCGTTGGCAGTGGGGGTGAACTCAATGATGTTCACCTCCTTACCGGGCTGTGAGTGCCGTGTGAGTTGGCCGCCGACTTCGGCCCAATCGGTTCGCGCTTGTGCTTGCTTGTGTAGGTCCGAGGTTTGTTTCACATCACCTCGACTGGAATTTCATCTGCACGTTCCGATGCCCGAGGTCCGACAGAAGTGCCAACGTGACTTGCCAGGGTCGGAGGCTGAGTCTGGTGATGAGGCCTCCTAAGCTGGGCCAGAGGCTGGTTCAGGTCATCAGACTAGGTGTCGGGCTGATGTCTGGTAGCATAACACATGAACACCCTAACCCCATCATTGATGAACTGGGCCGTCTACTTCCTCTAGGAATACTTCTCAGAGTGGACTGTCACCCCCAGTCTGTCAAAGATCGAGGTTCATTGCATTGGAGCCTCCGCTATGGTGTCGACAAGAGGAGAGCTCATGGCTGGGTGCTGGCGGGGCCCAGAACGAGCCCATTTTTGCTTTCACTTATTTAGGTAGGAGACACTGAGTGACTAGGTGTCATCAGACTGTGCCGATGTAGACTCGATTATGTCTTGCCTGACGCCACACCTGAGCGCTCGAAGGGGGTTTTTGGTACGTGCCCTCCGAACAGCTTGATCCTCTTCCACGGTAACCTAGATTCTTCTCAGGCTAAGTCGTTGATCTCCCTTGTCATTGTTTCTTCGACGAGGCTTGGGAGCCTGGGTATCAGACTGGTGCGGGTGCCCCTAGACTATTACCGAGGCTGTTGCTTCTCTGAGCTACGCTTTATCCTCGTGTGTTCACTACAGGAAGCTGAAGCGGTTGGTAGTGGGGACCATAGGGACGACTCAGTCCCAGGGTATAATCGGTTTGCCCCCGTTGAGATGAATCCACAGGTCACCGACAAGAATGGTCTTACCGGAGTTGCTAGTTACAGCAGCAAGCTGCCTGCCTTTACGGCCGTGGCGATGCTTCTTCTAGGGAGCAGAGGAAGATCCTGCTCCGAGATGGTAGATTGAGAAGACCCGATCTCCCACTGTTGACAACATGTGGCCGCCAGTCGAAAGTGCTGGGATTAGCCTCCAGGGCTCGAGGCCCGTATCGGGAGCCGATGGCTGGGTGACTTGGGAGTAAGCTCTTGCCTGAGATGGTAAAGGGGTTATCGATGCTCGAGGTGACGCTCTTGCACCAAGAACCAATGTTGCAGAAAGTACTGGGGTGCTAGCAACCCGAGGTTGTGAACCTGTGTTGAGCGCTGGCGTAGGTGGAGTGTAGGGCAGAGAGCCTATGGCGGGCACTGAGGTTGCCGCATCCCAAAGTGGAAGGCCTCTGCTTGGAGTTGGCATTGCTAGATGGTAGGGGGAAAGACCCCATGGTAAAATTGAGAGGCCAGGGGCCCGATCCAGAGAGTCCACGTCGAGGACCGACCTTGAGAAGGCCCGAGATTGTGTGCCCGGGCTGGTTGCTGGGGGCCCTCGAACTCGGGGTTGGGAACCCGCACTGAGTAACAGCTCTTTCAAAGTTCGGGTCAGAAGACCCGATCAGAGTACTGGGGAGCCTTGACCCCGGGGTGGGAAACCCATGCTGGGGGCAGGCTCGGCTCAGACTCAGAGCTGAGAGCTCGAGTCAAGTGTCGGCTTGGCCGGGGCTTGGGATTGGGAACCCGAGTAAAAAATTGAGGAGCCATGGCCTCGGGGTGGGAGGCCCGTGTGGAGACCCGGCTCGACTGGGACTCGGGGCTGAGAACCCGAGTGAGATATTGGGAAGCCAGGGACCCGAGGCAAGGAGCCAACATCAGGTGCCGACTTAGCTGGAACTCATGGTTGGGGCCTAAGTAAAATGCTGTGGTTGTGGTCGAGCCTCGGGACACAAGGTCCACATTGGAGATCGGCCGGTGCTAGGCCCGGGGGATGATGCTTGCCTGGGTGAGAGATGATTTAGGACCCCTACGGGGGTTGACAGTGGAAGCCCCGAGCCTGATGCTCGGACGGGCCACCGATGCTGGAGATAGGCATGGCGCGTCGATCGCAAGAACAGGCACAGATGCTGGGAGTAACTGTGGAGCAGCCACGGGGACCACACCCAAGAAGTAGGGTGATCCAACGACAGGGGCGAAGCTGCCAAAAGTGATCGGCGTTGCCAGATAGCCCACCCGGGCATGGGTGGTGATGATAATGGGGCCATAAGTGATGGCCGCCATAGTTTCTAGAGCGCTAGCTATAGGGGAGGCGACGGTCACTAATAGTCACTGGGCGTGGTTGGACGGTCGGAACACGAACTGGGAGCTACTGGGAAATGCACGCATGTACCCCCCTCTACCTCTCCTTCAAGGATAGGAAACAGGGCACCACGGCTTCAGGGCTGGCACGAACTTCTCTTTAGTAGAAAGAAGAATGGCGGGAGACGTCCCACTGGGCATGCCATCCTTTTTGTCGTGTCGGGGATCGGTGACCAGGATGAGGGGAGGAATAAAGAGGTGCATATTTTGATAATTTTGTGAACTTGACCTCATACTCGAGCACGATCATCGACCCTTGGGTTAGGGCTAGAAAGTCTTGCTCTAGCTTGTCTTACACATGCTCCGATATGTACTTTGTCGTGAATAGCTTCCTGAATTCTTCCCAAGTAATATCATGCTCTAGTCTATTAGGTTGATTCCTTGGCACAGACGCCCACCATACTGTTGACACTCTTTTGCTTACTTGAGGGCTTTGTGTGCATTCCCACACCACTCCTTTCGTGCTACGCACCACCACCACCAACAACCAGAAGATAATGGCCACCGTCACATATGGCCCTCTGGTCGTCGCCAACCACGCCAGGTTCAGATACCTGGCGACTCCACTCGTGTTCGGTGACTTTCTAGCGGTCGTCGGTTCGCCCTTCTTCCTGGGCGTCGTACCTGTGGTTGAAGCCAGCTTTGCCACGCCTGCGGCAATAAGTACTGAGGGTGTCGGGCCCTCTACTTCAACAATTGGCTGGGTTCGCTCGGTCAACGAGCCAACTGTCGGCGGCGTCAGGCCCTCGGCCCCAGCAACTGGTCGGGTCTGCCTGGTTACATGACAACTGCTGGGGGTGTCAGGCCCTTTGCTTCAGTAGTCGGTCGGCTTCACCCGGCCAACTCTTCACGGACCAAGGGTGTCAGGCTCTTCGTCCCAACAACTGGCCGAGTTCGTTCGGCTGTCATGACCATGGCTGAAGGTGTTAGGCCTTCTGCCTAAGCAAATGACCGAGTTTTCTTGGCCAATCAAGTTACTGTCGACGTCGCTCCTGCTCAACGGGGGCAACGTCGTCGTCGTAACGACACCAACTATACTGCGGCCACCCTTAGAGGTACTGCTCCTGCTCAACGGGGGCAGCGTTGCCACCACCACAATGCCGTGCCTACGGCAGGCGTCACTAATGTCGCCCCTGCTCAACGGGGGTAGCGTTATAGCCGCAAAGGCGTAAAGCCTGCAGCGGCGACATCCCGCTCCGGCAAGACTATAATCGTCGAAGATCTCCGCATTCGACTTGATGGGGGCGAGCCAATTTTGCCTCGGGACCGACACGTCCCAACCATCTCTACCTCCAACCGCTTCGAGCTTCTTCGGCAAGTCCGGGAGGACGGAGCGAAGTTGAAGAAGCCTGTTGTACCGGCGACATCCCAGGGTCCAATGCAACGACCCAAATCACTTGCTCCCTGATCAAAATCAGGGGGCAACCCAATTGAGGAGCGCCGGCTCCGTTTGAAGAAAATTTGGGTCACCAAAGAGGAGGCCCGAATCATTAAGCAAGCAAGGGCGGAAGGGTCCTTCTGCATGTCGGATCTGCAACAAATGCGGAGTCTGGTAAGCATCGAGACCTCAATATCCCCGAGGTCTACAACCTAGCCCTCATGTGGGCAGAAGCGTCGAGGAACCGACAAGAAGGTGCAGCCGACCTCTCTGTGGGCCAGTTCAACACACACGAACGAGGATTGCTCAACTCAGGCCTCCACGTCCCGAGTATCTGTTTTTGACAGATTAGGGATGGCACCCAAACCGCAGACAACCGTTCAGGAAGAAGCGGGTGGTACAGGTGACCAACGATACTGTCAAAGTGTTCACCTACTACACAACCTCCGCCGACAAGCAGCCAGAGCATACCTCGGGAGAGCTAAACCAGCCTCTTCAGTATTTTAGGAGATCGAGGCCTGTTTCTCGGATCCTGGCACAGACGTAACAGATGCTGGCTACTGGAACATCTCAGCTCGACCCGGCACGACAAGAAGAGCACCGAGAAGACATCCATAGTGTCGATGGGGACAACAACCCCGGACACGAGGAAGCTCTTGGAAAAGAGGTGCAGACTCCCGCATTGGAAGAGCTCCGGCGTGAAAACTGGGAACTTAAGAACCTCTTGCAAGCGCTATTGCGTGAAAAGGAGGTTCATGTTCAACCCCAAGCGACGCCCACCGGGATGGAACAACAACCTCCTCCCATTCCAGTCACGGCCAACGCCTCTGTCACTGCTGTGAAATTACTAGTGGTGGTGGAATTTGAAGTGCCACAACATGAAGCCAGTGCGCAGTCATCCGCCACTCCTGCTGCGGAGAGCCTCATGGTGCAAAGGCAGATGATCGAGCTCATCGTAGAGGCGAAGTTTGCTCAACATGGTAAGTGTATGGCTATCGTTGATTTGTACAACGTGCCCTATCCCCTCCACCATCAATTCAAGAAACTTCTGCTTGACTGTCCGAAAGCCCCAAAACTTCAGAAGTTCAATGGGCAGGGCTTGCCAAATGAACATCTGGCCTATTACATGACGGCCATGGGTGAACTGGCGCTGGAAGAAGCATATTTGCTGCGGTACTTTGCCACGTCCCTAATAGGCGCCGCCTTCCAGTGGTATTCCAGGTTAAAGCCCAACTCAGTTGCTGATTGGGCTGACATGCAAAAGAAGTTCGTCGACCGTTTCCAGACGGTCGAGCGCAAAGTCTCTCTGGCAGTACTCTGTGCCCTTAAGCAGAGAAAATGTGAGATCGTGTTGGACTTCATCAAGTGATGGAGGGACGTCAGCATGTGCTGCGATAATCCTCCAACGCTCGAAGACGCGATCACATATGCCGCAGGGGTTTGTTGGCGGAAGTTAGTGAAAAGCTTTTGGGCTCAAATATTAGAAGTTTCGACCAGCTGAATATAGTGGTGGCGGAGATTGAAATGTTCTTCGCTGATCACCCGACACACGCTTCTGCCAAAGACAAATCCTCCAAAGACTGCTTGGCCAGCGGCAAGTAGGTAAATGCTGTGGACTTCTCCCCGACGAATGGAGACAAGGGGGAAGGAAAGTCAAAGGGCAATGCACCCCGAAGTGTAGGGGAAACAAAGCCACACGACGAAAAATAACTTCTGGAAGCTAAAAAGTCCACATGCACACATTAAATCGCGAGGTCGGGGCGATTCCGACGAATCGACCCAAAACGAGTCACCGAGTTCCCGGGACTCCTACCGGCCCCGAATGACGACCGATCGACACGAAACTGGCGGGTACGGGATCCTAACATCCCGATGGTCATTTTGACAGTAATTATACTGCAAACTGTCACTTTTTTCTGGCGAACCCTACAAATCCAAAAAATAGCGGTTTTCCCTAAACTAGCCCGATCTAGCCCATTCGAGCACGAAACCACACACAGAAGCAAGGAAAACGTGCAAGAGGAAGTGGCGATCCGTCTCCCTACCTCCACCGAAGAAATCGAGCGTCAAGGCAACTAAATCGCACCGAAAATCATAACGCGAGCTCAACAGTCGGCTTTGAATCCACCGTTCGGGATCGCGCCAAAATCGATCCGATCCTCGCTCCATCACGCGTCTCAGCAACTTCCCGGCGTCGTCAGCTC
Source organism: Amorphophallus titanum (assembly GCA_024336825.1). Taxonomy (NCBI): domain Eukaryota; kingdom Viridiplantae; phylum Streptophyta; class Magnoliopsida; order Alismatales; family Araceae; genus Amorphophallus; species Amorphophallus titanum. The sequence goes on from JANBPO010009603.1 coordinate 43,570,518, forward strand.
ACCCACGAACCCCTCCATCTACAGTGGGAGGCGAGGAGGCGAGAGAACGAGAGAGAACGGGAGAGAGAGAGTGAGAGCGCGAGTGAGAGAAGAGAGAAGAGAGAAGGGGGGTTGATGTGACACACCCTTGGACCTAAATAAGCAAGTACAATTCGCAAGTCGAACGGGCCGATATCGGCGGCCTACTCACCCAGCACTCACCCAAACCCGAGGGTAACTCGGCGATACCAAGTCGAGATTGTGTGGGGCTGAACTCTTGCTGGTAGAGGGCCAGCAGGGCTAAGGGAATTCCCAAGGGTATGAAGGCCCAATTCAAAGGGGCCGACTGGGTACCAATGGGCACGAGTCACACACTCTCCCACGATGGTCACTCGAAGCAATGGGGCTTGAGGACCGGGCGCTCACTCTCACGGACCAGCGGAGTTTATGAACGAATATTGAAGGAACATGGCAACCAAATATGAGCAAGGGATAGAGCACTTACTTGACCGGTTTGAAAAAACCGATCCCGTTCGGAGACGTGGGCGAGCGGGGAAGCCTGGGTTCCCCACACGCCGCGCCGGTGAAGCTTCAACCTATTTTAAAGATTTACACCACTACTTCCCCATGCAAGGGGGTTGAACAAGGGGAGGGGAAGTTAATATTACATCCAAACACTACCTCCCACAGGGAGGGGCGGTAAGCCGGCCAGGCGGGGAGAAAAAAATGAAATAGAAGCGAACTAAGCGAGGGATGCCGGTTCTGCCCGCGCTATGGAATAGGAGACAGGCAGCCGTTGTCGGTGCCGCTGTGACCACTCCCGAACTCGGTTTTTGACGAGACCAGTGGCAAACTCTTCAGGACTGGATTAGGTTGACGTCAGATTTTTGGAGAATTCACAGGGGTCACTCTCGTAGGCTAGTCCTCGAGCGTTTTACACTCAAAATTGGGCTAACGTACTGCCGTGAGGTCATTCCGCATTTTGAGAGTTCATCCCAGAGCAATCCGAGTGGTGGCTTTCGCTTCTCTCTAGCAAGTCCCAGTTTGGGGGAGATGCTGTCCAATTTTCTCTAGGGGACCAAGAATAATTAAGACTTAACCTTTGCGAACAAATCAAACATTACACCAACCTCAAACTTGCCCACGGGTTAGAAGAAAAAAAGGGAGCACACAGCAAACAGGTAACAGAATGACCCTCGGGTGAGTTCAATCTGGCGTGGGTTAAAATGGCGCGGTTACTGTTCCACCGCGCTGTTTTAACCTTTTCTCATAACACTTCATTTGCCATTCGCCCCCCTTAAACGGCGCCTCCAATTTCGACGTGCCTAGGGGCGCACCGGTTTAACTTCACTTTGCATTGAAGCGGCCCCATATTGAACCTCAACCGGCATGCCCCCATGACCTTCCCTTACCCGGTGCGCCTCCCATTGGCATCCCTTAACCGACGCCTCCAATTCCGGCGTGCCCAGAGGCGCGCCGGATTAGCTCCACCCCCATTGTAGCATGGTGCCCCTTCTTTGAAGACCCTTCCCGGCGTGGGTTAATACGGCGTGCCCCCTGGGTGCACCGTTTCAACCTCCCCTTTTGAAGCTCCCCATCTCCCTTATTCATGCTAAAACGGTATGTCTCCTTAATACAAGAAAGAATGGGTATCCAATAAAAGAATAGATGGGCCCAAAGTAAAAAAATAATGATAACGCAAAGATCTAATGTCAATAAAAAATGAAAGGAACTCTATCCCCACGAATTGACCGGGCAGGTCGATCCCCACGACCTTTGGTCGGGTGTGAGGGCGCACATTGGTGAGCTTGGGCTACACACTCAATAAATCATTCTCCCTCAGACTGGGTGCAAAGAGAAAATCGATGACACCTTATGGTATCCGATATGGTCTACAGAATTCCCGGCATGGCCATAGTCCCAAACTATCTTGGGTCAACAATCTATCGATATGTCCCACTTCTATCGGGATCTGATCCCGCAACCCACATCAAACTTGCCGTACGTATGGCAGACATCTGACTGATTTTCGCCCTCGCTTTTAGTGCTACTAATACGGACTGTCGTTCGAATAACAAATGGTTTGTCAGTGACTGACACACATGGGTTTATTATCGTTGAGTGCGTTAAGTGCACCAGAACCGGAAACTATTTTTTTTGGGATTTTCTGTTGTCTAATTTTTTGTTTGTTTTGGTTATTATAAATGCAAGGCAAGTAATTCCTATGACTCCATCACTGACCCTATGACCTAAATGTGCAGGGGAAAAGAAGAACGAGGATTACATGGCTCCAAGTTCGGGCGGTCTACCTCACACTGCCAGAATACCAAAGAGAGAGGCTAGCTACCATGGGCTTCGGGGAAGTCCTCAGCATTGAGGTAGCAAGAGTGGATATGGTCATCCTATTCGCCTTGCATGAGAGATGGGACCCACTCAGCTGAGCGTTTATATTCCCATGGGGACATATGATACCGACACTAAAAGATATGGCCCGAATCAGCGGTTTACGAGTGCACGGCAAGGCGGTGATTGGGTGGGCTTATGTTGACTACTGGGAGCTTGCCCAGGAGCTGCTAGGTTTAGACTTGATGAGGCCAGGGCATCCATCGTCCCAATTATCACGATCAGTACTACAGGAGAGTTTGGGACTCCAGAGAGTGGCAATAGCCATTGGAGAGCTATCGGAGCAGCACATCGACTGGGTGGTCGAACAGGTGCGCCCGAGTGTGGTGGCAGAGGCGGGACCAGAGGGAGACAGGGTCTTGAGACGCTTCCTGATGCTCTTGTTTGGGAAGTTCCCGTTCGCGACCTGAGCTAATGTGATCAGCTGTAGGCTCCTACCCTTGTTAGCGGATCTGAGTAGAGTGGGAAGGTATGCATGGGGTGCAGCGGTGCTGGCCTTCTTATTCTATTCGCTCAGCGTGACTGACCAAGTGACAATGCTAGGCGGCTTCTCGCATTTCCTACAGGTAAATGCCTAAATACTTCTACATGCTTTCTATTATGCATTTAACTACCATATGCTGACATCTCAAAATGCAGTTTTGGGCTTTCATATACCTACCCGGGATTGGTCGAGGGGTCGAGCTATATCCGGAGCGGATCCCCATTGCGAGGCGGTGGAACATAGCTCAAGGCACGGGGTCAATTCAGAGGTTGACTTGGGCGATCCAAGAAGATCTTGACTCGTACCCGCATGCATCGGTAAAAGCCTGAATTTACACCTTTCCTATATGTTTGACAAATGCTGACAAATGACTTGAACGGCCCTTTCAGGTGCGTTGGACACCGTACGAGGATGAGGGACATGAGAGGCAGCCGTGGGTAGAGGCTTCCCTGGCCTATAGAGGATGAGATATTTGGCTCCACTGCGTCAATGTGATCGAGCCACTTCATTATCGCTTGATCATGAGGACGCGGGGAGTGCATCAGCCTGCAGTGACATTTCCTCACCGACACGACGAGCGTCTGGGAAAATCAACAAAAGGGATTGCTAGCGACATAGATTGGAGAGGCCGAGCCAGAAAGTATGTCCAAGACTGGAAGCAAAAGGGCAAGGCAGTGAAAGTGCGGGCTGATAGTGATGAGGCATATTTGAAAGCCTACACCCGTCGGTATGGCGGCCAGGTCTTTCGCGGTACCCGACGACCGGTATGAATGTTGAACTCAACACCTGTATTCTATATGAAATGAATGAACCTTATATGCATTGATACTTGCTTCTAAATGCAGCTAGACCTACAAGGATGGATTGCTAAGCTCGAGGGATTGCTTAATGCCACTGTCCAGTAGCAGGACGAGTTTCGGACAGCCTTGGAGCTTTTGGTGAGTTTTCCTAAACCTTGGACTTAAAATGAGATGCTCATGCATTGACTGAACCTGCAAATTGACTGACTGACCTATAACATGTAGCGGGCCGAGGGAGCCTAGAGGACCGGACTAGATGCACCGTCCTCCTCCACACAGCCTATCAGGGGACAGGCTGAGCGGGATGCAAAATTTACCCAGGTCGTTGCTCGAGCCGAGGAGGCCGAGGCTACCCTCACAGAGCGGGTAAGAAAACTTAAATCTCATATTTAAACGCTTCATGATATATGCAAATGCCTAGACTAACCATGGTGCAAATGTAAAAATGCAGGCGAGAGAGTTGACCACAGCACTGGCCGAGGCGGCGTGAGCGTGAACAGAGGCAGCAGAGGTACCCCAACTTCGAGAGGAGATGGAGCGACTCCGAGAGGAAGTGACTCGGCTGAGCAGACAGACGACGGATATAGAGAGATACCAGACCGAGGCTCGTGAGGCATGACTCTAGGTTCATGATTTGAAGATCGAGCTCCGGACCATGGAGCGGACAGTCCAGATGCTGGGCCGAGGACCAGAGCGGAGCGCATCCCGGAGTGGTGCAGTGGGAGGCTCACGGAGTGTGGCACCAAGCACATCGGTAGGAGATTATCTGGCTAGCTCTTCCAGCCGTCGGAGGAGCGAGGAGGCAGAGCGGAGACACCCACGGGAGGAGGAGCATAGTGCCATGGAGCCACCACCAAAGCGGCAAGAGGGCACTGGGGATAGCGGCAGCCCGGGAGATAGACCGACCGAGTGACATGTTCTTTCTTTTGGTTTTTTTGTTCTGTTCTTTTTTGACACACATTTGTATATGACAATTAGAATGTGATGAAATGAAGAAAATTTTTGATTCATGAAAATGTGAATGTGAATGTATGGATTTGAATGTGAATGTGAATGTGAATGTGAATGGCGAAGAGTAGAAGTCCACAAGTAGTCGGGTGTAATAATTACTTTACTTTGTTATTATCAATAAAATGTGGGTTTTTATTTAATTGTCAGCCCTATGGTATTGTCTCTTGTGGCAATGAATGCTCCGATTGCCATGAATGATATAAACTGTTACGTTCTGAGTTTCCGCATTGGGGCGTGACAGTCTTACCCCTGTAGACCATCCCCTCCCATATCGAGTATCATGGGTGGACTCCACCTCCATCCTGGTTAGGCTGCAGTGCCTAGACCCACTATAGTTCCACGCCTATCGTGACGGCATCTGGTATGACGTCCTACCCATGGAGGTGGGTAGCATTATCCTTGGCAGGCCATGGCTATTCGATCGGGATGCCATCCTTCATGGTCAGTCAAACACATGTACCTTTGACCATGGTGGCTAGCGGATCACTCTTCATCCTTCCCCACCGAAGAGTCCACTGGTTAGGGGCCCGGCTTGCCCGATCACCTCGGGCCCTACTACCCCTGGGGCCAGTACCCCGTCCTTAGTCTAGGCTATGACTATTTCTTCTATCATAGGCCAACCCCCAATGAGCAGACTGATGATGATTAGCCCCCGTGAGATGGAGCGGTAGGCTAGTAGGGGTAGTCATGTGTTTGCTGTCGTAGTCCATGAGGTGGAGCAAGGCTCTGAGAGTGCACTCCCACCCGATGCTACCCCGATTCTACAGGAGTTCGCTAATGTTTTCCTGGAGGAGCTTCCCAAGGGACTCTCACCTATGCAGGATGTCCAGCATGCTGTCGACCTGATTCCGGGGTCCTCATTGCCCAATCTTCCCCATTACTGCATGAGCCCTGTTGACCACGCTGAGCTGCAGCCATAGGTCGATGAATTATTGTAGAAGGGATCTATTCGGGATAACATGAGTCCATGTGTTGTACTAGCTTTGCTTGCCCCAAAGAAGGATGGCACGTGGAGGATGTGTGTTGATAGTCATTCCATCAATAAGATCACTGTAAACTGTAGATTTCCCATTTTTCGACTTGAAGACATGCTAGATATGATGTCAGGAGCCACTATTTTCTCCAAGATTGATCTTAAGAGTGGCTATCATCAGGTGGGGATTAGGCCTGGAGATGAATGGAAGACTACCTTCAAAACTAAGGATGGTTTATACGAGTGGTTAGTTATGCCCTTTGGCTTGACTAACGTCCCTAACACATTTATGTAGCTGATAACTCATGTCCTTCGACCTCTTATTGGAGTATTTGTTGTCATGTATTTCAATGACATACTCATTTATAGTCACATTAGGGAGGACTACTCAGATCATTTGAGGCAGGTCTGTTAGATCTTGAGGCGGGAGTAGCTGTATGCCAACCCACAGAAGTGTGCCTTCATGACTTCTCATCTTACCTTCTTGGGTTTTATTATATCCAGTGATGGGGTCTCCACTGATCCAGAGAAGATTCGAGCCATTGTTGAGTGGCCGGAACCCCGTACGCTCCACGATGTTCACAGCTTCTATGGCCTCGCGACATTCTATCATCGCTTTATTCGTGGATTTAGTTCCATCGCTGTCCCGAGTACAGATTGTATTCGAAAGGGCACATTTGTGTGGACGAAGGCCACAGCTGTCGCCTTTAGGGACATTAAGGAGTGCATGACCTAGGCACCTATCCTTTGATTACCTGACTTCACGAAGGTGTTTGAGGTCTCTTGTGACGCGTCAAGAGTTGGTATAGGTGGAGTTTTGAGTTAGGAGACCCATCCCATTGCCTTGTTTAGTGAGAAGTTAAGTGACACCAAACTGAGATATTCCACCTATGACAAAGAGTTATATGCAGTTGTTTAGGCTTTAAGAAATTGGAGGCACTACTTGTTGCATCAAGAGTTTGTATTATATTCAGATCATGAAGCTCTTAAATTCCTCCATGCTCAAAAAAAGTTGAATGCGCATCACAGTAGGTGGGTGGAATACCTCCAGGACTTCACCTTTGTGCTCAGGCACAAGGCTGAGATAGAGAATAAGGTGGCTGATGCCTTGAGTCGGCGTGCTTGTCTACTGACCACCATGAGTACCGAGGTCATAGGGCTTGAGAAGATGAGAGAGGCTTATGCTGATTGCCTTGACTTTGGTCAGATTTTTACCACTCTCCTGGTCGGCCCGTCGAGGGATAATAGTGATTATGTGCTTCAGGAGGGTTATCTCTTTCGAGGGGGCAGGATTTATGTTCCCCAGACTTTGGTTCACGATTTCTTAATATGGGAACTTCATGCAGGAGGCTTAGCTAGCCATTTCGGTCAGAATAAGACTATCGAGGCTGTTGAGCATCGATTCTCTTGGCCGAGCTTGAAGGGTGATGTTGCTCACATCGTGGCTCAGTGCCGTACATGTGTTACGGCCAAAATGAAGAATCAAGGCTCTGATCTCTATACATCTCTTCCTGTGCTTGATGCTCCATAGCAGGATGTTAGCGTGGACTTTATTTTAGGATTGCCACGAACCTCCAGGAAGCATGACTCTATCTTTGTGGTAGTGGACCGATTCTCCAAGATGGCACTCTTGATTCCTTGCTCCAAGACCTCGGATGCTTCGAGGGTAGCCCACTTGTTCCTTACCCATGTGGTGTGTAAGTTTGGGTTTTCTCGTACCGGGCTTCTAACTTAAATCGATTAATGTAAGCCCGCAACTTTTCCCCCTTTGCCTGTTTTAGCGCCAATAGCCCCGCTATCGACCTTGGAGGTCCGCTATCGTTGAAGCTCTCCTTGAATAGTCTCCCAAACTGGCGAAAGTTGTAGACGCTGCCAGGAGCGAGTGCTCGGAACCACGCTTGGGCTCCCTGGATCAGGGTGGTCACGAACGCGCAGCACTTGACAGCATCAGACACTCCATGCAAAGTCATTAGAGTGTCGAAGCTATCAAAATGGTTGGTTGGGTTGCCCTGGCCGTCGTAGGACTTGAAGGCTGGGAGGGAGACTCTCAGGGAGACTTCAGCCTTCAAGATTTGGTCAGAGAATGGGGATTGCTCCTCATCCTTCAGAGTGGAGCCTTTTTACAAGGCACGGGGGCGCGCTCTTGTTCAGTGAAACGCCACTCAAAGTCTCACAGGCGGAGGGACAACTCCGACTGACATGCAGCTGGGAGACTGTGAGTTTGTCCTCGATAGTTGCCCCACCACTCTTCAGCGGGAACGTCTGCTTTTGAGGGGTGCTCAGGCAGCCCAAGTTTCTTTCCTCTTAGACTGGAGGAGGCTTCCTGCTCTAGAGGTGGAGCTTGTGAGGGCCCATCTGGCCCATTACGAATGAGTCGCCCACCTTGGAGGTTGAAGCGGCCTCCCGCTAGTTGCCGAGAAGCTTCCGTGCGGGTAGGGGGGTGGCGCTCACCAGAGGTAGCCGCGACCTCTCATCCCTTGCCACTTGGGTGCTCATCAAGTCGACGAGGATATCTAGTTTGGAATTGAGGGTTTGGAGAGTATCGGGGGCCTCAAGGTTGGGTTGTCCCTCCGCGGCCAGCGGAGGTAAGGCATTAGCTTGTCGGTTGGAGAGGGGGCCCGTGGAGGAGTGGGTGGGCGCATGCTCCCCCTCCGTGGTCGTCGGTGCCTTTCCATTGTCGCCAGTGTTTCTCCTACTGGAACTTCTTCTCACCATGTTGGTTCTTCATACGTTTCCCACAGACGGCGCCAGATGAAGAGGGGTGATCTCGTGCTGGATCCTGAGCCGTCCGATCTTGTTGTCATCACCATGAATAAGAGATCTACAAGGCAGGAAATGGATCAGAGGAGCCCAGGGTGGGAACCCCAGGGAAAACTCCCTGATGCTTAAGTCAGCGAACTGGCAGAGCGTAGGTGAAACAAAAGTAGGAGAAAGAGTATGGGGCACAAGATCGCTCTCTACCAATGAGTGTGGTGTTGAGTGCTTAGAAACACCTTACCTGCTCGGAGGGCTTCCTTAGAGTTTATATAGCTGCTGGCCCTCGTGGCCGGAGACAGGGTATCTAGAGGGACCTAGGGACATTATGTCCCAGAGGAGGACTCTTTATTCTTCCCCGTCCCTTTGAGTTTTCCTACTTTGAGCGATAGGGAGATTCTCACCGGGAGATATGCCTTGTTCATTGGGGGTCCGAGCAAAGGATACTCCCTCTTGAGGCACTTGGGCTTCTCCCGAGCGTGGAGGGTAGCACTGTGATGGTTATGCTCAGACACTGATTAGGCTCCTCCGAGCAACTGTTACTCAGACTTCCGGGCCGAGGGGCCGCCTAGGAAGATCTGATCCGAGCATGTTTGGGCTTCGAGATTAGTAGGTCCATTCGTGGGGCTGTCACTTGGGGAGCTTGGCCTGGTTGGGTCGAATTGGGCCTGGTTGGGCCAGTCTAGGCTTAGTTTGGCCATCTCGATCTGTGCATATATTTGGGCTGTGGATTTACCCCTCTCTGCTTGCCCCCAACTCCCGAGCCAAAATTTGGGCTCGGAGAGTGGTATGGTATGGGCTACCATTGGTGGCTCACGTGGGGAGTATTGTTGCCGACAGGGGCCATTAAATGCGATTGCCTTGGGGGCGTGAGTATGATGATGATGCATTCCTCTTGAGCCGACGTGGGGAGGCCCTTTTGGGAGTTTGAAACGTCGCGACGCATCCCACCAGGGCCACAGGGATAGATATGTAAATATCTCATATGCTTGCGTCTTACGTTTTCTCTACCTAGGGCTTCTCCCTCGTTGCATCAGTCTTCTGAGAGAGTCCATGCGCCGTGAGAGTGACTTGAGGGAGCAGAGGATTGCGGAGGCTTTCGCGAACTTGGCAGAGATCATAGCAGTGACGATCCGTCACTCGAGCCTTCCACCGGTCGATCTGGAGGTACCCACAATGATTGAGGGGACTTCCTCTGAGTCGATTGGAGCGCAGGGGGAGAGGTCAGCTTCGAGATCCCAGTTGGCGCTGACGGGGTGCGTGGCGAGGAGGAGGGTGTCGAGGCATGAGTTCAGGTCGAGCCTAGCATCGTTGTCCCAAGATTGGGGACGACTGGAGAGGATGCTCCAGTCCCGACACTCCTGGAAGAGGCTCCTCCTCTTTAGCAAGGATGGTTCATCGTCCAGGCCTCCCTGTACAACTAGTGCCAAGATCTGGCACCTCCGTTTGTTCGGTAGGAGTTCTGACATTGTTCCCCTCCCATGCTCCTTGAAAGGGTCATGGAGGGAGGTATCTTCATGGCTCAGTTGGGAGCCAAGATTACTGGCTTCATGCCGCGGCTGGGGAATGAGAGAAGGGCTCAGTCCCAAGTCTGACCTGAGTAATCATTGTATGCAAACTCAGCCAGTGGTAACACTAAGTCCCAATCCCCTATACGGTCCCTAACAAGACACCTCAACAAGTCACCCAGACTCCTATTGACAACCTCAGTTTGACCATCTGTCTGGGGATGATATGCAGTGGAAAACTTGAGGTGGGTACCTAACATGTGCCACGGTGTCTTCCAAAAATAACTAGTGAACCTAACATCGCAGTCAGACACTATGGTACGGGGCAAACCAAACTTACACACCACATGGGAAAGGAACAGGCGGGCTATCCTTGAAGCATCTGAGGTCTTGGAGCAGGGAATGAAGAGTGCCATCTTGGAAAATTGGTCCACTACCACAAAGATAGAGTCATGCTTCCCAGAGGTTCGTGGCAATCCCAAAATAAAATCCATGCTAATATCCAGCCATGGACCATCAGGCACGGGAAGAGGCGTGTATAGACCGGAGCTTTGCTTCTTCATTTTGGCCGTAGCACATGTATGGCACTGAGCCACAATGTGGGCAACATCTCGCTTCAAGCTCGGCCAATAGAAGCGATGCTCAATAGCCTCGATGGCCTTATTATGACCGAAATGGGCGGCTAGACCTCCCGCATGAAGTTCCCAAACTAAGAAATCATGAACCGAAGTCCAGGGAACACAAAGCCTACCCCCTCTAAAGAGAGAACCCTCCTGAAACACATAATCACTATGATCCCTCGATGGACAATCTTGGAGAGTGGTAAAAATTTGACCAAAGTCAGGACAATCAGCATAAGCTTCCCTCATCTTCTCAAGCCCTATAACCTCGATACTCATGGTGGTCAGCATACAAGCACGCCGACTCAAGGCATCAGCCACCTTATTCTCTACCCTAGTCTTGTGCCTGAGCACAAATGTGAACTCCTGGAGGTACTCCACCCACCTACTATAATGCGCATTCAACTTTTTCTAGGCATAGAGGAATTTAAGAGCTTCATGATCAGAATACAATACAAACTCTTGATGCAACAAATAGTGCCTCCAATGTCTTAAAGCCTGAACAACTGCATAGAATTCTTTGTCATAGGTGGAATATCGCAGTTTGGCATCACTCAATTTCTCACTAAAGAAGGCAATAGGGTGGGCCTCCTAACTCAAAACTCCACCTATACCAACTCCTGACGCATCACAAGAGACCTCAAACACCTTCGTAAAGTCTAGCAGTCGAAGGATAGGTGCCTAGGTCATGCGCTCATTAATGTCCCTAAAGGCGGCAACTGTAGCCTTCGTCCACACAAATGTGCCCTTCCGAATACAATATGTAATCAGGGCAATGATGGAACTAAACCCGTGGATGAAGCGACAATAGAATGTCGCGAGGCCATGGAAGCTGCAGACATCGTGGAGCGTGCAGGGTTCTAGCCACTCAACAATGGCTCGGATCTTCTTCGGATCTGCGGAGACCCCATCACTGGATACTATGAAACCCAAGAAGGTAACATGAGAAGTCGTGAAGGCACACTTCTGTTGGTTGGCATACAGCTGTTCTCCCCTCAAAATCTGATAGACTTGTCTCAAATGATCTTAGTGGTCCTCCCTAGTGTGGCTATAAATGAGTATGTCATCGAAATACATGACAACAAACACTCCAATAAGAGGTCGAAGGACCTAAGTCATTAGCTGCATGAATGTACTAGGGGCATTAGTCAAGCCAAAGGGCATAACTAACTACTCGTATAAACCATCCTTGGTCTTGAAGGTAGTCTTCCATTCATCTCTAGGCCTAATCCTCACCTGGTGATAGCCACTCTTAATATCAATCTTGGAGAAAATAGTGGCTCCTGACATCATATCTAGCATGTCGTCAAGTCGGGGAATGAGAAATCTATACTTTATGGTGATCTTGTTAATGACGCGACTATCAACACACATCCTCCACGTGCCATCCTTCTTTGGGGAGAGTAATGCTGGTATAGCACATGGACTCATGCTGTCCCGAATAGATCCCTTCCACAACAACTCATCGACCTGTCACTGCAGCTCAGCGTGGTCAACGGGGCTCATGCGGTAATGGGGAAGACTGGGCAATGAGAACCCCAGAATCAGGTCGATAGCATGCTGGACATCCCGCATAGGTGGGAGTCCCTCGGGAAGCTCCTCCGGGAATACATCAACGAACTCCTGTAGGATCGGGATAGCATCGGGAGGATGTGCACTCTCGGAGCCTCGCTCAACCTTACGGACTGCGGTAGAAAACACAGGACTACCCCTACTAGCCTCCCGCTCCATCTCACGGGGACTAATCAACATCAGTCTGCTCGTCGGGGTTTGGCCTATGACAGAAGAAACAGTCGCGGCCCAGACTAAGGATGGGGTACTGGCCCCAGGAGTAGAAGGGCCCGAGGTGATCGGGCTGGCCGGACCCCTAACTAGCAGACTCTTCGGTGGAGAGGGATGAAGAGTGATCCGCTGGCCACCATGGTCAAAGGTACAAGTGTTCGACTGAGCATGAAGGGTGGCATCCCAATCAAATAGCCATGGTGATGGGGACATCAAAGCAAGGCCACCAATTTTTTTTATTTACATTTACATCCTTGAGTAATTGGGTGTGCAATTGTATGGCAACTATAAGCCAATGTGTGAGTCCTTAGGATTTAGTGGGTTTCTTAGACTCGAGGACTAGCCTTCAAGAGCTCCAATAGCTCACGGGTGATGATTTCATAAATGTTCATGCGGGACAAATGTATGCCATGGGAGGCTATGGATGTTCATCCCTTTGACGAGTTACTTCAAATGCCATGCTATGAAGGAGCAAGCTTCGAAGCACCCTGGATGAGTGGAGGATGAGAAAGGGAAAGCGGAGGCTAAATGAAGAACACCGTGCTCACCAAAAGACGCTCTGTTTATTCATCCACCAGAATGGGGGGAAGGTTTAAATACAAGATAGTTCATCCCAAAGTAAAGAGAGAATACACTGTAGGGGGAAGGGAAGAGATACATTGACGGGGGAGGGGAAGAAAGCATGAGTTTCTTCCCCTCTGACTCACCTCACACTAGACTCTCCTCTCTTTACCTCTCTAACAGAGCCTTTTTTTTCTTCTCTCCCTTCAACCCAGACCCATGGAGCTCACGAACACTAGGATGGCCCTTTTCTTCTTCTGCTTCTACCTCTGTCCTCTTCCTCCCTCTTCTGCTTTTTATTCATCTCTTGCTCTATATATCTCCATCAGTGAAAATCGAAAGAGGAAGACTCTGAAGCCTGTATGTCCATTCCCTTCTCTCCCACCTGAAGGCAATTGAGTGACCTGCGAGTAGAGGTGTCAATAGAGTAGGCCTTGTGCTCTCTAGGGATTGGCCGATGGTGACCGGTGGGCATGGGGTGGCCGGTGCAGAGCTCAAAAATTCCCCTTCTTGGGATATGACTGATTGCCCATCGGTCTGAAGCAAGAGATTTTGCCATTTTAGGCAATCCCTCGGCAAGTTGCTTGTGGAAAACAGGGGACCGGAGCAGTGACAGGATGGCTTGGAAGCTAAACCGGCATGATATTGTGCACGTCGGATTAGCACTCCAAGAGAGATGGGAATGGTTTGCACCCTATGGGGAGGGCGTGCCAGTTTAGCACCTTATGGGAGGGCACAACGGTTTAACCAAGGTAGAAGGGCGCGCTAATTAAAGACAATAGAGTCATGCGTCAAAGGGTTTCTTCCCATCTTAGTGGTGATTCAGACAGATGCTTGCCTTCCCATGCCACTTTAGTTGTAATGCACACCTTCCGAAGTGTTTAATTCGAAGCCTCCGAGCCCCGACCTTAGACTTCGAGCGGTTCCCGATGCATGCCGGGCCTATGTTTGAATTCCTAAATTTCTTTTTGATTCAGCCTTTGGCACTGCCGACCGAGGAGCCGGGGCCATCTTTTCTACTTAAGGGACATCTTTATTAGATGGTAGGATATCAGGTACGTGCTCGTCCCATTCGGGGAGTGTGTAGGGTATATTCGACGTTTCTATCTTCGACTTGCTCTCTCGAGTGCCGAGACTTACGTGCTGCAGAGTAAATTTTGTCATCCACAAGGACACACCATGGGAGTTGGCAGATCTTTGTGACTTAAAAAGGGGGTAGCTCAGGAGCTCCAACTTGGTGCGATAGACTAGCCTCCTGGATGAATTTCGATAGCACCTCCCCTTAACTGTGGAGTATATCGATGAACACATAGGATATCTGTCCATAGAGTGTCTAGATGGAGTCCATGAGATTCAGGCACACAGATACCTAGGACCCAACTGAGGGACATCCCTCATCATTGAGGCATTTTGTTCCTTTTCCCTTCTGCAAAGTCAAAGAAGAACACACTATAGTGAGTAGTGGATCTCCTTCGCTCGACAGGGTGATTTAAAGAAGCATTCGCACAGTAGAGATGTAAATCTCATTAATATAGCTCTATGTAGCATTGAATTTTCTGGAGATCATGGGAGATAAAGGAAGCCAACAGAAGGGGACATACGGCGGCTGGCTGTAGCAAGGGAGGGCCATACGACATCCGGGATTGAAGGGTCTAGTCCCTGACCCGATGGCTGGGGAATGAGACGGTGGCATAGGCTGTTGGTTGTCTGGCTACGACAGCCAAGGGAGATGAGGCGATGGCATAGGCTGTTAGTTGTCTGGCTATGGTGGCCAAGGGGATTAAGGCGGCAGCTAGTGCCTGATTTGGCGGCCAGGAGGGTGCCAACCGATAGTTGCAGAGGGAGTTTGTAAGAGGCCTACACACTATAGCTACAGTGCCATGTGAGAGGGAGCTGGCGGCTGGCACTATAGCTATAGTGCTGGTGACTGTAAAAAGGGGGTTTTTGCACTGGAAGACCAGAGAAAGGGGATTTAGGGAGTTTTTAAGCCATGCATATAGTCTAATTGTTCCTGGAAGTAGGACACCAAAGCCAGGGAGTAGGAAGCAATGTGAATGCATAGGATGACCAGATTGCAAGGGGTTTGGGATGTCACTAATTCCACGAACCTCACAAGGGGCCCAGAGATTCGTTATTCCTCCGATCGGTGAACAAAAGGTCTAGGAGCCATGTGATCACTTCACAGGTCCATCTTATCCACCATCCACCTTTCTCTACCTCAACCCACTGTAATTGACCCAATTCACCCCATCCTAGACCCGGGTTACACCATGGGAGCCATGGCTTTGGGCGATATACACCTAGGGATCGAGGAAGTGCCCCACTTCATGATATCCACCTTCCTAGACCCCTTTGACCCATTCCAATGGAAGTCTAAAAGTCCACACATAGGAGACATCTTTGAACACGATAGCCGATGAAACGTCGGCCCTCTAAACTACCCCTAATCGGTAGAAACATGACTTCCCATACACATGGTTGGGAGTTGCTAAACTAATCACAAGAAACTTCGATTACATTGCCAGAACACGTGATGCCACAACAGACGTGTAGGCTTATCGACAAAGACAACTCCAACTCAACACCACATGATTTAAAGCACCAACACATACACGACCTCGCCGTCGTGTACGCTACACTGAACACAGACCACCCGAAGTACCATGTGGAGGAACTCACGCAGTATGGGAAACCACACGAGTCATAAGAATCATGTGTCATGTGATAGAAGGACCTCCTCACTAGAAGAAAAGTCAGATACATCCACTGACATCTTACACTGTGTCTCAGGTATCTCCCACTCAAATCGAATGTGGTAACTGAGATACCATACAAGAACCAAGTACCAAGTAACGAGTGACTAGTCAGGGTCACACCCGTTGGCGCTGGTCCAACGCCCCTGATCACGTGTGCACACACAAGCTCAATGTCTTGAGCCAGGTCTCTAGCTGGTTTTCCCCTCCCGTCGGACTCTAACGGCAAGACAAAGGGGCCCAGGGCAACCAGCCTACAAACCGTCTCTACCGGGAATTGTCCCGCTACCACTCCCAAGTGGGCCAACACGAAGTATCGTCACGCTATGACTAGTGGAGGCTCACTAGACACAGAGATTCAAAACATCGAAGTACGGACATGCTAAGCACTCACCTGTCACACGTACCATTAAGCACAAGGCAGCACACAGAACTGTCGCTTGACTCAGGACAGATAACTAGACCTACTCACAACGATCCTTGAGTCACTAGACTCACGTCAAGATCATTACACAACACAGCAACATGCCGATCAGTCAACCTAGTCCTTGGATCAAAACCATGGGAAAACACAAGTCCTCAACCCTAAGGCCACACATCGGACTCTCGATTCCATATAGAAAAGCAACACGGAACATGAGAGATCATCAAAGCCCTCGAACCACATAGGTATGCAAATCGAGGTAACGCAATACCTCTAAGCATCCAAAACACAGTCTCGATCCTCACGGGATAGCTGAGACCTTCACAAAGTCACATGTCAACCATTGGGTCACAACCGGGTCGACCAGAGACCAATCGATCCTTACTTCAATTCTCAAAGTACACGGCACATGACTTAGAGTCACGACACTTCTGGACATCCTATAACACGGTCACAGCCCTCATAGGATGTCCACAACATCCACGGAACAATGGGCTAACCAAGGGGTTGAAGCCAAACCAACCGAAAGCCAAACCAACGAGAACACAACACCCCGAACAAATGGTGGTCTTACCCTTGGCCGCTATTACGCATTGGCAGTCTTACTCAAGGCCACTAATTAACAAGTTGTAGTCCTCACATGGCTGTCTCTTCAGAGTGATGGTCATCGCCAGACCGTCAACTCTAAACCACCTTGAAAGCTTCTCGAAAAGCACGATAAGCCATCCTGGTGGTGGTCCTTTGCCTGACCGTCACTTCATAAGGCGGTTAGTTGTAAGGCCGCTACTAGGAACCGACTTAAACATATAACGGTCTCCCTAGGACCGTTTCCAGTAATTAGCGGTCCTCCTAAAGCCGCCAATACTAGTTGCGGTCGGGAGCTAGACCGCTACCTCGAACTGACTTAAAATAGTTAAAACCCAATAATAGTCTCCCTTGGACCGTTAACACGAAATTGGCGGTCAGCCCAGGGCCGCCACTACCATGCTGTGGTCAGTCGCAAGACCGCAACCTGAAATCGACATAGAAACCCTTAAGAGCCGAATAGCAATCCTCATTAGACCGTTTATTCAAGTAGCGGTCCCTAGTACAACTGCTACTTCCTACTGGTGCGAAAATCGTAGGAAGGCTCAAAACTCAGTCTTTCCATGCCCCAATCGCTCCCAAACGATGGGGAAACATCCATAATCACAATATCGACTTTCCATAAGCCGGAAGGGGCCAAACTATCCATGAAACAACAAGGAATGGGTGATTTTCACAAATCCACCCAAAATGACTCACGTGGGTAACCGGCCTCCTACCAGCCCCAAATCACAACCAAATGGAGTTAAACTGGCGGGAATCAAATCGCAACATGCCAAGGGTTCAAATGATTTCATTTAAACTCAAAACCATCACCTGGAATGGCGATCATGGCTCCCACCCCCGAAACATGCTTTTCACTGCAACGAGAGACAACCCGCTCAAACTCACACCATTCGGCTCCAAATCGCGAGGGAAAGCAGGAAATAGGTAGAGCATCCATCCCCCAACCTTCACTGAAGATCTTGTGAGCCGAAACGTCCTATCCACGCTGAAAACTATCACACAACTCACGTCGTGATGCTTTGAATCCACCGAGCGATCGCACCAATGGCATGCTCCATTCCTCGCACCTTCACGATCCACGACACCTCCACGGCGATCCCGCCTCGTTCGCCTCTGCCACGATCGGCTGCCCAGGGGAGAGAAGAAGAGAGGAGAGAGAACAAAGGGAGAGAGAGTGAGAGAACAGTGGAGAGAGGGAGAGGGTGGTTAAGGGTTTAAAAAGAAGAAAAAAGAAATATTTCTCAATATTTTTGAAATTTAATTTTTGGCCAAGAAATCAACACAGAATATACAAATCATGGAATTCTTTTCATGAGACCACAAAGGGAATATTTTAATAAACTATTGAGTGCCAATATCAACATCCCTGGCAGAGGTGATCCCGTGGACCGGTTCCTCTCCTCTTCCTCCATACTCGTCTCGACACCGGCGAAGGTGGTTCTACGCTCTTCCTCCTTTCTCGCCTGACGCTAGCGGTGGACTGACTCCTCTCCTCATCCTCTTCATGGCTCTCAGGCAACTGTACCCTTCTAAGCGAGGCTTGTGGATGATAGTCGGCCCTCTTCATTATCACATCCTCACTTTGTTCCCCATGAGGTCTGTGATGCCTCCGGTAGAGCGTTTGGGCCTCTCGAGAGTTGGTCTACTATCGTTGTGGGAGGAGAGGACACTTCCAGTGCGTGTGCATGCTTTCAGAGAGTCGACGTAAACCGGTGATCAACTGAGGGGGATGGCCTACTATGCAAAGGTGGTAAAGTAGCAGATGGCAACTCTAGTGTCCCAAGTGGAGAGTGGAACATGGGTGCATGCTGGGAGTTTTTACCCAAACTGTTACGGAGACCAGTTGGCCTAGCTCGGAATATGCCATTGGGTCTCCCCCCTTCGAGGGGGATTTGATGAGGAAGCTCTGAGGGTCCTCTTGAATGAGAGGTGGGCTCAGGGTGGGCCTTGGGAAGTCCGACGAGTGCACAGGGATGGTCTCCTAGCTCTTGGGAGTTGCGAGGAAGGTGTGAAGGAAGTGGCCCAAGCTGGGGCACTAGCAGCAAGAGGTTCCATTTGCCGAGTCCAACCATGGACCGTGGATAGGGGAACACATCCTACCTTGGGGACGACGACCCTCTGGGTCAGGTTTACAGGCATATCGATCATCCTTTGCCAAGAGGCTAGTCTGGGCCTCCTTGCAATGTCATTTGGGAAGGTAGAGGTCGACATGATGCGACTGGTCCGAGAGGGGAGTATCAACTGTGTAGAAGCCATTGTACAAGTTGTCTCCCCTCAGACTGTCCCTTCGGTTCTCCTCTTTGCCATCGAAGAGACAAAGTACACTATCAAGATTGTAGTCAGGCCAGCGATATAAGGGCAGTAAAGGTCGCCACAGTCGCTAGGGTTTCAAATTGGTCGGTGAGAGGCTGAAGAAGGCGGTCTGGCGGGCTATTCAAATTCAATTCGGCCCGCTAGTTGGGGTGGGCCAACTGGCTCCGGAGTGGTGGTTGGCAAGGCCGCGCCTAATAGAAGCTGGTCCACTTGGGGCAGATTTAGGCGACCCGACTCAGATGGGTGTGGTTTCTGCTCAAGACCCAGTGGCGAATCTAAATACCATTTACTTACCCGCATTTGAGTTTGAGGGATTAGTGGGCTTGCATGGACCTGCCATGGGTCTCCTCTCCTGCCCAATTACTATAACATCTCAATCCCTTCCTAGAACCATCGATGGTGCAAGGCGGCCGACTCCCGTCAGCTACAACTAGTGCCGTCAACTGACCACCGATGGCGACGTCTATGGTGGCCCTCTCCAACAGTCTCTGCAAGGGTAAGAGAGTCATTACCCCCATGGGCATCCAAAGTCACAGGAGGTTGCTCAGTGGATAGAGATGGGAGAGCAGCTCCGATCGGCTGGGATCGGAGAGTGGGCAAAGATGGGAGAGCAGCTTTGGTCAGTAGGAGGTTGCTCGGTGGGTAGAGATGGGAGAGCTGTCACCCCCATAATTCTACTCCAGGATATCGACTGAAGGGGACATATAACAGTCTCTGTCACTAATTTCTCTGGGTCCCTCCATTACTGTAGGAGGACTGGCGCTTGGTCATGGCATTGTTGGTATGCCCCTTTCGAGGAAATCCCCCTCTCTTCCAGCCTTGGAGTAGGGGGTTCTCCCACTGAGGGTTGTTCTCAGAAGCAATCCTACGCAGTAAGAGGTGGAGGCATCGCATCCTGGAGGTGTGGTTGATGTACTTATGCTTCCTGCCTAGCATACTCGGGGTCGGATGAGGTGATTTGATGTCCGGAGCAGAGACCTGTGATGGCTAGGATGATGATGAGGAGGCTACCTTAGAGGGAGAAGAAGCCATCCCAGAGACACTGGGGTAGGCGGATATACAAGGGGAGCCCAGGTTGAAGGTGACAGTTTGCAGATAGGGCTACTTTGGGGAGAGAGGAAATGAAGGAGATAGTAGCAAAAGTGGAGAGGATCACGGAGGCTTGGGTGAGGGAGTTAGCAGAGATGGTGGGCATCTCCTTTGAGGGGGTAGATAAGGCTGTGAAGATGGTGTTTACAAAATGCAAGCAAATGTGGTTCACAGGGTGGGCAAGAGGGGCCAAGCATGGGAAATCTCACAAGAAGGGGTCTAGGTGGCTTATTGGTAGAGGGGAGGAGAGGAGTGGGTTATAGGATGTGATGTCCCGGATCCTTCTGGATCCTTGTTCTCGGGTCTCGGATCTATTTTTCGGAGCATCCAGTTCTGTCGTGTCTGAAATTTCGTTTTAGACATCTTTCGTGTTCGGATCGGCGCGATCTGGGGTCGTTTCGGGGGCCCGGAGGCATTTCGCGACCTTTTTCGTGTGATTTTTCGATTTTCGACCCGGTTTCCGGCAAAACCTTCGGCACACCATTGCGGACGAACGTGGTCGTTCGGGTCAGATTGAGCGCATAATAAATCTATCACTCATGTGACTGGCACGCCTGCGAGGTCAATCAGTCAGTTAATTAGGCATTAATTAATTGATTGATCGACCCAAATAAAAAAGGAGATAATAAACAAATAAATAAAAAAAGGAAGACCACAAGCGTCGCAGCAAACAGTCTGGCACGGCTGGTGGGACCAGTGTCACCTTTCATCTCTTTGCCAAGATATGTGGGCCCTGAGGCCCTCCCAAAGACTGCTGATCATTTACTTGTTCTGTGTTTTCAGGCAAACATTGACGTCATCAGGATTTGTTGCTCTTACTTTTGGCCCCGCGATCATCGCCGGCCATGTTGAACATGGGTACCTGGCGGTGCCCACTATCTTTGGGACATTCCCCGCTACTGTAGGCTTCCCCAACTTTTTGGGGCTGGCCTTCGCTGACCTACTTCAAGTGGAGCCCTCGGAGCCTGCCGAGGATACTACAAAGAAAGTCGAAGCCTTGAAGGCTCGATGCTGTGTGGGCTCGCCCAAGACCCCGATTCAAGTTGCCAGTTGCCTGGTGCACCACATCGCTCATGGGGCCCGCCCCATTCCAGCCAAGAATTTCGGAGGATGCCAGCACAGGGGCTTCCAAAGGAATACTATTGCTATCACCGGACGCCTCTCCGTGTCTGACAAATCTATGTTGATCGAGGGGGTTCGCGTCTTCCTAGACGGACGCGACGCTCGAGTGATCCCAGATCGGGTGATCCCCGCCGTACCTGTCTACAACTCCTACCAGGCCCTTTCTGGGAGGAGAGCCGAGAAAGAAGAAATTGGCCACTATGGCCAAGGGAAGCTGGCCCCCAGGCCAAAGATATTCAAGCAGGTTTGGGTCCCTAAGAAGATCCAACCCGCCCACCAGGACGCACCAGTCTGTCACCGCCCTGCACGTGACGGAGCAGAAGGGAAGAAGGAAAGGGGCCTGTCCCCAAGGAAGGAAGGGACGGTCATGGACCCTCCACGTCGTGAAAGCATCAGGGCCTACGCCCGCCAAGCCAACATGCCCACGGTGGGTGGGAGATTCCAGCAACTCGCCGGATGAGCCCGGCTCGCATACATCCCTCCGATGGGAGGCCGACAACTATCCCCGGTCCTACATCAGGGATGGGGGCAAGAAGAAATGACCAACATGGTCAGAAGCTACTTCAGGGGTCTAGGCAACCCCTCGCTGGGCCAACAACGGCTACTGCAAGCAGCCGTTGCTGAAGAAGACCACTACCCACCAATGGCAGTGGAAGAAAAAGGAGAAGAAAGAAGGATGATGTCATCGATTGACAACAACGGATATGAAGATGGCTTTGATGCTGAAGCCGATGAAATCGCCCCTCAGTGAGAAGAAAGAAAAAGAATTTCTGTGTTCGAAAGACTCACCTCCCTGGACCATGCAAAGAGGAAGGTTTACAGACAAAGAAGAAGAATGCAGATCATTGCTAGCATATCCGGCCAATATGGGAGGCTACCTGAGGAGCCTCAGGAGCTGGCTCGGTTGGTCGAGAGGCTAGGGCCAAACACTCGAAGGGTGGAAGCTGCAAGAGAACTGTTGGCAGCGGCTAAGGGAAAGCAAGCCCTGGCCTACCACCAACAATATGATAAAGCTACTGTTCTGACCACTAATGTGGTGACGGAAGAGGAAGATGATGTCTTGCTCGACATCCTACCTGAGGGTGCGTCCAGGGAAACAATAGAAGATATCCCCAGCAATGCAGCTATGGACCCATCGGTCCTGATATTACCTTAGAAGTATCGGTAGGAGACAGACCTGCTGAAGAAGCAACTGATGGAGAAGACAGAGCAGTCTTCAGCCTCCAAGCAGCGCGAGATGCAGGGCGAATCATCACGGGGAGCCATCAACCATAATGACCCTCCGCCACTCTACACCATGCCCCAACCGGCAGAACCAAGCTTGGCGATAGCTCAGCAACGCCCACCACAGCCGCTGATGCTACCAGTGCTTCCACAGGTGCACCAGACACCTCCGCTACTGCGTCCTCCTCTGCAAGCGACCACCCTGGTCACCCCTTACCTATAGCCGGCACATTTCTATCCAGAGCCAGTTGATCCAACCATCATGAACAAGATGATGGTGGAGAGAATGATCAAGCTGAAGCTCGCTGAAAGAAGTGAAGGTGACTACGTTGCGTTTGATGCATACAGGGTGCCATACCCATCCCATCATGCTGCCAAGCGGCTCCCTCCTGGGATTAGCAAGCCGCAAAAGTTTGACAAGTTCAACGAGAAGGGATCCCCAAAGGAACATGTCACCTACTACATGACCGTCATGGGTGATCTAGCCACTGATGAGTCATATTTACTGAAATTTTTTGGGTCCTCACTGACGGGGCTCACTTTTGAATGGTACTCCAGCCTTCCAGCTGAGTCAATCAGCAACTGGTTGGACATGCAGAAGAAGTTCAGAGAAAGATTGCATGTTACAGAGAGGGAGGTCACAATGGCTGAACTCTACTGAACAAGACAGAGGGCAGATGAGATAGCCCTTAATTATATTAAGAGGTGGAGAAATCTCGGAATGAGATGCAAGCGGCCCCCACATCAGGAGGACGCTGTACAGATATGTAAGCAGAATCTCAGAAGAGAGGTCCTGTCCACACAGGGACTACATTGGGCCCAACAAGGCCTGAAAGCATAAAGAAAAGATAAGTAGCTTGATCAACGCGTCCACATCCTCCTCGAGCCGAAGAGACTCCAGCGTGTCCTCATTCCCGACATGTACAGCGTCATGTGTCTGCACCACGGCCTCATGCGCCGGGGCAACTTCTTCACTGGCTCGATCTTGGGATCGATGGCCAAAATGTGTTGAGCCACGATGGGGCTATGGCCGGGTATTTCTTTGTAATTCCAGGTGAAGCAGTCCCAAAATTCTTGCAAAAACTTCATATATTATTCTCTCTCCTAGGGAGATAGGAGGGCACTCAGAAAGGTCGGCCTGGGATCACTCTCCATGCCGAGATTGACCCCGATAAGTTCATCGACGACGGCTTGGCCACCATCCTCAATTTTCGGTGGCGCCGAGAGTAGGTCAATGAAGTCTTGACCATCTTCTTCTTCTGCCTCAAGGACATCATATGCTTTGTCTTGCTTTGCCTTGCCGGGAGGTGAGGCATTGTCCACTTCTTCCTCGGGCTCTCGGGTCAGTGTTGGTGCCGATGGCGCATTCGCCGAGCCGCCAAGGCTTTGGCCCATCGGTGGGTTGCCCCTGGAGGTGGAGGACTCTTCAACTTCTTGTCCTTGCAGGGCGTTGTCGTAGGCTACAGTGACCTCCACTTCAATGTGCTCCCAGTGTTTGCAAGGGGTGTCTTCATTCGGCCCTTCACCTATCAGTGCCAATGACTGCGAGGTGCCTTTTGGTGTGGAGAGATGGAGAACTTCCTCGGGCACCTCTTGATAGTCATCGTAGATAGCTTCTACGGGGGCCGAGGTGGTTGCCCGCCATGCATACGATTGCTTCACCATTGGTGGCCAAGGTTGCTTGATCTCTGCTGCATCTTCGAGGGTCTGGTGGTGGATCGACACCATATAGATTCCCCTTTCGTAGACGCCCACCACATGGGGGCGCGGTGGATCCACCTCATAGTCTCCCATTCTGAGTTCATCCTTCTCAATCAGGTCTTGAGCGATGTCCTTGAAGATAAAATAGTCTTCAATAGGGTGACCCAATACCCGGTGATAGGGGTAAAATAGAGGGTCATCACTTCTGCGGGCATCCTGCGGCCTTTTAGACTCTGGAAGAGAAACCTTCCCATAGTGGCGAGCCCATTTGAAGATTCATCGAGTCTTGTTCCTTGGGAAGGAGTAGGGTTTTTGCATCCTTTCCCATAGTGTGGGGACCTGATTTGCCAGCCGACTGGTCGAGGGAGCAGCGACCTCCCCACCTTCTCTTCTCGAGCGCGCAGGAGCCCTGGAACTGGTGCTCAAGGATTGGCTTATGCATGTGTCCTATCGGGGAGTGATCCCTTCGATCAGACTGGATAGAAGTGAGGTTGTTTTGACTAGCTGTGCCTTCAGCATTTCAATCTCCTACTACTGCTGGTAGCATAGGGCGAGCTTGACAGGGTTGTACTGAGAGAAATCCACAGCGCGGCCCAAACCATTGCTTCCTGCTCCAGCGTCATGTCGAGGTGGAGGTGCCCCGTCATTGTGGCCATTCGGGGCTGGTCCCCGAGAAGAGGATGGGACTGTCCCTATGTCCCTACATAAGGGCGGGTTCCAAAGGAACACCTCTTCATTTTGAGCGTCGCTAGCCAGGGGTGGAAGATGCTCTCGACCCTCGACTCCTTGAGTGTCAGATTCTTCTGGAGGATTGCCATCGGTCGAGACTGAGACCGAGATTGCGTCAGCTTCGAAGAATTCCTCTGCTAAGAAACCCAAGTCTGGATGCCGGGTGATTTACAACAGCCTCCGGTCCATGTTTGGCGGGTGCCACATCTCTTTAAACATCTTCTTCCGACTCGCGGGCTGGTGAAAAGGGATTCCCTGCCTCCTGGCCATTTTAGCCATTCAGCGAGCCATATAAGAAAGTCCCACAATTGGGACGATGGGGTCATGTAATTCTTTGGGGAACCTGCAATCATCATCCCCTTTGGTAGGCCGCTCTTTAGCTGCGTAGGAGACTGTGGGCTGGCCTTCAGGGTTGGGCACCTCCAAGACCTTCAATGGTTCGACTATGTGACAGTCAGTTTCTACTACTGGCTTAACAATCCATGGCAGGATCTTGATGTCCTCTAGCAAATATTCAAGGTGCGATGTTCCCAGAGTGATGTGGATGATAGAGGGGATCACCCTGACCACCCCTTCTACTTCAGAAATGGCTAACACTTCTGGAGGCGCCACATAGCCTAGCGTGGTGGAGGGAACCACTCGCTAGACTCCACCTTCTTCTTCCCCTTGTTTTGAGACACATGGGGAGCTTCTTTAGACTTCTCCAAGTATAATGAGGTGTCTAGCAGGTGACACTCAAAAACCTCGAAGGGATGCAGATCTATGAAGATCCTTTCTTCTTTCTCATTGCAGGGGTACTTTATGCATTGGTGTAAAGTGGAAGATACCACCTGATTCTGATGCAGCCAAGGTTGGCCCAGCAACACCTTGTAAGAGGTGTTGGAGTTGATTACATGGAACTGCCCCCTGGTTGTGAAATCGCCAAGGGAGAGACTGAACTCAGTTATTCCCATGGGGACTTCAAACTTCTGGTTGAAGCCGGCAATTTTCATGTCCCTGACCCCCATTTCACTCATTCTCTCCCTCTCTCTTCTGGCATTCTCTCTTTCTCTCCCTCTCTTCTCCGGGAGACTGACAGAGGTGGAGGAGGGCGAGGCGGAGGCGACACGGGTGGAGAGCAGCCAAGGATGGAGTGCAGAGTGAGGGGGGCGCAGTGATGTTCGTCTGTGGATTTCAGAACCTGAAGGCGGTTCGTAAGGTGTTTTTGCATGGAAATGACATCCTCGGTGTGCGAAATCTTCTATGGAGGTAGGGGGATGGTTCCCTAGCCCGTGTACTTCAATTCCCCATAGTTTTGTAGGTCGAGGTGAGCTGAGTGAGGGTTTATTTCACACCGGGATTAAAAATCATGTTTTAGGGCGTATGACGATTTTCACCGGATCGGGCGATAGTTCATGGTTTTCTTTAGTGCATTTCGTGGTTTGGGACCTAGGGAATGGTCCCCATTGTTTCCCTCCTCGATTGGGATCGAGCGAACTTCGAAACCAAACTCTGAGGTGGAGTTCAGGTGATTCTCTACCTTTTTTGGTTGACCAATCTAGTTGGACAGTCGACCGAATGGCCCTCGCCATGAATTGGGCAAACTACCCAATTCGGTCGATCGAGCAACCTTGTTTGGTCGACAGACTAGGGCTGGGCTTCTGTTGGTCGTGGGTTGAGTCGACCCAACCCTGTGGGTGGGTCAACCCAACCCTGTTGGTCGACTGACCCTTGCAGGCTAGTCGACTGAAATGCCCTATTTTGGCCTGTTTTGGCCCCTGGTTGACCCAGTTGTGACCCTTTGGTCGACCTATGGCCCCGTGGATGTCCTGGACACCCCGTGGGTACAGTAACCATGTTTTTCAGTGTCCGGAGGTATCGTGTTACCTCGATTAGCATGCCAATGTGGTTTTGACAGTTCGGGTGACCCCATGTGTTCCGGGCTTTCCTGTTTCGCTAGATCGAGTAACCTTGTATTGATATAAGTGCGGAGGGCTATTCCTGCACGTCGTTAGCTTTCTCGGAAAGTGGTTTCTGTGTGGGCCATGCGTATGGCCCATGAATTGTGAGTTCTATCACCTAGCCTGGGGTTGGAGGTTTCTTAGATTTTCCCTTGGAAAGGGAATGAACTTGGCAGTTATGGGCCACCTTAAGGATTATTTTGACCATGGTTTTAGACCTAGGGGTAGGGCAGATTGACGACATAGGGAGGTATTGTACGACGATCTGGACAAGAGTCACGTGACATAAGGACCGTTAGATTTATAGGTCATGCGAACTATCCAGAGTCTGGTGGCATCGTACCACCTTGTGTTTTGAGTTACTTATGATGGGCCCGTGTGTAGGCTGTTAGTACTCTAGTGGTTTCTTCTAAGTGTCCACGTTCAGTGACCCCCCACTAGTCGTAGCTTGCCTACGCACGTGTGTGCTTACCTACCAGGGAGTAGGTGGAGAGCTACACCAGGGAGAGATAGTTTTAGGCTAGTTGCCATAGGGCCTCCCACTATGGCGGCTCGAGTCTTGGCCGGGAGGAGAACCAGCTATAGGGCATGATGTAGCATAATCAGTTAGTGTGTGCACACATGGTTGGGGACTTCGGCCGCGTGCTGATGAGCACGACCCCGACTAAACCCTTATCTTGTGGTTACTTGTACAGTGTCTCAGTTTTCACCTGGGACACGTAGGGAGTCACCTGGGGTGCAGACTAAGACGTCAGTGGACGCATCTGGCCTTACTTCTGGTGGGCAGGTACTCCCATCTTGTGACACATGACTCTCGAGGTTTAGTTTCCCGTCTGCAAGACATTATTCTTCGGGTGACTTCGGTGCTTTCCCGACATAGTGGTCTAGGGTTGCCAGTAGATTTTTTGAGGTTTTTCCCCTAGACAGTGTAGGGTTCACGATTGCGAGGTCGTGGCTATTTCCTGGACTACGTGGTCTTGGGTTGGGCCATCATTTGTGAGGATGGGCCTTCACGACATAGCTATCATGGTATTTCTTCTCGCAATGCAGCCAAGGTTTTTCATATTAATTTGGTGGTACCCCGATTAGGAGATCGGGGTTTGCTTTCAGTGCTGTTAGGAGTAGCTTTTAGAGCCGAGGTTCATCGGCTACCATTGTTTTGTTCCTTCTATGGTTGTTGCTTCTGTTATGTTGTTCTTGCTAGCACTCTTGTTTACCACCGTTGTTTTATGGTAGGGTTCTGTGGGACCCCTACAGAGCCAATGAGATGAGGCTCACCCCTATCTTTTCAGGTGTAGCGGTTCCTCCTCGAGGTTCGGAGGTGCAGTGCAGAGGTTCGGAGTTGCCAGATCACCAGAGTCGGGTGTCCACCCGGTGTTACAGTATGTTCTTTTCCCTGTACACTGTACTTTTGTTGGACTGGACTCTTTAGTTTAATTTACTAATTAAAAATATCATTTTATTTCTACTATTTAAAATTTTAATTATATAGTTGTCACGTCCCAAGATTATGCGACGAAAATAATCAGGAACGTGAACAGTCGACATGGTAAGTCTCTTGCAAGCAAGAACAACCAGAGTGCAAGAACAATCACACAAGTAATTACACAATAATTTAGCCAACCTTCACTTCCATTTATATCAATAATCATAATCTGAGTACATGAGATATCAACCTTCTTTAACTAGCCAGACTCATACAGAGGAATATTTCTTTTCAAAATCTTATTGTTTATTTTTCCTACGTGAAAAATTCCGTGGTCTCACAGACTGGCACGCTCGGTGGGACCTTTCCCGCCTTTCTTCTTTCTGTCAAAGAAAGTTCCTAAACCTTCCTCAAGGTTTTGATCTCCCTCTCTTCCTCTTACAGGACGGGAAGAGGAGGGCACATCTCTCTATTTGTTCGAGAGCTCTTCGTGCACTCGTACACTTCTGCATTCGTGCTACACACCACCACCACCACCACCAACAACGATGATGATGGCAGCAGTCACGTACGGTCCTCAGGTCGTCGCTAACCATGCCAGGTTCGGATACTTGGCGACCCCCATCGTCTTCGGCAACTTCCCTGTAGTTGTCGGCTCGCCCTTCTTCCTGGGCATTGTACCTGTGGCCGAAGTCAGTTCGACCACGCCTCCAGCAGTAGCCATCGGGGGCGTCAGGCCCTCGGCCCCAGCAACTGGTCGGGTTCGCTCAGCCAAGAAGGCAACTACTGAGGGTGTCAGGCCCTCCGCTTCAGCAACTGGCCGGGTTCGCCCGGTCAACAAGACGACAGTCGGGGGTGTTAGGCCCTCGGCTTCATCAACAGGCCGGGTTCGCTCGGTCAACAAGCCATCCATCGGGGGTGTCAGACCCTCTACTATAGCGGCCGGTCGGCTTCGCCCGACGAACTCTTCGCGAACTAGGGGTGTTAGGCCCTTCGTCCCAGCAACTGGCCGAGATTGCTCGGCTGCCATGACAGCAGCCGAAGGCGTCAGGCCTTCTGCCTCAGCAAACGGCCGGGTTTTCTCGGTCAATCAGATTACTCTTGGCGCCGCTCCTGCTCAACGGGGGCAACGCCGCCACCGCAACGGCTCAAGCTCTACTGCGGCCACCCTAAGAGGTGCTCTCCCTGCTCAGCGGGGGCAGCGACGCCGCCACGATGACGCCAAGCCTATGGCAAGCGTCGCTGCCACTGCTCCTGTTCAACGGGGGCAGCGCCATAGCCGCAAGGGTACAAAGCCTGCGGCGGCAACTTCTCGCTCCAGCAGGACTGTGATTGTCGAGGACATTCGTATTCGGCTTGATGGAGGTGAGCCGATTATGCCACGGGATCGTCGTGTCCCAACCATGCCTACCTCCAATCGCTTCGAGCTCCTCCGGCAGGTTCGGGAAGGCGGAGCGAAAAAGAAGCAGCTCGCCGTATCGGCGGCAAACCAGGGCCCCGTGCAAAGGCCCAAACCACCGGCTCCCTGACCGAGTTCAGGGGGCAATCCAACTGAGGAGTGTCAGCTCCGCTTAAAGAAAATATGGGTCACCAAGGAGGAGGCCCGGATTATAAGGCGTGCAAGGGCGGAGAAGTCCTTCCGCATGTTGGATCTGTAACATATGCGGAGTCCGACGAACACCGAGACCTCAACATCCCTGAGGTCTACAACTCAGCCCCCACGTGGGTAGAAGCGTCGGGGGGCCGGCAAGAAGGTGCGACCTACCTCTCCGTGGGCCAACTCAACGCACACAGAGGACTATTTAGCCCAGGCCTCCACGTCCCGGGTATCTATTTTTGAGAGATTAGGGATGGCACCCAAGCCTGATAGGCAACCGCCCAGGAAGAAGCGGGTGGTTCAGGTGACCACTGACACTGTCAAAGTGTTCACTTGCTACGCCACCTCTGTTGACAAGCAACCGGAGGACACTTCGGGAGAGCTTAACCAGTCTCTTCAATATTTGAGGAGGTCGAGGCCCGTGTCCCGGATCCTCGCGCAGACACAATAGGCGTCGGCTGTCGGGACGTCTCAGCCCGAGCCTTCACGGCAAGAAGAGCGCCAAGAGGACGTCCACAGTGTTGATGGGGACAGTCACCCCTGGCACGAGGAAGATTTGGGGGAAGAAACACATACTCCCGCGTTGGAAGAGCTCCGACGCGAGAACCAAGAACTCAAGAATCTCTTGCAGGCGCTGTTGCATGAAAAAGAGGTTCCTGTTCAACCTCATGCGGCACCGACTGGAGTGGAACAACAACCTTCTCCAATTCCAGTCACGGCCAATGCCTCCGTCACCACGGCAAAATTGCCATTGGCGGTGAAATTTGAAGTGCCGCCACATGAAGCCAATGCGCAATCGTCCGCCACTCCTGCTGCAGAGAGCCTTATGGCACAGAGGCAGATGATCGAGCGCATCGTGGAGGCGAAGTTTGCTCAGCATGGGGAGGGTGTGGCCATCGTTGATTTGTACAGCGTACCCTATCCCCTCCACCATCAATTCAAGAAACTTCTGCCTGACTGTCCAAAAGCCCCGAAGCTTCAGAAGTTCAACGGACAGGGCTCGCCACATGAACACCTGGCCTACTACATGACGGCCATGGGTGAATTGGCACTGGAAGAGACATACCTGCTGCGGTACTTCGCCTTGTCATTAGCTGGCACTGCCTTCCAGTGGTACTCCAGACTTAAGCCCAATTCTGTTGCTGATTGGGCTGATATGCAGAAGAAGTTCGTCAACCGTTCCAGATGGTCGAGCGCAAAATCTCCCTGGCGAAGCTCTGTGCCCTCCGGCAAAAGAAGGGTGAAACAACGTTGGACTTCATCAAGCGATGGAGGGACGTCAGCATGCGCTGCGATAATCCTCCGACGCCATTCAAGGGCTATTTCATCTACCCTTTGTCTTGTCAAGTAAAGTTCAGCCACCGTGACCTCCCTCTCGGTGATGTGGAATCTCCCTCTAAATTTCTTCTGCATATCCAGCCAGTCACTGATCGACCCGATCGGAAGGCTAGAGTACCATTCGAAAGGGAGTCCCATCAGCGAGGACCCAAAAAACTTCAACAAGTATGACTCATCTGCAGCTAGGTCACCCATGATAGTCATATAGTACGCAACATGTTCCTTTGGGGATCCCTTCCGGTTGAACTTGTCAAACTTTGGCGGCTCGTTGTTCCATGGAGGGAGCCGCTTGGCTGTATGGTGTGGCGGGTATGGCACCCGGTAGGCATCAAATGTGACATAGTCACCTTCACTTCACTCGGCGAGCTTTAGCTCAATCATTCTTTCTACCATCATCCTATTGACAGCAGTCGGATCGGCCGACTCAGGGTAGAAGTGCGCCGACTACAAGTAAGGAGTGACCAAAGTGGTCGCCTACGGAGGAGGCCGAACCAGTGGAGGTGGTTGGTGCACTTGTGGCAGAATTGGTGGCATCAATGTCCGAGGTAGACGCTGCTGGGTGGTTGCCATGCTGGGCTCTGCCGGCTTGGGCAAGGTATACAGTGGTGGGAAGTCACTTGGGTTGGCGCCTCCACGCGATGATTCGGCTTGCATCTCAAGCTTTTTAGAGGCCGAAGCTTGCTCTGTCCTCTCCATCAGCTGCTTCTTTAGGAGCTCTATCTTCTACTGGTACCTCTGGAGTAGCATCAGCATAGGCGGATCTATTGTCACCGTGCTGGGGACGACTTCTGTCGTCTCTCCTGAAGCTCCTTCAAATGAGATGTTCAGCAACACCTCCTCCTCTTTAGCCATCACCACGTTTACAGTGAGGGTAGTGACTTCTTCAAGAAATATCTGCTTTCCCTTTGCTGCTCTCAACATCTCCCTTGTGGCTTCCGCCCTTCTGGTGTTCGGCCCCAGCCTTTCGACTAATTGAGCCAATTCCCGGGGGGTCATCAGGCAAACCTCTATATTTATCGGCCACTCCGACCATGTTACAGGTGAAAACCCACATGCATTTCCCCTGTCTTTGAACCTTCCTTTTCGGATGACCAGGGAGGGTTAGCCTCTCGAACATAGAAACTCTTCTTATCTCCCTGTGCCGGGGGACAGCTTCATCGGCTTTAAATTCCAAGACGTCTTCATATCCATTGTCGTCAACTGACGACATCATTCCTCCGTCTTCTTCTTCTTCTTCAACTGCCATTGGTAGGTAGTTATCTTCTTCAGCCACGGCTGCTTGCAATAGCCGTTGTTGGCCCAGCGAAGGGTTGCCCATACCCCTGAAATAGTTTCTGATCATGCTGGTCATCTCTTCTTGCCCTAGTCCCTGATGCAGGACTGAGGATAATTGTCGACCTCCCACTGGAGGGATATAAGCTAGCCGGGCTCTTCCGGTGAGTCGCTCAAATCTTCTTCCCACTGTGGGGATATTGGCTTGTCGGGCGTATGCCCTAAACCTTATGTGGCATGGAGGATCCACGGCCATTTCTTCTCTTCTCGGGGCCAAGCCCCTCTCCTTCTTCTCCTCTGTTCTAGCAAGCTCAGTGCAACGACGGACTGGTGTCTCCTGGCGAGTAGGCTAGACCTTCTTGGGGATCCAGACTTGTTTAAATATCTTCGGCCTGGGGGCCAGTTCTCTTCGGCCATGGTGGCCAGCTTCTTCTTTCTCAGCTCTCCTTCCGGAGAGGACCTGGTAGGAGTTGTAGGTTGGTACGGCAGGGACCACCCGATCTGGGATCACTTGGGCATCACATCCTTCCAGAAAGATGTGGACACCCCCGATCAAGACAGATTTACTAGATGCAGAAAGACGCTCGATAACAGTAGCGGCAGCATTCTTCCAGAAACTCCTCTACTGACATCTTCTGGGGTTCTTGGTGTGGACGAGGCGAGCCCGTGAGTAATATGGTGCACCATACAACTAATGACCTGAATTAGGCTCCACAGTGGGCCTGCACAGCGTCGAGGCTCAAAAGTTTTGACCTCCTTGACAGTCTTCTCCCCGTCGGGCTTCGGGGACTCCACTTGCAGCATGTCAGCGAAGGCGAGCCCTAGAAAGTTAGGGAAGCCAACCGCCGGTGGGAATGAGCCAAACACGGTGGGTACCACCAGGTACCCATGTGTAGCATGGCTGGCGACGACCGTAGGGCCAAAGGTGAGAGCAGCAAGTCCTGATGACACCATGGTTTCCTGAAATAAATAGATAAATAGTCAGTATTCTTGGGGGGAGCCCCGGGAGGCATCTACTCTTGGCAAAGAGATGAAGGGAGACTCCAGTCCCACCGGGCGTGCCAAGCTTGTGGGGATGGTTATTCTCATTTGATTTATTTTGGGTAGGCATGCTAGCCACATAAGTGACAAGTTTATTATGCGCTTGACCTGACTTGGTCAGTCAATTATGAGAGTCGTGTCGGGACTGGAAGTCCGTCATACCATAAAGGTTAATATATTAATTACATCCTCCGAGAAGGAGGACAACCCTTGATTAGTTGCAAAGATAGGATGCCTTAGGGGGTTATGCGAATGTGAGAAGAATACAAATTAAACATGAATGATGATGCCATATGCCCTAGAAAAAATCTAGACAGACTAGATAGAAAGCACACACAACTAGATTGTCGTGCACGCTCATCTAGACATGACCACATCCACAACTAAAACATCGTGCACATGACACAGCACGACATTGACCTCGGGCAAAGCCACAAGGAGGCTGAATCGAAAAGGTCACGACGCTCGAGAAACACGAGAGTCATGCGGAAGTCACGTGTCAAGTGACTGGAGTACCCCTCACTAAAAGAACAACCAGCTGCGTCCCCTGACGTCTTATGCTACGCCTACAAGTGGCTCGTCTGCCTATCGTCCAAAAGCATGACTGAGACCAAGACACTGTCAGAACCAGAATAGAACTATAGTCACAAGTAACTAGATAGGGTAACACCCGTCGGCGTCATTCCAAGCCCCTGACCACGTATGCACACATTGGCTCACTACCCTGAGCCAGGCCTCAAGCTAGTTTTCTCTCCCAGCGGACGCTACTGCAAAGCAAGGGAGCCCACGGAAACTAGCTTATAAACCGTGTATCGGGAACTACCTCGCCATCACTCCCAGGTGGGCCAACACGTCAACACGAGTCATCAGGCTACAACTAGTGGAGGTTCACGAGACACAGACTCTAAAATGCGAGAGCCGGAGTATAGACAGGCAAGAAGCATCATCGCACGTACTATGAAGCACCAATGGCAGTACAGGAAACTGTCAACAGACTCAGGACAAGACAACTAGACCTGAAACTACAACGATTCTTAAGTCTCATGATCCAGAGTCAAGATCATCATACAAAGCAGAATAAGCCGCCAATCGGTCTAATCCTAAGCTAGAGAAAATGACACTCCGCAGGAAATGACTCACGGAGACTTGAGGGAACACCGAGAACCCTCAGCACACCTGGATACATAGAACGCGGTAAGACGATACCTCACGGCATCCAGAACCATGTCTCGAACTGGACAGAACCGTCGAGACACACACAAGGTCGCCTGTCAACCACTAGGTCACATCGGGTTGACTGGAACCAGACAATGACATAAAAAGTAGTACAGAAGACTGCCCCCAGCAAGAACACTCCTGGCCACCTTATATCATGGTCATAGCCCTCATAGGAGATCAAGAGACATCCACGGGACAACGGGCAAACCATAAGGTCAAGTCAAGATATACGAAAACTGAAACAACAGGAAACAACACTCTGGGTATAAGTAGTCAAAGAAGAACCACTACACAACTAGAGACCAAGACACTTGTAGGCCTAGAATGGGTTGGGCTATTAGGAAAACTATCACAGTCAAGGAATAGACTGCACGCAGTCGGCCTTGAACCAACTGATCTAGCGAACCACTGACATGCAGACACAACCCAAGGACATGTACCTAAGACAGATAGACATGAGACAGGCCATCATGACCAATGGATGAGACGATAGATAAGAGTCACTGGGCGGTCAGAAGAAGGCCACTCGGTGAAATGAATGGTCCAAATGGGAGCCGTTCAAAGAGGGAAGAACGGTCTAGAACGGACCATTCAAGGGGGATGAACGGTTGGGGGCCAACTGCTCAAAAGAACTGACCCCTAGACAATAAAAGGGATGGACAGTTAGGGCTGGGCCGCCCAAAGGCTAGAGTAGTTAAAGAGTAGCCACTCAAGCCAACCGACCTACTATAGTGTTGGTCAGAACAGTTTTGACCAAATAGCCTGTCTGAACCGACACGAAACTGTTGACCAAAGGTCAACTGGGATAAGCGGGTAGGACCTGGCTGCTCAACCCAACGGAGAAGATGAACGGCTGAGGACCAGCTGCTCACGGAGGATGGGCGGACCACTCCTTGCCGTTGAAGCCCCAGAGCGATCTATCGACTGACCACTCAACCCGAACTCGAGACTCGTTAAACAGTCCAAAACCAGCCGCCCGTACACCTTAAGCTGTTGTCGTTGAACCGCGAAGATGTTACGGTGAGCAAAACGTGGGATCGGCCTAATCGTGGCCTTTCCATGCCTTGTTCGTTCCAAAACGAAGGGGATACAGCCACAATGACCCTGACAATCACACAGACTCCGACCGGAGTCAAAATGATGCACGAATCGCAAGAAACGGGTGATTCTAATGAAATCACCCAAATGGGGTTAACGAGGTTCCCAGCCTCCTACTGGCCCCTATAGACCACCATTCGACACGAAATAAGCGACTATAGAACATCAACGTTCCAGGGAGTCCATTGACACTAACTGATCGCAGAACCGTCGCTATTTTCTGGCGAAGCCTATGAACATTGAAAAACTACCACGAGCCCAAACTCGCTCGTTCTAACACCGAACGACGTGAAACTACATGAAAAGTGTGCAGGAATGGTAGGTGATCCGTATCCCTACCTCCACCATAGAAATCGTGCGCCGAAGCAACTAATCCATGTCGAAAATCACCCGGAACACGAATGACACCTTCTCAAAATCCACCAAGGGATCACGCCACACCATGCTCAAATCGACGCTCCATCCCGCGAACCGATCTCCCCAATGCGTCCCCGCCTCGGCTAGCTCCGCAACGGCGCATGCCCCACGCCGAATGGACCAGAGACAAGAGAGAACAGAGAGAGAGAAAGGGAGGTTGAGAATGAGGGAGGAGAGAGGGTGAGGTGGGTTAAATAGGCCCCCCGAAATTTTCTCCCAGCGCCACAAGCTCCCGCGCGCGTAACTACTTTCCCTTCCCATTTCCTTCCCGTTGCGGATGGACTCTTCCTCCATCTCCACCACTCCGCCTCCTGCAGACTCTTCCCATCGTGATCTCCTCCCCCGCCTTCTCCATCATTGGCCCCCTTCTCCTCCCTCACTCTTCCTCAGTTCTGCTCGTGGGATTTTTTTCCCTTATTTTGGATATTCTTCCATAGCAGTTCCTTTCCCACCGCAGACTCTTCCTGTACCTCCCGATCTTGTTGCCTAATCCTCCTCCTTTTGACAAGTCATTCACATTGCATTGCCCTTCTCCGTGGTTTCTTCATCTCCTCCCCACCACCAGAATCGGCGATTTCTCTTTCTCCACTCCGTTCATGACGTGGCTGCCATCTGGCGGCCAGCCGCACCCTGCAACGTGTTGTGGCGGCCCCTGGGGAGGTGGAAGGAAACTTGAGCCATGAGTGCCAGCAGGTTCCTCTCTCCTCCTTGGCGGGCGATCCGGAGGGGCCGACTGTGACGACCCAGATCTCGGATACCAGATATACCCGATAGGACTATCGAATACACCTGATACCACTTGGAACTCGCGAGGCCTCCCAAGAGCGGTAAAGCTCCTAAATGGATAAAAGGACGGTCGTGTAGTATGTTGAACTGACAGATATAGCAGTAAGCAATTACTTTTCCTTAGATCGGGTTGCTAAAATAGCAGAAATAAAATTACTTTTTAATTAAAAGTTTAAATTCAACAATTATAGCCCAGAGTCAAGTCCAAAGGAAAGATAACAAGTGCCAAGTACAGTCGACAGAAAAGTAAAGATGTACCAGAAAGTCATGAGAAGCCTGACGAAGGTACTAGTTGGCCACCACAACACGCTAACTACCTCAGGATCCGCTGAAGCAGAACGAACAACGACGACGATGATCACCTGAAAAGCAGGGGTGAGCCTCGTGTCACTGGCTTAGTAGGGGTCACACAGATCCCCACTGGAAAACACGCAGTAACACGCTAAAACAACAAGTAACAGTAGGTAAGCAACAGGCAGTAGTAAAGCAGGAAAACTAAACTACAAAGCTGTAAAGAAAAGGTAGCAGGAGTAGGGAACAACTAAGTACAAGGGAGCTAAAAGGAAAGGGAAGAAGTAGTACCAGACGAGCACGACTACCGAACTAACCTCGGCCCCCGAAACTACTTCAAGCAGACACTACACCAAGCAAAGACAGAAGGGTGAACTCTGAACTAGGAAAAGTTAGAAGCTTACCGAACTGTCGACAAGATGCCAGGCTCTAAACGAAGACCTGCAAGAACAAACGACAAAGCCTAGGAAAACCTAGACAGACACAGACAACATGACTGGAACATCGTGCACACTGTCCCACACATGACTAGAATGTCGTGCATGCGATAGGACATAGACCTCGGGAAAAGTCAAGAGAAGGCTAACCCGAAAAGGTCACGACGCAAAAGAAACGCGAAGAGAACCGCGAAGAGCCACGTGCCACGTGACTAGAGTGCCTCACCACCAGAAGAACAGCCAGCTACATCCACTGACGTCTTATGCTATGCCTACTAGCGTCTTGTCCACGTCACCTACCGCAAGGACTAGGCCGAGACAAAGACACTGCTAAAACCAGAACAGTACCATAACATGAGTGACTAGTCAGGGTCACGTCTAACGACGCAAGTCTAAAGCCCCTGACAACGTGTGCATACACTGGCCCATGGTCTAAGCCAGGCCTCTAGCTAGTATTCCCCCTCCAAAGAACGCTACGGTTGGACCGGGGGCCCACGGAACTAGCTTAAGAATCGTAAATCGGGAAAGTTTCCCGCTACAAGAGCCGTCACACCGAAGCGTGTCGTAAGGCTACGACTAGTGGAGGCTCACCAGACACAGAGACTCAAAACATGAGTGCTGAAGCACAGACAGGCTAATCATGCACTATCACCCGCACTCCAAAGCACCAATGGCAGAACAAGAAACTACTGACAAATTCAGGACAAGGCAGCTAGACCTACTCACGTAACGATCCTTGAGTCAGACCACTCGAAGGCAAGATCATCACGGACAGCGGGACTAGCCGCCAATCAGTCTAAACCTAAGCCAGAGGGAACAATGCTCCGCAGGAAACGACTCATGGAGATCCGAGGGGACACCAAGAACCCTCAGCACATCTGGATACGCGACTGAGGTGGGACAGTACCCCGAGGCATCCAGAACACTATCTTGAGCTGGACAGAACCGTTGAGACACAGACAAGGTCACCTGTCAACCCCTGGTCTCACCAGGTTGACCGAAACCAGACACGACACACACATAGACGCACACAAACATCACACACAAGCACTCTTGACTATCCCATCATGGCCACAGCCCTGATAGGGTGTCAACAGACATCCACGGGTCACGGGCAAACCACGAGATCAAGCCAAGACAAACAGAAACTGGAGCGGTGGACAATGACACATGCAGCTCTAGATAGAGTCGTTAGGGTACTATCACAGTCAGGGAAAAGACTGCACCCAGTCACCTAAATCGACTGATCCAGAGACCCTAGACTCACAGACACCGCCCAAGACCACAAACCGAAGATAGACCAACACACGAACAACGCCGGCGCAAGATGAGGGGGAGCACCCTTTCAAGCGGGAGAAACCACATGGAGCCCCCAAGACTCTGGGGGAAATCATTCCCCCATTCGACAAGACTCGCGCTCTGGCGGACCGCAAAATCATTGAACACATGAAGCGGTTCCCAACTAATGTCACCATATGGGAGGCTATTGCTTGGAGCAAGGACTTGAGAGAGGCTCTTGTAAAAGTCCTCCAGGACCCTGAGGCCTATGAAGCCCATGTAGCGGAACTGCAGGCCCAAGCATATGAAGCTCTTGCGGCTAATATTTTTTTCTCTGATAAGGACATGCTACTGGCCTCTCCTTGCCATAACCGACCCTTATATATGAAAAGGATGATCAATGGCCATGAGGTGAATCGAATCTTGGTCGATGCCGGTGCGGTAGTGAACATCATGCCCCTGAAGATGTTCAAGTCCCTCTACTTGGCGCCTTATTTGCAGAAACTCAGCGCCGTCAAAATCTCAGGGTTCAACCAAGACTCCGAAGAAGCCCTCGATCGGGTTGAGGTGAAACTTCTCATGGGTGACTTCGCCACCAAAGTGACATTTTATATTATCAATGTCGACACATCTTACAAGGTGTTGTTGGGAAGACCCTGGTTGCAGAAAATTGGGTTATTCCTTTGACTCTCCACCAGTGTCTTAAATATTCCAAAAGGGGAGAGCAGTATACCATTTTTGGGGACCAAGCTCTTTTCCACCCTAATGAATATCATTTGGCAGATGCCTCCTTATATTTCGGGGAGCCTACCATAACAATCCTCGATAGAGTCAAAGACAAGGGAAATCAAAAGATCAAAGCTGAGCCTGAGGAGGGTCAACTCTTCACAGTTAACTGTGAGGTGTTAAAGCTCCACCAATTGAGCCTCAAGCCTAGTTCAAAGCTCACTCCAGCAGAGAGGCGCAAGGTGGACTTCAAGGCTAATCTTATTAGCCGAACCATCGACCAGAGTGTCCCCTTGCCTCCAAAGTGCATGCAGCTCCCCTTTGTTAGGGAGGAACATAGCGTGAAGGAGTTGAAGACCTTTATAGTCTCTTATAGACGCAAGGGTCGAAGCAAAGATGGCGATCCGGCCTGGCCGATTGTCTTCTACAAAGGAGATTTAGTCCCCCTAGGTCCTCCTGAGGATGACTTCGGGTGGGATACACCCGTTAATGAGGCGCAAGAGCCAGTGCAAGAAATGGATCATATGCCAGACCGACTCAAGCGCATGTGCGTGAAGCAAGGGATTCCGCAATTGCAAAACCCTACACAGAAGACATACTTCTCCAACCTCTGGGATCCTCCACCAGTCCTCGAGACACCTGTCAAAGGAAAGCCTCTCATTCTTTATATTGCCGCCATGGATGCGTCCCTCGGAGCGCTCTTGGCCCAGATCAACGAAAAAGGCAAGGAGTAGCCCCTTTATTATCTTAGCGGGAATTTGGTCGGCCCCGAGCATTGCTACTCGCCTTTGGAAAAGATGTGCCTCAGCCTGGTGTTCACTGTTAAAAAGTTGAGGCACTATCTGTTGGCGCATCGAGTGGAGCTCATTTCAAAGTGGGACCCGCTCAAATATCTCCTTGGCCAACCTGTCCTCTCTGGAAAGCTGGGAAAATGGGTGCTCATTCTGATAGAGTCCGACATCACTTTTGTCCCACGCAAAGCAATTAAGGGGCGAGGGATGGCTGAGTTTCTCGCTGAGCACCTTGTGCCGGAGGACTCTCCTCTTAATGTTGAGCTGCCAGATGAAGAAAGGTTGGTGCAGTCGCTCGGCGAGGGGGAAGATGGTGCAGATGCTCCGCCCTAGTCCGAGCATGATGTGTTGTCCCTCAACACTCCTACCTGGGAACTATATTTTGACGGCGCATCCAGGTCTATCAAAAGAGCGGGTGGCCTCACAGGCTTCGCGACAGGCGCTGGCATAGTCTTCGTATCTCCTCAGGGAGGCATACTTCACAACTCCTGTACCCTCATGAAGTCATTAACCAATAATGAGGCAGAATATGAGGCACTGATCATCGGGTTTCAGCTAGCACTGGAGATGGAGATTAAACGTATTAAGATGTATGGGGACTCCTAACTCGTCATTCGTCAAGTACTGGGTGATTATGACGTACGGAAGAAGGAGTTGATCCCCTACCATGAAGCCGTTATCAGACTTAAAGAGAAACTCTATCTATTTGAGATAGATCATGTGCCGAGAAGCAGCAATTCTCAGGCAGATGCGCTGGCGAAACTCGCAGCAGCATTGAAACTCCCACCAGAGGGAGAACTGAATATAACCGTCAGACACCGGAGGCTCTTGCCCAGTGTGCTTGACGAAGAATCGGGTCTCACTATTTACGAGGTCAACAACCTCCAAAAGGAGAATGCTTCCGAGGAAGAAGATTGGCGTGAGCCAATTATACAAATCAAGAATGGGTGGCTTCTCCCTGAGCGAGCCAGAAGGGTGCAGCTGCTACGCAGGGCCACATCTTATCAGCTAGTCGATGGCATTCTTTTCAGGCTTGTCCAGGAAAAGGACCATCCGGTTCTCTTGCGGTGCCTCTCGGCTAAAAAAGCTAGAACCGTTATGCAAGAGGTTCACTCTGGCTTATGCGGAGCCCATCAAGCTGGAGCTAAGATGAAGACAAACAAAGGATAGATCTCTATCCTAGAATCTTTTCAGAGATGAATCTGATTGGTCCATTGTAAAAAGGAAGACAGCATGAAAAGTGACTTTTTTCAAATCTGATTTCTGACAGATCCTTCTCACAAAAAAGTATTCTGACTGTCCCATAATGAGAAGGGTAGGATCTTTATCTTAGGACCTTTTTGGACCTTGAGATGCGAGTCCTAGAGGCTTGTGCCATTGTTTACGCGCGCAGGAAAATTCCCTTCTTGCACTTTCCCTCGCGGCGGGGACGCACACTCGCCTTTCACGGAAGGCCGAGATGGGTCGATTTGGCACGCGGGGATTCGTAGGGTATTGAAAGGAGGGTGAAAAGAATGATAGGAACGCACAAGAAGGAACGGCGTATGGTTAATCATTTTGGAAGATTGGGACAGAGATGGCTAGATGGAATGTGGGCGTGCCAGTCGATTTCTCAACTATCACCAGCGGAACCAAGTGTTTGACTGGGGATGTGCCGCCAGGGCACGACACGTGAGCACGAAATGTTAAGCGTCACGTGGAGAGAAGGAGGTTTCACTGGTACGAGTGTAGACGATTGTGGGGGCTCGTGTACTGGACGTTTTCCCCACTGACTGCAAGCGATCAGTGTTTATTTTACATCGAGCGGAGCCCGAACACCTTTATTTCTACTACCGAAGAAAGAGTCAGGGACCCTGAGAGCTGCGACGTAGGGAGGGCTTCGTCCGTGCATCAACGATAGGGCAACAACAACACAACAGGGATAATTGGGGGCAGAGAGACTGGTTCCGACGAGGAGGGGGATCCGCTCCTCGACTAGATTACATGACTTATATGCCATGAAAGGCATTTATATGGGGACATGAAGGCCCAATTACAAGTGCTTGCAAGTCGCGGGACAATTCCGTCATTCGTGACGGTCCCCGGGTCATTGCATTATTGTGTGGGTAGTTCCGCATTCATACATTGCGTTCGTCAAAGGACCCATGACTCAGTAGGCTGCCGCCCGAGGGGCGTCACAGTGTATTCTCGACATGAAACAGTGTTGAGGTCGGGGTACTAGGGGTGCCGTAGGCACCGTTGTGCTGGAGTAGTTGGGCGTCACCAAGGCCGAGGCGACTGAATGACGTAGGCACCACTTGTCACTGGAGCGGCCGGGCGCTGTTGAGACTGGAGCAGTTGGACGGCGTGAGCATCGCCATGGTTGGAGCGACCAAGAGCCATTGAGCTCGGAGTTCCCGGACGCCGTAAGCACTGGTGGGACCAGAGCAGTTGAGGCCGTAGGCCTCGCTTTGGCTGGAGTAGTTGGGCGTCGCGGGCCCCGACGTGACTGGAGTGGCTGGCAGTCGGGTGTTAGAGACACCGTCGTGACTGAAGGAGCTGAGTGGTCGGGCGTCGCGGGCCTCAACGTGACTGGAGTAGCTGGCATGCGGGGGCCGAGGCACCGTTGTGACTGAAGGAGCTGAGTGGTCGGACGTCGCGGGCCCTGACGTGACTGGAGTGGCTGGCAGTCGGGTGCCGAGGGCACCGTTGTGACTGAAGGAGTTGAGTGGTCGGACGCCGCGGGCCTCAACGTGACTGGAGTGGCTGGCAGTCGGGTGCCGAGGG
Source organism: Amorphophallus titanum (assembly GCA_024336825.1). NCBI lineage: Eukaryota > Viridiplantae > Streptophyta > Magnoliopsida > Alismatales > Araceae > Amorphophallus > Amorphophallus titanum. The sequence continues at coordinate 43,613,761 of JANBPO010009603.1, forward strand.
CACCGTTGTATCTGAAGGAGTTGAGTGGTTGGACGCCGCGGGCCCCGATGTAGCTGGAGTGGTTGGCAGTCGGGTGTCGAGGGCACCGTTGTGACTGAAGGAGCTGAGTGGTTGGGCGCCGCGGGACCCGACGTGACTGGAGTGGCTGGCAGTCGGGTGTCGAGGGGACTGTTGTGACTGAAGGAGTTGAGTGGTTGGGCGCCGCCGGCCCCGACGTGACTGGAGTGGCTGGTAGTCTGGTGCCGAGGGCACCGTTGTGACTGAAGGAGTTGAGTGGTCCGACGTCGCGGGCCCCGACGTGACTGGAGTGGCTGGCAGTCGGGTGTCGAGGGCACCGTTGTGACTGAAGGAGCTAAGTGGTCGGACGTCGCGGGCCCCGACGTGACTGGAGTGGCTGGCAGTCTGGTGCCTAGGGCACCGTTGTGACTAAAGGAGCTGAGTGGTTGGGCGCCGCGGGCCCTGATGTGACTGGAGTGGTTGGCAGTCGGGTGCCGAGGGCACTGTTGTGACTGAAGGAGCTGAGTGGTCGGGTGCCCCGGGCCCCGATGTGACTGGAGTAGCTGGCAGGCGGGTGCCGAGGCACCGTCGTGACTGAAGGAGCTGAGTGGTCGGGTGCCGCGGGCCCCGACGTGACTGGAGTAGCTGGCAGTCGGGTGCCGAGGCACCGTTGTGACTGAAGGAGCTGAGTGGTCGGGCGCCGTGGGCCCCGACGTGACTAGAGTAGTTGGCAGTTTGGTGCCGAGGGCACCGTTGTGACTGAGGGAGCTGGGCGTGTGTAGGAAGAAGCTAAGACCTGAGTAGGGGTACATGTATTCAACTGGTTTCATGCTGCATGAGAGCCACGTGGGTTTTACAAATGGGCCGAGGAGGCCAAAGTACAATTGGCGCAAGCCACAGGACAATTCCGACGCGCGGGTCGGTCCCTGGGTCAATGCCGGATAAGATGGATATCCACGTGCTTTACAGAGGCTCTCCATGAGGAGATCGAGACGAGCCCGACTGCCTAGGTGGCAGGGGCGGTTGTGGGCTGGAGGCCCATGTCGGAGGATCGGTTTTCCTCGTTAAACCCTAACCTAGCGTTCGAATTTTGCATAGTGGTGGCGTTAAATCGGTCTTCGGCGAAAGTCTCGCGGGAATCTCTCCCTCATCCTTTCCCAATTGATAGCACGACTCTAGGATCGCCCTAGCCCTATAAATCGAACCCCAACACTACCATAAACCCTATTTTGGCGAGGCGGACGTCTGCGAGCAAGATCGAGAGCGTGGGACGGCAAGGAAAACGTGAGTTTTTCGTTAGGGTTCCGGCCTCGTCGTCTTCCTTTGAAACCATCTAAAGTAGGCTTCTCTCAGGCTAAACCTTAATTAAACTATGTCACCATGTTCGTCTTTTCGAGCTCTTTCTAATAATAGTAAAATGCTCAATTTTTATTGAGTATACCATTCGCTGCATGAGTTTTTCTAGAGGTCTGTCAAGGTCCGCCGGAGGGTGGGACTCAGATCCAGATCGCGGACCGCCAGAGACCGCTACTTGGAGACCGCGGTCGCGCGATAGACCGCCTTCTCCTGGCAGGCGCACCTTTTTGAATTGGGTCAAACGGACAAAACGCAGTCGTTGACCGACCGCTACCATCAAGTAGCGGCCCTTCCATGACCGCGTTCTGCCCACGAGTTAGCAGAAAGGTTGTTGTTCTTTGTGTTCTGATCTGAATAGACAGCATGTTTAGGGCCATCTACACACTTGATAATTAGGGCTTCATAAAAGAACGTCTAAATCTAAATCAAATTCAGATCTTTGCTTATTGATTTTCGTTATTCCTTCTTGTTATACCCTGCAAACAAGTAGATTAAATGATGCTTAATCTGTTCATATCTTTGAAATTTTCTGCAATACTTTCACTTGCTTGGTCACGTTATTGGTTACATTACTAGGTTTGTTTGAAGGTCATGCCACTCTGGTGGTAATGGCTCGCCGTTCACTCTCGTTTTCCGCATTTCACACCTCAATTCTTGGGATAGTTGGGACTATCCACCGGATACTCCTTCCGTCGGACTACAACCGCTATCACAAAACCTCCGTAAGACTCCGCGAGTATGGGATTCCCACTAGAATGCCGAGCAGGTTGTACCCTGAATGCCCGAACCCATTGACTCGACCGGATTTCGATTTGGGGGGCAGTCCGAAGTTGTGACTGAGTTCTGTCCAACCCCGTCCAGAACGTGGCCCTACTGGGACCGCTGCCATCAGGTAGCGGCCCTCGACTGACCGTCTTTTGCTATTTCCTGGCCTGCACCCCAGTCGTGTCATGTTGACTGATCCTTGTTCAGGTCGACCCAACCTTGTTTCGGTCGACCTATTATGCCTAAGTCGACCTTGGATATGTAGACTGAGCCCTGTCGACAGTCAATTCATGTCCCAGGTCGACGGAGGGCCTTGATTAGTCGATTAATCTTGTCTTCTTCCTTCCTAACCTGGACGCAATACTATCTAGACCGCCATTTCCAGATGGTGGCCCGTCATGGACCGCTACCTTGTTCCCTGCCTTGTGCGTCGACCCGCTAGTCTGCTGCGTCGACGCAGGCGCCTGTTGCCCTTTGATGATCACAGTTGTTCCTTGACCGCAAGTCCCTGACCGCGTTTCTTCATGGACCGCGATTACCTTTTCCTATTCAATGAGTCGACCCCACCGCTTAGTGAGTCGACTCAAGCCCCTGATTGTCCCTTCTTGATAGCGGTTCTCCATTGACCGCTACCATCAGATAGCGGTCCTACACCGACCACAACCTACTCCGGATTTCTCGATTTTTTTCGTGATTTTGTGTGATATAGCCTCCATGTCGAATGTTAGCCCTTCAGGCTATGATCCGGTCATATTCACGACCTTTTCTTTTTCTTGACTCTCAGTCATATTTATATGACTTCTCATTTGAAATCCTGACTATGGGATGGCCTTTCTTCTTAAACTTGGTTACATGAGCTATTGTTGGAATTCCAATGCCATGAGTAAATTGTCTAGGAATATTGATATGGGACTTTGGGTCCAACTTGACACTCAATGCTAGGCGATATTTATAAGGGCCCAGATCTGGTCCTAGGGATGAGACAAAGCCCAGACATGTACCGGTATTATGAATGATCAGGTGTGACATTGCACCAACTATATGCAAGATTTGGTTCTAGACAAATTTACATCTTTGGCAGTAATCGTATATGCGTGACTTGACATGTTCGGGATAATGAGGCCTGGAAGGGGCAATTGTGGATGTAAATGCTAGTACTTGTGATCTCTTGTGCATGCTCTTGACCATTCGTTCTCCATCCCATCCTTATAAGTATCTCTTGATCTACCTTATGTGACTGGATATTAGATTTACATTATTGCTCTTTCGATGATGATTGAGTTTTCCATCTTGCATCATGTTGAACTTTCATACTATATAAATTGACTAGTCACTTATACCTTGCCTGATGATAGAGTGTAATTCTTACTAGGCGTTTTGCTCACTCAGTTCTTTTTAACATTTGTTTTCAAGTAATAACGAAGGTACTCCAACAGATAGGGAGGGGCAAGAGTGAAAGAGCTATCAGAGTCCCGAGGAGTGTATCTCTTATTTTCTCGAGTCCAGTCCTGTAATCGAGTCTTTATTATCTTTCTTTTTCCCTATATGTCAGCAAGGGACCAGCCCTCACATCCTCCACTCGGCATCGCCGAGTTACCCGCGGGTTCGGGGTGAGTGTCGGGTGAGTCGGCTGCCAATTACGGCCCGTTTGCATTGCGAAACGTGCTTGCTAGTAGGTCCAAGGTTGTGTCACATCACGGGGGCTGACTCGGTCCATGGGCATGTAGAGATGACTCCACACCTGCATTCATTAGCATTTCATTGGTCACATGCATAATCATAATCATAATCATAATCATAATCATAACTATAATCATTTAACAAATAGAAAAGTGCATACCTAAAGAAAAGGTGAGAAGCCACTGACGGTCGTCTCACGACCTATCCCTGTGGACAGGTCAGCTATCAGGTGCGCCAATAGGTCAGCTCCCCAGGCATACCTTCCCACTCCCTCCAAGTCCTCTAAGATGCCCAGGAATCGATAGTTGATGTCATCTCCCTTTGTCCCCAAAAGTAACCTCCCGAGCATCATAAACAAGAATCGCCTGAGATCCATGTCTGTCCTCTCTCTCTGATCTGGATCCTGGTAGCAGGTGGCTCGAGCTCTGTCAATCAGCTAGTCTGCATACTCCTTCAGAGACTCTCTTGACCTCTGTCAAGTGTCTCCCAACCCCATAACTCTCGTCAGGTCGGTACGGCAAATCATCCTACATGGGGGCTCGTATACCATATCTATGCCTAGGAGTCTATGGGCTAGATCATCGTAGTTCGGGATGGTCACCCCACTCACTGCCTCACCATCGACCCTCAGCTTGGTGATCTTGGTAACATCCTCTAGGGTTGGCACCATGTGCCCCCAGGACATTAGAAATGCCTGACTAGCCCTGTCCATCTCTCCCTCAACACCTGGATCAAGATCAGGTCAGGATGTACTGGCTCAATGCTAAGGAAGGGTCCGAAGCCCATCGCCTCCACTCTTGCCCTCTGAAAGTCGGGCAGTCCCTTGTAGGTGGCCAGCCCCTGGACCGAGGAGATGTGGGTCCGTATCAGCCCCTGCAGTGAAAGAACAAACATATGTTAGTGGCCAGCATGTCCGTTCATCAATTTAACCAAAGAAAAGAAAAAAATCACTATTTTAATTAGCGATTGTATAATGGTCCCTATTTCCTAAATTAGAGACCTGAGCCTGGTTGCTGATTCCTATGGACGCCCAGGGTCAGGGCGCCATTTCCTTGGCATGAGGCAGGTTATTATAGGGCATTAATAAATCATAAATAAAAAATGTTTCAAAATTACGACTCCTCTCTGGTCGCTATTCCAGGAATGACGCCATCAGTATGGTCGCCATTCCTTGCGGCATTTCTTCCCCCCACTGCCATGGCTTTCATCAGGTTTTCTTCAAAAAGAGAAAATAAAAAAATGAAAACAAAAAAAAACCTTACCTGGTTGGGCGCAGGGTCCATGAACCCTCCCCGCAATGGCCGACGGGGAGGAGGGGGCATTGCTCTGCAGCCGGGTTCATCGCCACCATCGCTGGGTTCATCACCACTGACGCCGTGTCCTTCGCCCCGAGCGCCACCATCATTGCCTTCTTCTTCTCCTCCTTATTCTTCTCCGCCATCACCACCTTCTTTTTCTTCTCTTTCGTAGACATCCTCACCTTCCTCTTCTTCTTCATTGCCTTCTTCTCCTTCTTCTTCATCACCGACGTGCCCTGTCGTCGGAGCCTCTACCGCCACGGGAGGAGGAGCTTCCTCCTCTTTGGCGTGGTGTTCTTCGTCAACAAGGATGACGGTAGGTGCCATCACCCGCCGTCTCTTCTCGAAGCTCGAGCCACCCGCATAAGCAATGGAGGAGGGGGAGGGTGGCGACCGGTGAGAGTTGCAGAGAATGGAGAGGGGAGAAGATGAGAGTTGCAGAACAGGGAATGGGGGAGGTAGAAAGACAGAGGCTTAACGGTGGGTTTTGTTGCTTGTGGTTTCAAATAAAATAACACCTTATTTGAGGTTGCTATTCAGAGATTGAACGCCTATTCAAGAGGGCGTCATTTAATTGAATTTTGATTTTTGGAAAATATTAAGTATTAGCAACTTCTATAAAGGCGCCATATCATGAAAGCACGGTTGCACAGATGGGCACTATTTCTCTACGTATATTGGGGAAATCAAAGTTGTCAGGTAATTATGAGGTTGTCATTCAAGGGTCATTAAGGAACATTGACAGCATAGAAGGCGCTATTTCGTGAACAACGACCTTTCATAGTGGCGCTATTTTGGATTTTGTTATGTTTGTGGCATTTAGTGTGCTGAAGCTAAAAGAATTAGCGCTAGTGAAGGAGGCGCAAATTAGGAAAGTCCTGCCCCATGTGGCAGTCGCTATTTCTTCCAGAGCCCACATTTTTTAACAGAATGAAGGGGTTTTTGAGTATTTAATCATTGTTAAATACTTCCATTGGCTCAATCAAGGAAAGAACTTTTATTCGTTGAAAGGAAAGGATCATTACAAGTTTACTGAGCCACTTTCGACCTCAAATTCCTAAGAGCTATTACATATGTCTTCCATTGCTCTTTGTCTTCTTCCACTCGTTCCATGGGCTGGTGAAGTTTGCTAATCCGCCATAGAGCTTGAATTGTCTTGATCTCCTCTTTGTCGCCACTTGAGCCAAATTCTCTCCTATTGATTGGTGCGGTGAGCCATTGCGAGAGCTTGTATGCTTGTGGAGCTTAGGTCCTTGGAGTGTCTTTAGCATCATTGGGCCGTGTTACATCAGTCAGCTCCAAGTAGTGGGTCCAGTAGTGGACCCGGTGTCCCCACCAGAAGGGATCTAACAAATTGGTGTCCGAGCTCGTTTCGAGCTCCAATTCGTCAATAACAACTTCCATGGCAAGCAAGGAATTCATTAAGAACCTAGTGGCAGATCTACAAAATTCTATTCATCAAGTACAACAAGATCGTCATAACTCTATACATCAAATACGCCAAGATATGGGAGGCATTCTACAAAGGGTAAATAATGTAGAGCAAAACCTTGGGTCAGTGCAGTGGTGGCGATACTGACGTCAAGATGGGAGACGCAGAGTGCTTCCTTATAGAAGTAGGCGATGAAGTCCCACAGGGATTCCTTGCACCATTGCCTAATGCCAAGCAAGCTGATAGCGGACCAGGCCTCCTTCTTGTATCCATGGAAGTTCTCCTTGAACATTCACTTCATCGGCTTGAAGGAGGTTATCGAGCCCGTAAGCAAGAATTTGAACCACGTCCAAGCGTTCTCGTGGAGGATGATGGTGAGGGGTAGACACTTCATAGGATCTAGGACCCGTTGGAAGACCAGGTTGGAGTTGAAGCTGTGGAGATGGTCGACTGGGTCGATGGTGCCATCGTACAGTATAAACGTCGGCAACCAAAACTTTGGAGGGATGGGCGCCTCCAATATCTTTTGGAAAAAGGGGGACTAGAAGTTAGTGTTATCATCGACCAGACCCTTTGTCTCAATTGCCTGGATGATGTCATCCAAGTAGCGCACCTTCCCTTTGAATTCTCGCTCGATGTCATCGTATCATCCCAGGCCCAAGGCCATGCCTGGATTGGAGTGGAGGGGTTTGGTGAGCGGCGTGGAGAGTACCTTCATTGGCACAGAGTGTGTGTCATGGAGGCGACCGAGGGCACTCGATCGTCGATTGCCGACTGGCCTCTGCTGGTGGGTGGGGGGATCGTTGCGGTGAGGTCCTGCTCCACTTGTTGATTGAGGAGGCCCTGGTAGGCCTATGTCAGCATTTGGAGTTGGCGATGCATCTCGGCCAACTCCACGATAGTAGAGTGGGCCGAGGGCTAGACATTGTCTCCCTGGGTGAGATGCTCACTTGCCACTTCATCCCGGGACACTTGGCGAGAGCTGGCGGCTCCCCGACGATTGCTGACATTGCGATAGTTCCATCAAGGTGCCATGGTCTTTAGTTCTGGTTTCCACAGATGGCGCTAAGGAGTGTAGAGGTCGAGATCGGTCACCTCGAACCGCAGGCTATACCCTTGAAATTTGTTTAGTGTGGGATGGAGAAGGCAGCCTCGAGGGAAAACCTGCTGGGATAGAGAGTCGTTAGAAAGAGCTCTGAGAGTAATCCCATGGTATAACCCTCTAATGCTTAAGTCAAGCAAACACAGATGGAGAGGGGGACTAGTCGGAGGTAGGAGAATAGAGGGAGCTTGAAGGGCAGAGGTTGCATACCTCTCTAGCCATCTTGCCAGGGTCTTATTTATAGGGACTTCATGGAATTCATTTGTTAACCCTTGCCTCCTGACTTGGTGCTACTAGAGTTGTCCTGGCCTATGGAGACGTGGGTCACTCGCTTGTTTGCCTGATAGGGTGGGAGAGGTGTGGCACTGACCCATCGTTCCTTTGCCGGTGACATGGGTAGTGGCCCGCTATTCTTTTGTTATCTGGTAGTTCCCCCATCATTAATACGGTAATGGTTGCCAGAGACGTGCGCCGCTCCTGCCAAACGACAAAGGTGCATGCGGCGTACGTGGTCTAGGCTCCGAGCCAGTGCTTCTGTAGGCCTTGGTAGGTCATGTACTAGACCATCAGTCAGTTGATGTTGGGCCCTGGGTTGTGGGCCGGCCAATGCTGGGCCTCACAGGGCACAAATGGAAATCCTATCTCACTTGCAAGAACTTTATAGTCTATACGAACCACCAGAGTTTGAGATATCTCCTACAGTAACAACTCCATACCCCAGCCCAACAAATATGGCTGGTTAAGTATATGGGCTTTGATTTTCAATTAAAATACAAAGTTAGCCATTATAATAAGGCACTTGATGCCTTGTATAGTATGTGAACCAGTCACCCTCCATGTCTTTTCCATGATAAAACCCACCTGGTATGAGGAGGTGCAGACAACATTTCTCAGAGGTCTCAACTAGAATTCCTACAACTCTGGTAGGCAGGATCTTTCGATCCACATACATTCTTTTAAAAATGGTGTCATTTACTACACAAATAGAATTTTTTACATAAAAAATACAAAGGCATTCTTGATATCATTCATGCCCATCATGATGCCCTCAGTGCTGGTCATTCTGGGTTTCACAAGACACTGCATCGCATTAAGCAAGCTTTTCATTAGAAGGTCATCATTAAGGATATCAATGAATGCATCCAAAATTGTGACACTTGTTAGAGATGCAAGGCTAGTTATCAATCACCTGCAGGGCTGCTTTAACCATTACCCATCCCAGATAAAGTATGGACTGATATCTCAATGGATTTTATAAAAGAGTTATCTAATTCCCACTCCAAATCTGTCGTTATGGTTGTAGTGGACAGATCTGGCCAGTCGGAGTAGTGGTGGGATTTGCAAGTTTTGGAGATGAATGATGTAGATTGATGCCATATTTACCACACATGTCGCGAACTCTTGTGATGTGAATTGTGGTCCGTTGTCGATGACAATGTCACGAGGGACGCCAAACCTGGCGAGGATGTTGCACTTGATAAATTTGACCACTGTTGATGCCTTGATTTTCGTGAATGCTTCAGCTTCTGCCCACTTGGTGAAGTATTACATAGGATGAAAGATTTCCTCTGGATTTCTCCACCCCTATCTTCTAGAGGTCCGACTACGTCAAATGTCCACATGGTGAAAGGCCAAGTAGCTATAAGAGGGTGAAGTGAAGATGAAGGAGCGTGGACCTTATCAGCATGAAGTTGGCATTTAGCGCAATGATGGACATAGAGGGCACAGTCCTCCTGCATGGTAGGCTAGTAGTAGCGCCTAAGGAGTTTTTGAGCTAACATGCAACCATTGACATGGCCACCACATTCACTAGAATGCACAGCCTCGATGATTGTGTGAGATTCTACTTCATCAAGGCAGCGGAGATAAACTCCACTAAGCGACTTGAAATGATAGAGACCACCTATGATGGCAAAGCATTCTGTAGCCCGATGAATGGCTCGTTGGTTGGGGGCAATGGCGTATTTGGGGAAGGATCCATCACAAAAATAGTTCTCGATATCAAAGAACCATGGATTACCATCATCGAGGTCAATTTTTGGCTCATGAGAAAGGCAATGGACCTGAGGAGTAGGTTCCAGGAACTGTTGGAACCATGGATCAACGTGTGAAGGGGTGTGCATTCTTTGCATGATGATAGTGGCTGAGGGCCATTCTAATGGGATTGTGAGGGAGGATGACAAAGAAGCTAGAGCATTAGCCAAGATGTTTTGGGCTCTGGGAGTGTGCACTAAGGTTAGCTTCCTAAACCACCAGACTACCTTGCTTACCAGATCCTGGTATGGTTTCAACTTTGGGTCCTGAGTTTGGTACTTGCTGAGGGATTGTCAGAGAATTAGCTGAGAATCCCCGATTATACAGAGCTCCTTAACCCCTAGGGCCACCGTGATCTTCAAGCCCGTGAGGAGTGCCTTATACTCGGCCACATTCTTCATGACAGGGAAGGTTAGATGACAAGCTCATGGAATAATAACACCTTCCAGAAACTGGAGGACATCTCCGATTCTGCAACCCTTAGAGTTGAGTGCGTCATCGAAGTAAAGAATCCACGAAGGTTCACCATCGAAGATGGCTCCTAACTTTTCATCCGAGAAGATTTCATCAGTGGGTGAAAATGTGGGAAGTGGATGATGGGCAAGGTGCTCAGCGATGGCGTGCCCCTAGACCACCTTCTAACTGAAATAGGTGATATCAAATTGATTAAGGAAACTTTGCCATCTCACCAGACGATTAGTCAATACAAGCTTTTCCAGCAAGTATTTAATTGGGTCCATTCGCGCCAAGAGCACTTCATGTGCTAGGAAATAGTGTTTCACCTTTTGGGTGACCCATACGATGGCCACGCATGTCCTTTCCATGGGAGTGTACTTTTTCTTGATTTCATTGAATAACTTTGACCGATAGTAGACTGCATGTTCTCTTTTCACGTCGTCATATTGAGCCAAGACTACTCCGACAGACTCTTCTGTGCTAGATACGTAGAGCAGTAAAGGCCTACCCGGGATCAGGGGAGCCAAGATGTGAGGATTTTGAGGGTAACTCTTCAGGTCTTCGAAGGCTTTTTGACATTTATCATTCCATGTGAATTTAGCCTCACCCTTGAGCATGTCATAAAAGGACTTGCAACATTGTGAATGATGAGATATAAATCTCCTGATAAATTGTAAACACCTGATCAGACCTCGGGCTTCTTTAATGTTCTTGGGAGGAGGCATCTCAGCGATGGCCTTGGCTTTATTATGGTCTATCTCGATCCCTCTCTTGCTGACTATGAACCCCAAAAGCTTGCTTGAGGAAATCCAAATCCGCACTTCTTGGGATTCATTTTGAGTTGGTGGTCCCGAGACCTTTGGAGAACAACGTGGAGGACCTCAGCATGGACACTCCTAGTTTTGGACTTCACCAGAATATCATCCACTTATACTTCCATGTGAGTGTGCATCATATTGTGGAAGATGGCCATCATCACCCTTTGATATGTAGCCCCCACATTTCTCAACCCAAAGGGCATGACGATGTAGCAATAGGTCCCCCACAGAGTGGTGAAGGATGTCTTCTCCTGGTCTTCCTCCGCTGAACAGATCTGATTATATCTCGAGAAGCCATCCATGAAGGATATTATCTCGTAGATGGCGGTGTTGTCTACCAGGACATCTATGTGTGGAAGAGGAAAATCGTCCTTTGGACAAGCACGATTGAGGTCGCAAAAATCAATACAGATTCAGGCCCTACCATCTTTCATCATAAAAGGGACGATATTAGCTACCCATTGCAGATACAGAACAACCCTAATGAACTTGGCCTTATGGAGCTTGTCAACTTCCTCTTTGACCTTAGTGCGAGCTTCTGATGAAGTCACCTTAACTTTTGTTGGACAGCTTGCACATCGGGCTTCAACACGAGGTGGTGTTCTACCAATGAGGGATCTAAGCCCGGCATGTCCTCAAACAAACCTCTTGCTTCGACATTTAACCCACGTCGATGAACAAACCTACCCTTGACTTTCTTCGTTATTCGCAGAAGTCAATTAATCTACCCCTGACTCGGGCCTCTCGCCCCTATTAAGGAATGAACATGCTCCTTGTCTTTGGCATTCAAGCTCATCGATGAGAATGTTACTTACAAACTTTGTCACCATCGGCAAGGTCTGTAAATAGACTTTCTGACTTTACCCTCTGGCCCTAGCGGCCGCTACACCTTTACCCTTAGGTATCCAGCCAATCCTAGCTAAAGTTAGGCCTTGGGAACAGTTGCACTATGGTGGAGCAAACTCCTCATACCTTTGCTAAAGGCGTGAGTGCTCTCCTGCCTTAGCAACTCGTATATCCGGGCTGGACAAATTGGCTAAAAGGTGAGGGAGAATAGAGCCATGATTCAGCGACAAATGTGCTAAACAGATAATGAAGACATTTCATTTGCATGAAAGGGCAAAATACATGGTACTCGGGGCATCCCTCGAGATACATGAAAGTCCACCAAAAAAAAAGGAAAGAGTAGGAAATAAAAGCTACTGTAGCGAGTGTCGAAAAATGTCCTCGAACTCCAAGATCCCCAAGGAATGGTGACGAACAAGCTCCCACAGATGAGACTCTGTGGTTTGCAACTGCATTAACTTATCTTTGAGAGAGGCGACCTGTCCCTCTGCCAACTCTGCGTCCTCTATACTCTGGACTTCCTACTGCTTGGCCAGTTCCAGCTCTGTTTCAGCCTGGGAGAGTTCAACGTGAAGCTTAGCTATGTTAGCCGTCAAGGAAGTCTGGCACTGGGTAGAGATGCTAGCGGCATCCCGCATCTGCTGGGAAGTTCCTCTCAGAGATACAAGAGTGGTTCGGCACTCTGCCCGCTCGAACTTTATGGCCGTCAGCTAATCAGCTACACCTTGGCCGAGGAACTCCCTTCTATTCACATGCTTCAAGAGCAGGATCACTCACTGCATCCAGTCTTCCATGGGGCATCCAAAAGCCAACAATGTGCGGGAAAGGTGCTCTACCAGACCCCTTAGTTGCACATAAGTCAGATCCGAGCGGGTTGCCACAGTCTGCCGTAATGTCTCCAGATACTGCCATAATAGATCGTTTGACGACTGCAAGCCAAGAGATGGCGTATCAGAAAGTTGGATCTCTACTCGACTATCGACTGCAGCCTTGATGTCGTCACTCGATTTGGAAGATGACGATGGCATGTCCTGTAGGGCGCCCACACTAGACACTAGTGCAGTAGAGGAAGTCTCGATAGCAGCAACCTCTCCTGACCTCTGGCAATGGAGCTGCACTTTGTGCTTTGATGATAGTGGATGTCTGATCTTCATCCCTGGCCTGACTAGCTTCTACCAGCACTGACTCTGCGACAAGGGTTAAAGCCTTTGAGACCCCAGCACTTCTTTCACAATTTCTCCCACTTCTATCTCAGAAGTGTCTTTTACTTTTGGGAGTAACTCTCTGCCAGCAATGAGCGGCTGGGGTGCCAAAGCCGCAATCGGCTGAATAGATCCAACAATTGCCCCTGATGGTTCCAAGCCTGCTGTTGAAATGAAATCTTTTGGATATCATAGAGCTATAAGTCATAGGATGGGCGGAAATGTCGGCTGGTCTGCACCCAAGGGTGGAAGAGGGATCTTCACAGTCATGGCCGGCAAGGTCACCTCGGCCTGCATAGTTGAAGCCTACAAGAAGAGATAGATATGGCATGCTTCAGAGGTCCAACATGAAAACTAATAAGAAGAGCCAGGAGGTGAAATTGGTAGGGGATCTCTTACCTCTATCGGCACCAAACTTAAGGCTCCAGTAGCGGAGACCACCGCCTCCGTCAACCCGGCCCCTTCCCCTATAAAGGGACCAGGCGGCCCGAAGCTACTCCATGCCAGTCGGGGCAGGCTGAAGGTGGTGTAATCACTCTACTAAGCAGAAGATCCCCTAACATCTTCGGTTTCCATCTCCACGATGGGAAACTCCTTATCATTGTAACTGCCGCTATAGTCTACCTACTCTGTTGAGGAGGAGCTCTGTGCCAGTGCTTGACTCTCCCCCTTCAGAGCGGACGGTTCTTCAGCTTCACGGCCCGCGGGAGAAGCATTTACCTCAACAAGAACCCGCTCGATTAGTTCCACAACAGGAGCGGCAACTAAATGAACTTCGGGAGTGGGCTCACTCCCTGGAACGATCTCCACCCCAACAGAAGCACCTTCAATAGCCCTGACAGCAGGAGGCAAAGGCACTCAGACATCAACTAAAGCTTAAATGAAGAATATTCATGTAAGCTAAAGACATAATGGGTTGTGGGAAGCTTCTGAATGAATCATAGATTACCTTCCATTTCATGGCTGGGCATGGGAGAAGGCAGATCCCCCTCGATGGGAGCTATGGGCATTCCCTCTCCTCTATCTCCAGCTACCGTAGGGGCGACAACCTCTTGCGCAACCACTACGGTAGGAGTGGCAACAACTGCAAAGAAGAATTGTTAGCTAATGAGGCCAGAGCAGAAATGAGGTGCAAAAGAAGAAAGAATATACCTTCCATCGCATACGTCTGCACTTGAGAAGCCTCAAATTCTTCAAATGACACCACAGGCGGGGGAACAATTGCTGGTTCCGGCTCTGTAGCCTTCCTTCGGCGGGCCCGTGTCACCCTAGTGACCGCCTGCTTTGACTTACTAACGGCCTCCCTCACCTGAGACCTTGTTAGCTTCTGCGAATCACCAGGAGGCAATGGTGTCGTAGTCGAAGCCACCTCAGGAATCTCGAACTACATTGGCTTCTGAGCTCTTATTATCAACTCCCTAAAGTGTCAGGTCTCCTCTAAAGTGAGTCAGACTGCACACGCACAAGGTTGAGAATAACATACATTGCAATAAAAGGAGAAACAGACCGGAAGACTGAAACAAAGAAATGGAAGATACCTATCGACCCCGTATATAAAGGGGAAAGAGGCCAATAGAATAGCGAAGGCACTTTATCTCTTGAAGATGCCTCATGAATGAGGCAACATATATCTCCTATTATCTCGCTTTGCTTGGCCAACGACGCCAAGTCCGAATGGCCGCGAGAAGATAAATGATAATACAGTCCAAGGTGGTCCAGCCCCCATCCATCAACATATTTGAAAGAGAGAAGAAGAGGCTGGCTCAGAGTGGCTTCGCTTGGGCTGCCTACTGAAAGCCTGTGGGAGCGAAGCAATGCAAATAACCAAGGGGTATCACTATAAAGTGTAGCCCGCTGGTCTTCCCTTCTAATGAAACTCCTGTAAGGATAGAGCCTGTCGCTCTCAAGATGCCATTCGGCTACGGAAGGGATGGGCTCCTCCACTGGCAGAGGAAGCTGCTGAAGGACTACCCGCTCACCGCTTACATGCCTGTGGACGCATATTTTTTTATTTTTTATTTGTTTATTTGTTTTGTTAATTATTCATTGGCGTGCCAGTCACATGTGTGACAAATTTATTATGCGCTCGATCTGACAGATCAGACAATTATGGGTGATCGTGTCGGGACCAGAAGTCCGCCATACCGTAAAGGCTATGGCGTTAATTACGCCCTTCCTAAGAAGGACAACCCTTGATTAAACGCCAAAGTAGGAGGCCTCGGAGGGCATTTAAAAGACTAATGTGCGTATAACAACTAAGCAGGCAAATGACGAGTTTATTTAAGTGCACAGATCAAATCTGGCGGCATCTCCCCTTGGCTTTAGTCTATGCCGGGTGAGGATAGGAGACCGTCCACGCAGTGGCGGGACGGAATCCGAGCAGTGGCGAAGGTGTTGTCCCTCGATGTACGCCTTCGAAGAGACGTCTCAACTTGTTAATCTTCCCCGAGGAACGGAGCTAAAAGGGGTACGCATTGATGGCGCTCCCTTGGCTTATTGGGGTTTGTCATCGTCAAATCGCGATTCCAGCAGCATCTCCCCTTACCTTGGGTCGTGCCAAAGAAGGGATAGACCATCACCCACGGAGTGCCGGGATGGTGGCCGGAACAAGAGAGCGCTAAGGCTCCTAAACAATATAATCACCTTACGGTGACGTTCAATATCCCCCTTTGGAAGCCGACGGGACACATGCAGAGGCAGAGCCCTTCGAACTTACGGGGTTATATGTGTAGGCCCGGTTCGGGACAACGAAATGTAGGGGAGGTCATTCCCCATTAATTTATTTCCTGGGATTTTAGTGAAGGCTCATGGGCATCCCCCGGGTATATCTGATAAGGTTGGTGGAGGTTTAAATGGGGACTGTGGAGGGTCTCGGCGCACGAAGCAGCGAACAGATGAGGGCTCTCGGCGCGGCATGGGTGGACAAGCTGTCGGCGCGACGAGTATCAAAGGGGTCTCGGCGCGGGCTTTTGACGGGGAGCTCCCGGCGCCAGTAGCTCTCGGCTCGCGAACCCCCGCGCCGTGAACTATTCACGGTGCCGGGAGGGTTTGGCGCCGAGAAGGTAAGGGTTACCCGGTACTCTGTTTTGGGGTTTTTGGGATTTTCAGTGGAAACAACTATCTGTTCCAGGGATTTTGGAATCAAAATATGGATTGTGATGGGGTATGCATAGGACAATGTAATGGATTATTAAAGGGTATAGTGGATTAGGGAATGGATTTAGGGGATTCATGTTAAGGGAACCCGAGCCATCACAGTTTCATCCTGGAAATTGACTCAATTTCATCATCTGTCGCCCTGGGAACCAAGAGATTGATGTCTCTGGCCCCAGGAGCAACCTTGATGGTGCCCGAAATTGGGTATTATTGCGACCAGGGAATCCGGAATACTGGAAACGCCATGAGTAGTTGCACTGTTGATCACCAGTCGTTCCAGCAGCCAGGAGATGGCCCGACTCCGGCTCTGGAAACGGACTTCTAAATCCTCACTCAGAACTAATGAAGGTGGAAACACGGTGAAGAACAATTCATACACGCACGATGTAATGATGTAGGAACACATATGAAGTATAGAATGGGGGGATGATCATCTCTTATTTCCATTCTCTTCAAAATAACACCGAAGACGATAATACATCCATCAGCTTACATGCTGGCATTATCCACAGGGGAAGAACAGTAAGAGGGAAACATAGATGGGTCGAGAGAGCTAATATTATTTCTCATAAACTAGAAATCAAAATTACATCGATGGATAAACAGAAAAGAGAAAGAAAGGATGGGGGGGAGGGCGGAGCATTGACTCCACTCCCTCCCCGGTGCCCACCTCTTAGTCTTCTGCTTCTTCGGGCTCTCTCTGCCTCGGTTTCTTCTCTCAGATGTGAGGGGAGTGTCTGGAGGATGGTTTGTTCTCTCAGGCTCTTCTGTTTGGTCTCGTATGTCTCATCTCTTGTCTCTGTTAACGGAGGGAAGGGATTTTATATCCCCTTGCCCTCTTCTTCTCGGAGGGAGGCAGTCGGCGCGCCTCTTGGAATGGAAGGGCTTCCCGGCGCGCAAGGCATGATGCATTGGGCCTGCTCCACTTGCGTCTCGGCGCCACATCTATTTAGCCCATTAAGGACTTTTAAGTCTATTTGTGTTAAATAACACATATTATCTCATCGTGCTTGACTAACTCTGGGATGAGCCTCTCCTGGAGCAGCCATCGACTGTGAAGAAAAAGAAGAAGAAACCCAAGAATAAAGGAAGAGGCCTGGTTGTATCTTGCAACACCCTTGCGGCCCTGTTTGAAACAGTCTGAATCTCTAAAGAGGACGATGAAGAGATATGCCTCGTGCCAACAGAGGCGAATCAAGCTGAAACTCCCACCTTTCAACATGCTACTAGGTCAGGAAGGAAATGAGGGCACCCACCCGAAGCTAGCCACAACATCATGTTTTGTGGTGAGCCACCGTACCAGGTTCCTCAGCTTGAAGTCAAAGGGGCAGAGATTCCTCCTCTACTAGGGCTCTAGCCCGAGCGCCCAAGCAGCAAGGAAGCTCCCTCCTTCACTGAATTCTTGGCATCTTGAAAAGGTGGGCGGCCACGCTCATAACTGCAGTGGAGGGTCGAGGCCACTCTTGCCTTACCCTCAGGGGTACCTCCTCCAGCAAACAAAGACCAGGTGGGCATCCTGAGCTTCACCGAATTCATGCAAGGAAAAGAACCAGTTAGACCAGTGCAACAAGCCTAGGCGGCACTAGAAGGAAAAGATGAACTACCTCCCGAGCCAGCTCCTCAAGAGCACCCTGGGGGTAATTGCAAAAGGTCCGAAGAGCTGAGTCTAACTAATGTCAGAGGCACCAGCAGAATAATGAAGCAGTTGAAGAGAATCTCGGCACACTTCTCTGTCTGGGATATACTCTCCCTTGATGAAGACACAAGGCAAGCTGTCATCATGGCCCTACAAACACCGGCATACTTAAAAAGCTATTTTGTTGAAGCCCAGCCAGGGGTGGCAATGACATTTACAGAGGAAGATATGCTTCTGCCCTCCATCGACCACAACAAGCCCCTCTACATGAAGGGGCATCTGAACAAGTGACCAATAAGCAGGATATTGATTGATCTGGGGGCAGTAGTGAACATACTCCCCTATTGGGTATATCAGAAATAGTACTTTGATGTGCACCTGGTAGAGGTCAGGGATATGAGAATCACTAGCTTCAACCAAAAATTTGAGGTCCCCATGGGCATGGTAGAGTTTGAACTCTCGCTTGGTGACTTCACCACCAAAGTGTAGTTTTATGTAATAAACTCTGAAACGTCATACAAGGCATTGCTAGGCCGGCCATGGCTGCATAAAAATTAGGTAGTGGCGTCTACCCTCCACCAATGCATGAAGTATCCCCGGAATGGGAAGGAAGTAAGAGTGTTCGCCGACTTACACCCTTTCAAGGTGTTTGAGTGTCACTTATCAGATGCATCCCTATATTTGGAGAACCCAAAGAAGCCCAGCCCTCCAGCCAAAGACAAGGGGAAGAAGAAACTAGAGTCTGGCGACTGGTTTCCTCTGCCGTCGCCTGGCTACATAGCCCCCCCAGAGGTGTCATTCATATCTAAAGAAGAAGGAGATCACAGAGTCCTCCAACTCAACATTTACCCTCAACAGAGGATACTAGGCCCGCAAAGCTACTTGGGGACAACAAGGTCCCACCTGGGGTAATCAAACCCGCAGTTGATGTAGACTGCCAGACAGTCTAAGTGTTGAAGATCCTAGAGGTTCCTAATCCTGACGGCCAACCCACTATATTCTATGTGGCCAAGGAGCAACCTACAAAATGGGATGATGATTGCAGATTCCCCGAAGAGATGCAAGACCCACTTGTCCCGATCACAGGACTCCCTTATGTAACTAGCCGCGCAGTCAAGTTGGCCAGGAAGTAACAAATTCCCTTCTATCAGCCCGCTAGTCAGAAGAAGATGTTCGAGGAATTGTGGGATCCACCGAACATGGATAGAAGACTACTACAAATCACTCAGCACCCGAGGCTGGGTTTCTCCATTGAAATTTATCAAGAAATTGATATGATCTCTATCTACACTATAATGAGTGAAGACCCCCCATGGGCAATTTATGATGAATACATAGGGGACTATGAGGTAGCCAAACCATTGGCTCAATTGAAAGGCTCGGGCCCCTCTCAGCCGCAGGCGAACAATGATCGTGGAGTTGTCACTCCATGCAAATGTTGGGAGTCCATCTCCATGGAACTGACTACAACCCCTGGCAATAACTCACAAGAGTTAAAAGCTGAAGAAAACTATCCTGCCCTTGAGGGCGCTCCACCCAGAAGCTGGTATCCAAGCTGCACAAATCACACCCTGCTGACACCGGGGGTGCTCGCCCAGCCTGACCAGCAGCCAATTGGCTCAGAACAAGGCAAAGTCAAAGTCCCGCCGATAAGCAAAATAAGACAGGAATGCATTTATGAGACCTTCAAAGTTGAAGAAGACGATGAAGGCTTCGTAGACCTACAGCTATCTCCTCCAGAAATAGAAGATGGCAGTCAAGCTACTATTGATGAATTGGTCGAAATAAACCTCGACACCGAGGACGATCCCAGGTCGACCTTCCTTAGTGCCCTCTTATCACTTGGAGAGATGGGGCAGTATGTGAAGCTACCCTAAGAATTTTGAAATTGCTTTGCTTGGAATTATAAAGAGATGCCAGGCCTTAGCCCTACAGTTGCCCAGCATATCCTGAAGGAAGTCGACAAGCTGATAGATGTTGACTTCGTGGCTAGAAATCATTATACCACATGGCTGGCCAACCATTAGGGAAAGCAGATTTTACATCCATCTACTGGAGTTTATTCCTAGGCTGCAAGTAAAGGCTAGAAGAATTCTAATAGCTTCTAACCTGAGAACAGGGGCAAAAGATTCTTCAAAGTCTACCCTAAATTCCTAATTGTATCTCTGTGCCACTAGCCTAGTCTTATTTCTTACTACCTTTCCCTATTCATCAGTTTATTCCTAAAAATCCATTTAGTGCCTATTACTGAGCCATGAGAAGGTTTAGGAACTAGGTGCCATACCTTGTTCCTTTCAAATTGGTTCAATTCATTATGCATGGCATTTATCCAGTGCTCATCCTTTAAGGCACTCTCTATGTTTTTGGGTTCTATCTGTGAGACTAAAGTAAACGAATTCAATTCATTTTTCTATCTTAAAATGTGATCTAGTTCTAGGGGGTTCATTGAGACTACCAATTACATTCTCTAAAGGATAGTCTCTAAGAATTCTGATGTTGGTAGGCTGATTACCTGTGTCTGCATTTACATCCCCCTGAGCTCTAGACCCATCAGTCTCACCTTCTTCTGCAGGTTCTGCATTTTGCTCCTCTTTATTCTTAAGAATTTCTCCATCAGCTCTGTCCCTACAAAGACCAGTTTCAAATTTATTAAAAGATTCATCAAAGATAACATGGGGTGATTCCTCAACAGTTTGAGAGTTGATGTTATAGGTTCTATTGGCTCTGGACTTTTCAGAGTAACCTAGAAAGATTCTAAGTTCACTTTTAGGTTCAAATTTATCAAGGTCTCTTTTAGAATTTACATGTATGAAACATTTACAACCAAAGACCTTAAAATGTGCTAGTAAAGGTTTCTTACCTTTGAGTATCTCATAAGGAGTCTTCTGAGTAGAAGGTCTTACCAAGGATCTGTTAATCATGTAATAGGAAGTGTTCACTACCTCATCCCAGAACCTTCTTGATAGATTTCCTTCAACCAGCATTATCCTAGCCATCTCCACCAGGGTTCTGTTTCTCCGTTCAACTACTCCATTCTGCTCTGGAGTCCTCGGTGAAGAGAATCTATGGTTGATCCCTGTCTCTCCCTCCGATGCAAGTGGCGATTTCTCTGAAGCTAGAGGAGGAGATCAGGATTCTCCAGGAGAATCGTCAGTCGACCATCAAATTGATGACGGTGG
The DNA here is from genome assembly GCA_024336825.1 of Amorphophallus titanum. Classification (NCBI taxonomy): domain Eukaryota; kingdom Viridiplantae; phylum Streptophyta; class Magnoliopsida; order Alismatales; family Araceae; genus Amorphophallus; species Amorphophallus titanum. The sequence goes on from JANBPO010009603.1 coordinate 43,634,718, forward strand.
CTAATATCGACGATTATCCCTCCCGCGCGGTGCCACTGCAAGGTAAGAACCTTAGGGTCCTGCATTATGCTTCTGGGTTGGGCAGGTAGGCTTCCTTTTGAGCATTTGACTTCTATTACTCAGATTCGAGGTGGACGGACGATGAGGAGGAGCAACCATTAGAGCAAGAGATCGCCGACTTGGAGGAGATGATTGCTTCGAGTGAGCCACGAGCCTCAGAGGTCCCTTCCGGCGCTCGAGATAAGGGCAAGTAGAGTGCCCGGGATGATGCCCCCGAGCACCGTGGGGCCAAACGCAAGGAACCTGGGGATCGACTGTTGTTGTCTTCAATGAAGGCCCTGATCGCTTAGAAGAAGCGATCAAATAAGGCAGGGATCGCTCGCCCGATCAAGGAGCGTGCCCACCTGGTTTAGGGGCCCTCAGTTGAGGAAATCTACCATCATGATCTCCCATCCACTGGGCTAGAGGCGGCTGCTGCTAGCGGGGAAGCTGTTGCCGAGCCTACCAGACAGCAAGCAGAGGCGGTCAGTTCCAAAGTCCTGGCCGAGGCCGAGGGAGCGTGGGGCGAGGCGACAACCGAGCCTGAGCCGAACAATGTCATCCCGAGAATGGGGACGCTCAGGGGGGATGCCCCAGTCTCAGCTCTTCCAGAAAGAACTCTTCCCCCCTCGGCTGGTGCCTTGGCCGTTCGGGCTTCTCTGTACTAAAGGTGCCGATCCTTGGTGCCTTCATTGGTTCGGGAGGATTTCAGGCGTAGTCCCCCCTCCTTGCTCTTCGAGAAGGTGATGGAGGGTGGCTTGATCGCGGCCCAACTGGGGGCCGAGATTGCTAATTTCTTCGCACAGCTGGACAATGAGGAGAGGTCTCTCTCTTCGGTCCACGTCGAGTCCAATCGGAGGATTGGGCAACTGACTTCCGAGCTTGAAATCCTTCGATGGGAGGCAGCCTCACTTCGGGCACAGACTCAGTCGAGCTAGGAGGAGGCTCGGACACAGGCCAAGCAGCTGGACCAAACTCGCTACATAGACGACCTGAAGAGCAAGCTCCTGGAAGAGGAGAGTCAAGCTCAAGTCGAGCATTATGAGTAGTGGAAAACTGAGCGGGAGGAGCTCAACAGCCAGGTTCGAGAGGCCGAGCGAGTGCAGGGGGAAGCCGAGGGTGCGCAGGTTGAGGCCGAGGCGAAGCTATCCGAGGCTGAGATGAAGTTGCTCAGAGCCGAGCAGAGGGTGACTGAGCTTGAGAAGAAAGCGGAGCAAGCTGGGGTGGAGGTAATCGACTGATATAGAAGCTCAGAGGACTATCACGCAGCTCTCCAGAAGGTTGCCTTCTCGTACTACGAGCTAGGCTACCATCAGGGGCTGCAGAAGGGATTCGCCCAAGGCTTCCATCGAGCAGTCACTGAGGACCTGCAACTGGTGCTCGATGAGCTCATTTTTTCTTCCGGGCAGTGCTACAACTCAGATGAAGATACCGCAGATCAGTTCCACCATCTCCTCATTATGAGCCAGTTGCTTCTTTTTGGACTTCATAGCACTAGGGAATGGCACCGTAGGTTGATAGGTGCTTGGGTCTTCCTCTATTTTCTTCTTCCCTTTGACATCCTCGTCCTTAATGGGCTCTTCCTCACTTTTAATGTTAATGTCTGGGACTGGGTTTGATAGAATACTATTGGGCTCATGAGGATCTTAGAGGATTTTACCACTTCTTAATGCCGAAATTATTTTTACATTTTCAATCTCTGGGTCTTTTGGTGGCATTGGGCCTGGTGGATGTTGAAGGATAGGAGGATTTGGTTGGTGAATAGGAGGTTGATGGAAACTGGGGGGAATGTTTATTGGGTTTGCAATGGGCTGACTAGGCAATTGACCCAGTTCCCTTTTTATGGCAGCTTTGGCTAGCTGGCCCAGTTGGGCATCTATCTTTGAGATGGATTACTATTGTGCTTGGATAGATTAATGTTGGGCCAAAATTAGTTGTCGTAACTGATTGAACCTCTCATCTGTTTGAGGTTCTTGGGGTTACTGCAGAGGAGGTTGATAAGTTGGTTGCAAATTGAAAGATTGCTTGTGACTTGGTTGCCATTGGTTAGGCAAAGTATAAGGAGCAGAGCTAGAGCTAGCATAGGTAGGCTGTCCACGATTGAAGGCCTAATTTTGAACATTATTTTGGTGTTGGCCTCTATTTTGGAAGTGTTGATTTGGAGAATCATGGGTTTGCGACTGTGGAGATTTCTAGGAGAAATTTGGGTGATTTCTCCATCCCGGATTATATGTGTTGAAAAATGGGTCATTTTCTGACTTTTGGACCCCTTGTGCAGCCTGTATTTGCTCTTGAATGAATGGAGGAAGTTGCATAGCTGCCGAGCACTCATTAGTCTCATGGGTTGAGCTTGCGCACATGGAACATGTTTCCTGATGGTTGCATGGGGGTGAGAGTGGTCTTTGACTCATGACTAGGAGTCGTTCAACTGCTTGGGTTAGAGAATCAACTTTGGCGATAAGACCCAAACCTGATTTTGCTCCTTGGTTCCTAGAGTGTTGGACCTCATACAACCCTCTCCGTTTGGGTTGGGTGATCGACCTCTCATATGAGGATAACGAAGCATGGTTGATAGAATTTTTGCTTAATGTCCCAAACAAGACATAAGCTTCATCCTCACTTTTACTCATGAATGCCCCCCCACATGAAGCATCTACCATCTGCTTATATTGATCATCTAAGCTTTCATAGAAGGCTTGCACTATCTGCCATTTGGAAAGGCCATGGTGTGGGCATTTTTGGAGCAATTCCTTTAATCTTTCCCACGATTCATGTATCTGCTCATTAGGAAGTTGTGCGAATCCTATGATTGCGTGTCGCATGGTGTTGGTTCTACCAATGGGGTAGAATTTCTTTAGAAATTCATGTTGCATCTCCGCCCATGTTACAATAGATTTCCTTATAGTTCTCTACCAGTATTTGGCTTTATCCTTGAGTGAGAAGGGGAATAGAGTTAGGCAGAGGGCATCATCTTTAAAATTTTGTACCTTGACAGTGGAACAGATTTCTAAAAACTCATCCAAATGTCTATAAGGGTCTTCATTAGTCTTCCCATAAAAGGATGAGAGCATTTGGATGGTGCTGGATTTGATCTCATATTGAATGGCCTGATTTTGTGGGAGGTGAATGCAAGATGAAGGTTGATACTGATTAGGAATGAAGTAATCCTTCATTTGCTTTGGAGGATCATGATCATCATTGGCCAATGGATCTTGTGGAGAATGGTTCTTTAGGTATAAAATTCTCTCTATTTCTTGTATGGGTCCTAGTATATTGGGATTTTGAGATCTTCTTCCTTGCATGCACTAGGACAAAGAGAGAGAAGAGAAATTTTTTTTTTATGTAAACACAAACAAGTTGTCACATAAATTACCTAATGACCTAGATGTGACCTAAACCTACAAATGGAGTTTCACAAAATGATTAAAGTGTAACTGTAAGTTCACCCTCAATATTTTCACCGGTCAAGTGAGGGGTGGGGTAGTGGGAGGCTCCCCCTACTTTCGTATGGTCCTAATTAAAAATCACTTACCCTTTTAAGGCGTTTGCCATTCGACTGTCTTACCTTAGACACTGATTTTCACAGGAAGGTAAGCCTAAATAACACAAGAACCACAATGTGAACCTAAGGTCAATGTCTACTAAATTTTATTTAAGGTCTAAGTGATGCAATGATGAAAAAAATTATGGTTTATGGGCCAAGGAAGGGTGATCAAATCTCCACCTTATGTGATTATGGGTGTTGCCCTTAAGATATTTTAGAAATGATATGCAACAAACAATGTTCAAACAAGGGATTCTATGCAAGTATGCATGAGCATGTGATTAAGAAAAAATTTAGAAAAACTCACATTACCACCGTAATCTTCAATAATGTAATTAACAATAATTAAACAACAAGAGAAATTCTATCCTAAATGATGCATGACCTAAAATATGAAAGTGTGGTTGCTAATCTTGAGATGAGGATTTTTATTGAAGTTTAAGTGTTTTTTTATTAATGTGCCTAACTAACCAATAATATTTTTTTGTGTTTTTTTAACAATCAGCTAAATTTAGAAATCATAAATAAAATAATCGTTAAAATGAATGTAAGGAAAGGATAAAATAGAAAGTACTCGAGAATAGTATTGCTAGACTGGGACAATCAGGGTCAAGATACTATTCACAACCACAACGTGTCGGATAGAACCATCGTCCCCAAAATTTTCCAACCTAACGACCTATCTGATGATTAAACGCGTGCACCTAGATCATCATTATTTTTGTTATAGGGGAACGTCAGATCTTAGAACATGTGAAAAACCAGCTGATTCTCGAGATAATAGAGCATAGATACCATCTAGTAATGTAATAAGTGATATAGGTATCGAAATACTTACCTGCCTTACTTGACGGTAGTGGTAGGCAAGTTGGAATGAAGCTGCAAGAGAAATCATGAACAAAGTTTAGCAATGTTACATCATGAAATGATCATTCAAGCCAAAAGATCATCAATCAATCACATAATGCAGCAATGTGAAGCTCAAAACACATTATTCATCATTTTAGCATATGAACAGTCTAGGGACAGACAGCCCCAGAATATACACGGTCCAGATTGGGCTGTTCAAATGCTACTAGTTTGAATATGATCGTGAAGATGCACAGATCTTTATGAGACCGCCCAGTGCATCGAACGGTCGCTTCAGGGCCGTTTAACGGGAGTGCACCGTTAGAGCTTAAACGGTCTCACTGTAGACCGTCCATAATTTGCACGGTCCATCGATAGACTGTGCCATAGCTGGCGATTTCAAAAAAAATAAACCTGCCCACCTCCTCCTCCCTCTCCACCGTAACCGACGGAGGAGGAGAGTAGAAGGCCACCCACATTCTCCCCTTCTCAACTGACTCTCCCACTAACTTTTCATTACAACTATCTCGTTCTACTCTCCCCTCATCTCCCCCTTCGTATGAGATTCAAACATAAAGCCTTAGCCCGCCACACCCATCAAATGGTCGGTGAAGGGACCCAAATGCCACCGCCGGTGGCCACCATGGAGGAGGAGGCGGCATCGTCGAACCGACCGGAGGAGGAAGGAGCACCACCACCTGCGGTTGAGGAAACGCTAGCGATCATCGTCGGAGAGGAAGAGCACACAGAGGCGCCACCGGAGGTGTCCACGGCAGTGGTGGAGAGGTCGGCCAAGGAGCCACGCCCGTCCGAGGTAGGCCAAGGGCCCATCCCCATTCCCATTTTAATGCATGCATGTAGATTTAGGGGGAGAATAGGGGAGTACAACCCCTTGTGAGGCCAGTTGGGAGGCCTTATGGGTCCTCACCATCGACGGGGAAGGGTTTAACGCCATCGAGCACGACTGGCAAAGGACGGTCTTACAGTGACTGCTCAGAAGAACTACACGGTTCATATAGAACCGTTCATAATTAGCACGGCTCATGGGTGGCCGCTCTGGGGTAGCTGAACCGACGAGAATAAGGGATCTAGCATGGCCTGGGGAAGACCGTGGATACCTAGGACGGGCCATCTTGGTCCGTTCAGAATTTGAATCTTTGAGAGCAGAACGGTCTACATCAGACCATCCACAGGCGCACGGCTGAAAGAAACACCGTTCAAGTCCAAACGACCAGGGGCTCGCAAAGTGAGTGACACGGTGAGGTGGGGTCCATGTGATAATTGAACGGCCAGGAAGAGGCCGTTACCATGTTGAACACAGGAAGAATGCACGGTCCACACCTAATCATCCATAGGACAGAACGGTCCATGGGTGGCTGTGGAACTCTAAGAGGGCTTTATTGGGACGGTTGGAACCCAACTGTTGAAGGGGCAAATGGCCCATATGTGACCGTTCATTTTATTGAACTGCATTTTTCATTCTTTTGCCCTTTGTTTATTTATTTAATGAAATGCATGATTCTATTGTGAAATGTATGACTAATGTATGCAGGGAAAGCGTAGGACTCGGATCTCTTGGCTGTAGGTCCGAGCAGTGTTCCTTGCACTGCCAGACTTTCAGCGGGAGAGGCTCACGGCGATGGGCTTCGCTAAGTTCCCGAGCATAGAGGTCACCCAGCTGGATACGCCGGTCCTCTATGCTCTGCACGATCACTGGGATCTGGTGTACCGGACGTTCCTTTTCCCGTGGGGCCACATGGTCCCCCCTTTAGAGGACGTTGCGCGTATCATCGGACTGCACGTGCATGGGACATCGGTTAGCGGGAGGACGTACCCCGACTACTGGGAGCTGGCCCAGGAGTTGCTGGGACTAGGGCTACTGCGACCGGAGGGATAGTCTACTACCTTGACACGGGCGAGGCTACAGGGGAGCCTTGGACTTAGGGGAGTGGGGATAGCGACCGGGGAGCTGCCAGAGTAACACTTGCAAAGGTTGGTGGATAGAGCGCGACCCCGAGTGGCAGTCGAGCTAGGACTAGAGGTGGACATGGTCCTGCGGAGGTTTTTTATGTAGTTCTATAGGCGACTTCTGTTCGCGATGAGGGCCGACGTCATCAGCTGTCGGTTCCTCCCTCTGCTTGAGGACGTGGAGCACGTCGGGGACAACGCTTGTGGAGTGGCGGTCCTCGCGTTTTTGTTCGACACCATCAGGTCCACCAGTCGGCAGACGATGCTCGATGTATTCTCTCCCCTTCTCTAGGTACGACTTGACTCTTAAATTGATTATGCAATTTGCTATATGATTCCCATAATTGCTAGCCAAAATTGAGTTAAAAATCAACTCAAACCTCATTTTTTTGTCCAAAAAATTAATAATATTACTGTGCATCCATGTGATATTGAGGTGACATCCAACCATTTCTCACATGTAAAAATAAGATAGAACATGAGATCTACATGGATATTAAAATCATGGATTATGAGTGACCAAAAAAAAACTTTCTTCACTGAACATAGTTCATTGAACTCACACACAAACATGAATGGTTATCAATCAAAAGAAAGTTAAGCACATTGAATTGATCACTCACACATTCAAATGAGCATTAGCCCATCACAAGGCAACCAAAAACTATAAAAAATCTCATGTGCTTCCACACACAATATTTTGTTGCCATTGCACCACACACAATATTTTGCTTCCACACACACACACAATATTTTGTTATCATCAAAATATTGCCAAAATTAATGAGGGAACACAACGAACACAACATCCTTGGTCGGAGAGATTCATGTTTTTGCTAAGTTACATCGTCTTGCAGTGCGTGCTCAGATTAGTTGGCCTCCTCTTGGGTGCCATGAAGTCCGTGCGAGACATTTTTTGTGTTTTGGCAGTGTGACTACTTGTGAGAAGTGATGCCCATTCCCTTGATGCGTAAGGGTGTGTTGGCATTCTTATGGAAGAATGAGTGCCAGTTGGGCTGTGCTTGCGAGAATTCATAGTTGGTGTTATGATTTTCGATGTGTTGTAGACCGGAGCTTATGAAGTTACAGGAGGATTCCCAGATCAGGAGAGAGAATCTGCGCTCTGGGTTTGAGGTATTTGAGCTTTCCTCACCCTATTTTTTAGAGTTAGCCAACCGAGTTAAGGATTATCAGGATAGCGGATCCCAAGTTATTTGTGGTGATTATGCACGTGGTTTAGAGTCTGCAACTAAAGTCTAGTGGGCCCATGACCCACAAGTTTAGGGTTGTGCTGATGGCGAGATTTGGAAGGATCATAGAGAATTAGTAGAGTGTTGTAGGCCTCTGACCGATGAGAGAGGGTCGTTTCCTCGGTATGAGATTACTTTTGGCTGTGTGAGCCATGTTGATCGTCATGCCATTGCTAGGGGCATTGGGTTATGGCACCAACAGGAGAGAGAGTTGGGGAAATATGATGGCAGATGTGCCAGATGGTTACCCTATTCATCGATTGGGAGCAATGTCAGGTGTTTGGTGCTAGACCTAGTTGGGGGTTCCTAAGGAATAGCCTGGCAAAGGACGACGACGTGATGGTCAGAGGTAGTGAGCTAGGTGCTCAACTCGTGTTGGAAGCTGTGTCCTCGAGATGGACTCGTGGTCCCAGAGACGTGATCTCTGAGAGATGATTATGGGCCCCAGTTGGTAGCTGAAAGCAACTGGTGAGGCTAGTCGAGTGGTCAGCTATAATAATGCCTAGAAGAGGCCTAGTTGAGTCTGAGAGTTTGAAATGTTGTGAGAAGGACCCAGCTATGGTAAAGATCTATGATATCTGGAGATCCGTGTAGTTTGGTTGTGGGCGGCATCAACCAGGTTATCGAGATAGAGGGCAGCACTCATTTGTTTTAGAGATATGTGTCGTGGATTATTCGGGCTGTGTCCTGTGGCTCTGTAGCGAAAGCGAAGCTAGGGATTGGCAGGTGTCCATTTGGAATAATTGTGATGAAGATGGGATGAGACTGTGTAATGGATGATGCCTGTGTACGGAAGTCCCAAGAGGGATGTCGTCGAATGGAGAGCCTTGGTCTTGTGACCAGCATGGGAGAATTTTCCTGTAAGTCTGAGTCTAGTGCTGTTGTAGATCAAGGATTGTGGAATCCTGCCATTTGATTTCGTCATGCTCCCTGAGAGGGTAAAGTTGGCATGAGAATCAGAATCAGATGTGGTGTCCGAGTGAGGGCTGACCTAAGATGCAGTAATGATCAGTGTAAGAGTTAACAGACGGCCCAACAAGAGAATGATCTTATTGGGCCCTATGTAGGGCGAGCGAGTAAGGGCTTCCTGTTGACGAGTAACTGGTGACTGGTAAATAGGTTTTCATAGATAGAAGATGCCGATTGTAGTGAATCAAGAATGGCAAGAGCCGTGTGCAAGCGAGGCCTTGAGTGACCGATTATAATACATACCTTTTTCTCAAAATTGGATCTGGGATCTGTTGAAGGATTGTGTTCAGACCAGAGCTGGTTCAGTCTTGTTATTGGCATTCGGCTTGCCAGGTATGAGATGGTTCATATTGTGGAGCCGACGAAATTATGGCAGCCAGTTGAGACGACTGTGTGAGATGGTTGAGGCTCAGTGATGGTTGTCCCTTGTGCAGGGTGTGAGGTTAGTCAGCAGGTAGAAAAGCTGATGATTGGTTGGTCCGACGAGCATGAATTTTATCGGTAGTAGATTTTTGTGACATGGGTTGCGTCTCCTCGGTGAGTAAGATGGTGGCAGTGATGCCATGGTTGGAACTTCGTTGTGGCTGAGGTAGTGCCAGACTTGTACCCTTGTGTCTGCTATGCTCGCTCTGAAAATCAGTGTGTATTATGATGTAAAGCGAGATGATTCTATCAGTGGTAATAGTCTGGTTGTATCCCTTGGGAGAGGTGGTTTCGCGAGAATTGAGGCTTTGGCTGGAGCTCTGGGAGCGTTGCCAATCGGATAACTATCTTCGGTGGACGAGCGACCCCCCCTCGCTCTTCTCTTCCTCTTTTGCCACCGGAAGATGTCACTGTTCACCACCGTCACTGGCACTCAGGGCAAGGAGGCCGTCGTGCCCTCTCCCTCCCCCTTCTCTTCCTCTCTTTCTTTCCCCCTCTTCTTCTTCCTCATCCATTCTTTCTCTCATTCTCCCCCTTCTTCTTTCTCTTGCTCAGAGGGTGACGGGGCCCTAGGCTCCTTCATCTTCTTCTCCCATCTTCTCCTCTCCTTCCCCTTCTCTTCCTCCTCTTCTCTTCTGCTTCTTCTCTTCCTCTTATTCTCTGGAACTGTGGAAGACGGTGAGGCATCACCGGTGGTGCCAAGTTGGGGGGCACAGGTCGTGCCGACGAAAGGGGCGCTGGGCATGCCATCGAGGAGGGTGTCGGCTGTGCCGGGCAAAGGCCTAGTGCGTGCAATGGGGATGGGAGGCACAGGTGTGCCGGGCCAAGTGGGGTATGGAGTGTGCCGGAGTAGAGGTCTCAGGACGTGCCGGGTAACGGCTGGCATAGGGTGTGCCGGACAAGTGCAGGCACTAGGTGTGTCGGGCTGGGATGGCGCCGAGTGTGTCGGGTAGCCGTCTAGACCAGCGTGCCGGAGAAGGAGGCATGAGGGCGTGCTGGGTGAGGCCGCCATAGGTGTGCCCGATTGAGGTTCCTGTAGGCGTGCCGGGGAAGGGGCACCAAGGAGCATGCCGGGTAGAGGCCCTAGGGGGCATAACGGGCTGAGGCTTTAGGATGTGAACCGGCCAGAGAAAAAAAAGGGGAGACTTCTTCAACCGGAGGAACTTCCGGTGTTGCCCACAGGGAATGGAAGCCCGTCCTGGGGATTGAAGTAGTGCTGTCGACAGAGGACAAGTTGGTGCGAGCACCTCAGTTTACCCCGTCTCGGTGGGACATGGCTGCCGGGTGGGTCCAGGGCGAGCAACCCCGCTTTGGTTTATTCTTGGCCCCGCTAAAGTGGGGGTATAGAGAAGAGTCATTTCTGCTGGACTGCCTGGCCGTCCATTTCACGCACGAACTGGCTTTGGGTTGGTTCGTGGAGTTGAAGCTCCAGGACGCGCACACCTTTCGAGAGGGAGTGGTGGAGTTCATGGAGTACGTCCTGTTCAACTATGCTCCGATACAGATCCGGGCCGGCACCTATCACAGCATCTATGCCTCTCGGTATAGCTGCCCCATCTCAAAGGGGCTCTGCTGCAGGATGATTGAAGTCCTCTGTGCAGAGACTAACACTTTCTACATAGCAGAAGGCAAGACTTCACTGGATTTGTGGAGCCTCAGTCAGCTGAGTGGCTTGCCCATTGACGCGGAGCCCTATGAAGAAGTATGCCTCCCCGACCTTATTAAGGATGAAACCAATGGGGGCGGCTTCTATTCTCTTGGCTATTCCTACTGGTATCTGATGAAGGTGTACTGGGAGTTATACCAGTTGGCACATGGTGGGAAGCAGCCTCCCCGCGGAGACAGGAAGAGGGTTCGCATGACCCTGTGGTTGCAGTACTTCTATGACGGGCTGAAGCAGTATGAAGACTTCCTGTGCATCGGCACCGCCGTCGCCAGCAAGAAGCGTAGCAAGGGCAAAACTGACGTGAAGATCCCCTCCCGAGGACGTCGAAGTGGCCCTAACCCGACAGGGGTCGACCCGCTGACACATTGCGTGGCCTACCTGACGTATTGGCTGTGCTCATTCGCCATGCTATACAGAGACGAGACTGTCATCCGACCGAATGCAATCTTCCCAGCCTGTCAGATGGCGTGGGGAATCAAATTGTCTTTGTGCCCGGCGGCCCTCTATCTGATATACAAGACGATCGGGGACATCAGCGTTCATCAATTCCTGAGGCAAGCTCGGTATGTCTGCCCACTACACTTCTTCAGCACGTGGGTCTGCTCCTTATTCCCCGAGTACACTCCACACACCCTCCAGGGCTGAGGACTGGTTCCGCAGATATTGGAGTTCGCGAGTGCAGAGCCGGGCATGACGTCCCAGCAATTGTATCACATCCGGGGCCAATTGATGACAGTTCCTCAGGATGTGGTGGGCACTATTCACTTTTGGACACTGGCCGCACACTCGAGTCCCCTGGTAAACAACAAGAGGGAGTGCAAAGATGACCAGGCAGAAAAATATGTTCATTCGATTAGCCAGCAGAACGTCGTCCACCCGTTGTTGGAGCCGGAGCTCAGAGACTGGGTGTTGTCCATCCGCCTGAGTGTGCTGGTATTCAGAAAGGGGGACACCGCATGGCTGGAGCCATATTACCCCTTCCGCTTTGGGCGAAATTTCGGATATGATTAGCATATCCCGGTGCACAGTGCCCAATTCGGCTTGCCCGTGCGAAGCCTCCGGGGAAGCTTGACTGTTGAGAATGTCAGGACCTGGTGGGAGTTCTTCCATCAGGCAGACACTGCAACCTTCAGGGTACCGGCCCCTGGCCATGTTCTGCGGGTGACTGCCGAGTATATAAAATGGTGGAATGCCCAGACAGCCTTCTATCGGTCGAGCAAGACCGATTGCTAGGACAGGGCAGAGAGGAAATTCTTGAGTAGGCAGTCAGTGCCGGTGCTCGACATCGACCCGGAGCACCTCCTTCGGCTGAAGGAAACCCTAGCTAACCCTAAAAATAGCCCTTAAGTTTAACCTGCACGGCCTTTACTTTTGACTCGCGTGTGTTGATTCGAAAAATGACTTTTCCTCCTTTAAGAGTGCCGGCAACGAGATCAAACCACCTTTTGCTCCTCACGGCTAAGAAAGCATAAAAGAAGCTAGGAAACTAGAAAAGTAAGGTGAAGATAGAACCTGTGTGATCGACACTCAAGACCCCGGACGCAATAGACACGCCGTGTCTTGAGAAAGGGAGAGACACTCGCCTTTCCTTAGTGCTGGAAGGATGAACGGCCGATGACTAACCGCCTAAGGGTTGTGCGGTTCTTTTCAGGCCGCCTAACAGCGCTGGAGTGGGACGCGGGATGAAGCACGCTGGCAGTAATGCGGTTGTGGATTGGCCGCAAGTCAGTATGGACGGCTGATAACCAACCGCTCTACTCCGCCTACCTCCAAATCATGGGGCTTTCACCTCCACTCTTTCCAGTTGATCGGAAAGAGTGGGCCTCGTGCTGGATGGCTACTGACGATGCAACGAATGAACTACTCCCTTGAACCGAAGACCTGTAAGGACGTAGAAGGCCTCCCTCCTTGTGCTAGGATCACTTGACAGTTCGACAGAGCTTCGCCATTGATCCTTGATCTCCCCCCTTCAAGCTGAGCCTCCAGGGTCTATTTATAGAGCACCCAGGGTCTTAGCTCGAAATTGAGGATACTTAGGTATTTTCAGGCTAGGATAATAAAACAAAAGTTGAAGATAATTGACTTATCTCAACCCCAGAAGAAACGGCATCAAAAATGGTGAAGAAACCGCGGAGGAATCATCGGGAGAAGTTTAGAATAAAACACCCGAAATGGGAGAGAAAAGGCCTTCAATTTTCCCATTTTCGAGAGGATGTGCGGTCTCGCGATAGACCACACGTACCCCTTATGCGGCTGATTATGGGCCGTTCAACCCCGTCGGTGATAATTAGCAACATCCCTCAATTTATCTTTAAACTGGCCGAAGAACTCGGCGTTGGACTCTGAGAGTTGTGCGGCTCAATGTACACCGTACAACAAAAAATATGCGGTCATGAGTAGGCCCCACATATACTTGTCGGTGATAATTCAAAAATGCTGAAAATAGCAAAATCAATCATGAGCGGCCGGTCATGAGCCGCACAAGTGTTGGGCACTGGAATTTGTAATAAAATGAAAAATAATGTGTTTCCAAGGCCCATTAAGCCCTGAACTGAACTGGACCCAGCCCGGGAGGGAGGCCTTCCACAAAATAAGCCCAAATATTGCCAGAAAATGATCCAGACACACAACATACAACTCGAGGCATCAACAAATAAGAGCAAGAGGAAAGATCCGACTTATCAGTAAAAATGGGTGTCAACAGACATGAGCAAGGCAAATGTGCATCGACCTTGTCTATGCACAAGGCAAATGTGCATCGACCTTGTCTATGGTCCTACAAGATGTGCACTGACCTTATATGCATTCAAGGAGAATATGCACCGACCTTCCATGCAGTCTAGCAAATATGCTCCTACCTTAGTATGTAGTCTAGCAAATGTGCATCGACCTGAGTTACTTTCTAACCCACTGTACACAGACCGCTAACAGAAACACAGGTAGACCTCAAAATATGCACCGACCTTAGATGCATGTGAATAGTGATATGCATCAACCTTAGTATGACTACGACAAAACATGCATCGACCTTATGCACTACTACAGTAACATGCATCGACCTTAGTTATTGTCTACCATGATGTGCACCGACCTTATATGCAGACAAACAAAAATGTGCACCGACCTTACAACCATTCTAGTAAAATGTGCATCGACCTCACAAGCACTCTAGCAAATGTGCTTGGACCTTATATGCAACCTTAACAGAATGTGCACCGACCTTATAAGCACTCTAGCAAATGTGCTCGGACCTTATATGCAACCATAATAGAATGTGCACTGACCTTACAAGCACTTCTAGCAAATGTGCTCGGACTTTAGTTAACACAATACCCAAACAGGCATCGACCTTCATGCAATGAGCAATAATGTGCATCGACCTTAGTCTTCATAAACAGTAAAATGCATCGACCTTCCTTCAGAAGTAGCTAATGTGCATCGACCTTTGCTTGCAGCAGACTGAAATGTGCATCAACTTATCTGGGTGTACAGTAGCCACTGCACCGACCTGATATGAAGTTGTTCAGCTTGATTTCTATGCTACCAACTGTGCATCTAATTGCCTCATTTTCTGTGCATCTATTAGTAATATCACCTGTCTTGAATATTGTGTTGCCAATTACCTTGATTTCTATGCCACCATATATCTAGAGTTTAGCCTTGATTCTTGTGCAGCCAAATGCCTTGTTTACTGTGCCTTATTTGATTTCTTTCTATCTTAGCAGACATATTTTGTTGCCAATACTGACTTGACCTGAAATGCATGAATATTGACATCATCAAATGTAGGTCAAACTCATCAATGAGTCATAGTCAGATATCATCAAAACAATAGAATTAAGCATGTTACATACATGCCCAACATTCTCTCCTTTTTTGATGATGGCAACTATGAGTCATTATGAGTACATTGTAAGTCAAGGTGCAATGAAATGTAATCATGAATTGAAAGCTTCTTGAATTGATGGTGGGGGGGATAGGGCAAGCTATACAAATCAACAGTGGCCACACCCTACCCATGTTGGGCAAACTTCGCCTCCACGATGCGTTCGATCATCTGCCTCTGTGCCATAAGGCTTTCTGCAGTAGGAGTGGCAGACAACCGCGCATTGGCTTCGTGTGGCGGGACTTCAAATTCCACCGCCTATGGCAATTTAGCCGCGGTGACAGAGGCGTTAGCCGCGACTGGAATGGGGCAAGGCCGTTGCTCCACTCAGGTGGCTGCCGCTTGAGGTTGAACAGGGGCCTCCTTTTCGCGTAAGAGCGACTGCAGGAGGTTCTTGAGTTCTTGGTTCTCGCGCCGGAGTTCTTCCAACGTGGGAGTATATGTCTCCTCTCCCAGATCATCCTCGTGTCGAGGGTGGCTATCCCCATCGACACTATGAACGTCCTTTTGGCGCTCTTCATGCCGTACCAGGTCGGGCTGAGACGTCCTAGCAGCCGGTGCCTGCTGTGTTTGCGCCAAGATCCGGGACACGGGCCTTGACCTCCTCAAATATTGAAGAGCCTGATTGAGCTCCCCCGAGGTGTCCTCGGGCTGCTTGTCTCCGGAGGTGGCGTAACAGGTGAACACTTTGATAGAATCATTTGTCACCTGACCCACCCGCTTCTTCCTGGGCGGTTGTCTACTTGGCTTGGGTGGCATCCCAATTCTGTCAAAAACAGATATTCGGGACGTGGAAGCCTGGGTAGAACAATCCTCGTCTATGTGTGTAGAACTAGCCCATGGAGAGGTCGGCCGAACCTTCTTGCCGGCGCCTCGGCGCTTCTGCTCACGTGGGGGCTGAGGTGCAGGCCTCGGGGATGCCAAGGTCTCAACGCTTGTCGGGCTCCGCATCTGTTGCAACTCCCTCGGTCGCCTTTTTATTCGGGCCTCCTCTTTGGTGACCCAAATTTTCTTCAAACGGAGTTGACACTCCTCCACTTGGTTGCCCCCTGTGCTTGACCGGGGAGCTCGTGGCTTGGGCCTCTGCAAGGGACCCTGAGTTGCCGTCGGTACGACGGGCTTCTTCATCTTCGCTCCGTCCTCCCGAACTTGCCGGAGGAGCTCGAAGCGATTGGAGGTGGAAATGGTCAGGACATGTCGATCCTGAGGCAGAATCGGCTTCCCTCTATCGAGCCGAATGCGGAGGTCTCCGACATTTATGGTCTTGCTGGAGTGGGATGTAGTTGCCGCGGGCTTTGTGCCTTGGCGGCTACGGCGTTGCCCCCGTTGAGCAGGGGCAACCTTGGTGACGTCTGCCGTAGGTGCGACGTTATGGTGGCGGCGACGTTGCCCCCCGTTGAACGGGAGTAGGACCTCTGAGGGTTGCCGCAGTGGAATTGGTCCGCGAAGAGACGGCCGGGCGAACCCGACCAATTACTGAAGTTGAGGGCTTGACACCCCCAACGGTGGTCTTGTTGACTAGGCTGACCCGGCCAGCTACTGGGGTTGAGGGCTTGACACCCTTGACGGTTGTCTTGTTGATCGGGCGGACCCGGCCGATTGATGCAGTAGAGGGCTTGACACCCTCGACAGTGGGCTTGTTGGCCGAGCCAACCCGGCCAAGTACTGGAGTGGAGGGCCTGACTCCCTTGGTGGCTGTTGTCGTAGGCGTGGCTGAGCTGGCCACAACCACAGGCACAACGCTTAAGAAGAAGGGCGAGCCGACGACTGTCGGAAAGTCGTCGAAGACAAGCGGAGTCGCCAGGTATCTGAACCTGGCGTGGTTGGCGATGACCTGGGGGCCGTAGGTGACGGCTGCCATCGTCGTTGCAGTAGCTGTTGTTGGTGGTGGTGCGTAGCACGAATGAAGAAGCGTGCAGATGCACAAAGAGCTCTCGAACGAACAGAGAGATGTGCGCCCTCCTCTTGCCGTCCTGTAAGAGGAAGAGGGGCAATCAGAACCTTGAAAAAGGCTTGGGGACTTTCTTTGACAGAAAGAAGAAAGGCGGGAAAGGTCCCACCAGGAGTGCTAGTCTGTAGGACCACAGAAAAATTGTCGTAGATAAAATTGATATTTGTTCTTTTTGAAGAGAAACATTCCTCTTTATATAGAGGTTCATTTCGTGAGTGCGCATAATATCAGACGATTTGGGTTCGAGTGTTGGACCTCTCCCCACTGACCGCGGTTAGTGTTGATTTGCATCGGCTAACGTCCGAACACCTTTGTTTGACTGTCAAAGAAGTCCCAATATCTTTGTGGGGGTTCTAATGTTGAGGGCAAACTCACTTTGAGGGCTCACGGTGTCCACTTACCTACCACCGACCAACAAAATGATTGAGTTAGGGTTTCAACTGAGGCCCCTCATATGTAGGCAAAACCCTAGGATTTAGGAGATGGAACGTGATTCAGCGGAGGCCATAGGCATATTTGAAGTCATGGGAGGTTTCTTGGACCCTGCGGGTATTTTGGTAATTTAACACTTGCAGGGGGTATCTTGGTGATTTTACCAGGCCAAGGGCATTCCCGAAATTTCAGAGTTGGAAAGTAAATATTATAAGGTTCTTGACTTCCCAAGACATTAAGGTCGTTTCTAGAGGGTTTCGGGGGCTACTATGTCATTTCTGGACTATAAGGGTATTTTGGTAATTTTACCATGTCCTGGGGCCACTGCGTAGTCTCCCATTCTCAACTCGTCCCTGTCGATCAGGCTGCACCTCTAATTCCTCCTCCCTCTTCCGGAGTTCTCGGCTCCTTTCCTCCTCTGCAGAAGTCTCAAGGCCGAAAAAAAGTTGCTGTCACTGCTCTAGCCTCTGATCGGTTCAACATTCATGAAGAAGCTCCAAGACAGGAACTGAAGGAGTGTAACAAACTGGTGTCTGAGCCCCCCTTGGAGATCCTACCTTCTTCTACTTCCATGGCGCCGGATGAATTTTGACTTCTCCAGCATTCCCTGTAGCAAACAATTCATCAGGCTATCTCTCAATCGACCATGGATCTATCAGCAAAGGTGGATCAATTGGCACAAAAGGTACAGGAGCTAGATCCTTCTTCCTCTCGTATGACTGATCTGCTGAAACAACAAGTACACAGGATATTAGCATCCGATCCTACTCTGCAGCGGTCCTCCCCTGTTATTGTTCCACAACACCCGCAGATCTCCCCACCACCACAAATTCACCAGCACGAGCTATTAGCCCCCTCTCATCCTGTACTTCCACTGGCTCACCCTAAGCCCTTGGAATTACCTATGTTTGATGGGTCTCATTTCGAGGATTGGAAATTCAAGGCAGAATTATATTTAAAATATTATCAGCTTACCCAGGAAGAGATGTTAATGCATGTCCAGTACTGTTTTCTTGATCGTGCGATGAAATGGTTCTGTCAAATTTATAAAGATCATCAGATTCAGTCATGAGACCAACTATTGGCAGCCATGAAAATGAAGTTTAGTCGGCGAGAGTGGCAAAATCCACATATAGAATTGAGGCAACAGTCTCAGACTGGATCCATTGAAGACTATGAAACCCAATTTGACCGCATTTGTGATGATAATGATGGTATTCCTGATGAGCATCTTGTAGCTCATTTTCTAGGGGGATTGAAAGAGAATTTGAGATATGAAGTATTGGTCGAGAAGCCTCAGACCCTACAAGAAGCCATGGCAGCAGCTCGACTTGCAGCCACTAAGTCTCGGTGGGGATTCACACCTAGACGGCATGACCCTCCACAGTAGCAGACTACAGCCCCTTACACACAGCTAGCCACCACCTTAAATAGACCTAACATTCGTCGATTCTCTCAAGAACAATTAGATGACAGACGAAGGAAAGGATTATGCTATATGTGTGATGATAAATGGGAAAAGGGACATAAATGTAATCCCCAAAGGACCTTTGTAGTTCAAATTATACCTATCCTAGATGAGGGGCAAGGTGATGACATGATGTTACAAACCTCCTAGGACACAGTTCCTTCTGACAATCCTTGTGTAGTTCATTCTGCTGATAATATAGCCAGTGTCCACTCTATTTCTATCTCTATGCAACCGGATACAACTATTATGCATAGCAGTTTTTGGACAGCTGAACCAACCATGCAATTGCTGGGCACAGTCTCTGACATTCCTGTCTTGACACTGATAGATACTGGAGCCTCTTATAATCTCCTGGATATTCAGGTTGCTAGACAACTGAACTTATCAATTCAAGAGCTGGAAGGTTTGCAAGCTAAAGTGGTCGGAGGTATTAACAGTCCCATCACTGGGTTTTGCCCTCAGGTTTCCTTACTACTTGACAAACTTCAACTCACACTGGACTTCTTCATCATGGATATTGCTCCATTTGATGTGATTCTTGGCTCCAATTGGATTAAATCCTTGGGCCTTATTCATTGGAATTTTGCAAAACTGTCCACGGATTTTACTGTAAATGGCACTTCATATCATCTGCAAGGACTTACCCACATGGATGTTCATATTTCCTCAGCTCAAGAGGTTTCTTCCATCCTTTCCTCTGCCAGAGCCATCTACTTATGTCAGGTTCAGCTCAGTAAGCAACCTACTCCTTCTCACATGGACTTATCTACAATTGAGAATTCAGAATTGGCTAATATTCTGCTAGATTATCAGCAAGTTTTTCAAGTTCCTATGGGCCTTCCTCCTGTCCGAAATTGTGATCATGCTATTCATATGGTAGATGAAACCAAAGTGATTTCACTAACACCATATAGATATTCTCCTCATCACAAAACTATTATTGAGCAGTCACTACAAGAATCCATGAAGAATGGTATCATCCGTCCTAGCACTAGCCCCTTTGCTTCTCCTGTTTTATTGGTCTAAAAGAAGGATGGGACTTGGCGCATGTGTGTCGATTACAGGGAGTTGAACAACAACACAATTAAAGGCAAATATCCCATCCCTATTATTGAGGACTTACTGGATGAGCTGGGTTCTGCCTCATACTTCACCAAATTAGATTTAAGATCTAGATATCACCAGATCCGGATGAAACCTGAACACATAGAAAGAACTGCTTTTTCTACACATGCCAGACATTATGAGTATTTGGTTTTACCATTCGGCCTCACTAACGCTCCGGCTACATTTCAATGTTTGATGAATGATATTTTTCGGCCTTTTCTGCGAAAGTTTGTATTAGTTTTCTTCGATGATATTCTCATTTACAGCTCCACTTGGTCTGACCACTTACATCACCTTCAAAGCATTCTGTCCCTCCAGATTTTGGGGCTGTGAGTCGATCTACCGTTCTACCGCGTTTCGGACTGATTCAAGGGTTAAATCAACACTGACTCCGGTCAGTGGGGAGAGGTCCAGCACCCGAACCTAAATCGTCTGATATCATGCGCACCCACAGAATAAACCCTCTATATACAGAGGGGAAATGTTTCTTTTCAACAAGAATATTTTTATTTTGTCTATTTTATCTATGATAAAATAAATTCCGTGGCCAATACACACACATGAAGGAAGATAACTTAGTGCGCTGACATTTCATGTAAGTACAAAGGTTGTCGGCAAATTGTCGGCTATACATAAAGGCCTCCGCACTGACGCGGTCCATGAGGGCATAGCCACGATTACAAAAGTTGTAGGATAAGACTGCAGTTATAGGACTTTGGTTTTCTCGCAATTTTGAAAGGGGCATTTATGTAATTCTCCATTATCTAAAGGAACTACATAATTTGGCCATCCAGAACACATGAAAAATTACATACACAGCCTCGAGGAGCATAAACGCAAAACTCGGGGTATTTATAAATCATACCCTTAATGGGTCTTTTTACAAACAATCAAACTCCGTCGCATGTTCTCTTCTTCGGATGCCTTTCCGTGTGTCTGTGTCTGTGTGTCCCCTTTCTCTGGCCCAAGGGGTTATTTATAGAAATGGGAGGACCTAGGTTGTCAAAAAAGTGAGGATTTGTCTCAATTTTCACAAAAGGGATGGATTTTAGCCCCAATTTTGACAAGGTGTGGTGGCCCATTCTTTTTCTTTTTTTTTTCTTTTTTTATAGGAACACGGGACCCCAGGGGGTCATTTGACCCGCGGGCAAGACCCATCGAGCTCAAATGACCCCGGGGAGGCATGTTGACCCCGTTGGGGTCCAGCGGGGTCAACCGGCCCCGCGCGAGATCGGTTGACCCCGCTGGGATCCCAACGGCGTGCCACGACCTCCCGCGGGGTCAACTGGCCCCGCTGGGGTCCAGCAGGGGTGGCTCGACCGCCTGCGGGGATCGGTCGACCCCACTGGGGCCTAGCGGGGTGGGCGCAACCCCACGGGGTCGGCGGAACTCGTTGGGGGCCCAACGGGGTCATTTGACCCCCGAGGTGGCCTTTTGGCCCCTCTTCGCGTACTTTCGGCCTTCTATTGTCACCCTGGGTAAGAGAGGAGCCGCCTCCCTACATTTATTGCTCTCTGAGGTCCACTCTTCGCCGTATGGCAGCAACATGTTGGTGGAGAACTGTGCGGGAGCGAAGGATTGTCTGTTTGTTATTTGCTTGTGCGCCGCTCGCTTGGAGGGGAGTCTTTGCACCCGTCTGTGCCGTGTGATACACAGTTGTTCGGCCACTTTGGCAGATGTGCATGCATATTCTCCTCTTGATTTCTCTTGCTGCGACGCTGCTTGCAATTATGAGGTCGGGCCAACAGACCCTAAATCGCGGAGGTACATCGCGGATCGACGATATTGGCACTACGCCATATTTTCATCGATTGCTATGAAATAAAATTCTCGAAATATTTTGAGAGAATTACGGGTGCAACAAATGCCCTCACGGGACATCTATCACGGTCGGAGGCGGGGGCGGATGGCCCGTGCCCTTTAAAGGGAATGGTGACTTGTGTCTTTTGTATAGACTTTGGGCTTTGTGGGACTGCATCTAATGCCTGTAGTGCTATCTTGGTGTGTTTGACCTGACGTTGCTTTCTTATTTTTTGTTTCTCTGCATTTATAGACATGGCTCGCAGCAGCAGAGATACGAGTTGGTCGAGGAGGCCGAGGGCTAGAGGCACGGACGAGTGCCAAATTGAGCGCACTGACCAGTGCATGCCACCTTTCTCTCCCCGTGTCATTGATGAAGACAATTTCAGCCGAGTTGACTTCGGCTATTTGTGGGTCGCTGAGAGCCCGACTGAGAGCACCAGTGATAATGAAGGCCTTGTGGATGTAGCTCGCATTACGAGGAGAGACGACATTTAGACAAATGATCGCTCGGGGGGAAATCCGTGTCACTACTCCCTGGATCGTCACCTTTATAGGTTCCTTCAGAGCTTTGCACCGATCGACATGGAGGACGATGACCCCTCACTGCTTGAGGAGAGGCGTCGCCTTGAGCGGGCCATGCTAGCGGGGAGGGACAGCATGCAAGGTTTATGCTCCCTGACGTAGCCGAGCTTTCCAGATGGCTTCGCTCAACAAACAGTACCTAGATCGGCGAAGCCTGGGCTTCTTTCAGCAGCATGGCAGCCTTACAGTTCGGACTGCCCCACTGGCTCCAGCGATCTGGCACATGCATGGACAACACAAGATTGTGGATCAGATAGTGGATGGCCTTTTCCTGACACCTTCAGGGGCGAGTTTTGCACAGGAGGAGTATGCTCATGATTGTATGCTGGAGATGGTTTTGATGCTGAAAACCTCCAGTTGGTACGGGAAGTGGTCAGTTGTCCCGTCTCACAGCTATCACCGAGGCGCGACAGAGTGGCTCTGGGGCATCCTGACTGTCTACCGGTCAGTACTGGACAGGGTGGGGATACGCCATGTAGTGACGGCCGCCTTGTACTCCTATTCTTGTCACACATGCCTGTTACAGGACTTGGCAGAGAGATTCAACCGTCGGTGGAACACCTTCGTTACTACCGGAGGAGAGACTTCTTTGAACCTCTGGACTTTTCAGAGGATTTCTGGTCTTCAAACCACACAAACCTCGAAAAATATAATTCAGAGGAGCACTGCCAGACCATCATCACAAGTACCCGTTCTAGATCTAAAGGTAAATCGATCCACAGAACGAGCATGGTACACCAGTGAACATAAGTCTGACGCCTCCGAAACAAGACAATGTCGCTTACGTCTCACAGGGAAGGAGACACGACTAATGCCACGAAAATAGCTACTGAGAAAGTAAAACGACAGACACAACAAGCATTAGCTTAGACAATGAAACATAGTCCTCTTAGCTGACAGTTCCATAATATCGGCTCCCGTGCCAAGAACAGCAAGAAAATCTCGACACATCGGACGCCAACGGTAGCACTGGACCACAAGCACAATCAAGTGAGTCCTCACTTAGACATTACATCTGATTCGAGTCGCATGCCAGCTCTATCATAATAGAAGAGTACAGCTAAACTAACGGACAAGACCTTGGTCCACACAGTGCCAAGGTAGACTCACAGGGAATTCCTCCCAAGCTAAACACAACACCACAACAACGACAACAACACCTGTAGAAATCTCAGCTCCATACTCAACATAGAATCACGGAACACAACTGTAAGCTGGGTCACATCAAGGCACAATAACAGCTGAACACACGATTACAATGTATTAGCCATGCATCGAGCAGCTTACCAACAAGGACCTACAACAACCATAACAATAATCTTGGGAAACGTATCTCAAGGACCACGATCACGCCCCGAGAACATAATACCCAAGAAAAGGTTGCAGAAGAGCAAAGGGTACTCAATCAGTAGACATGCCGACAGATTCCCCAACACTCTCAAATGCCAGTGCCAACACCATAATGCCTTCGACAATGGCACGGCAATAAACAACATCAAGGCACACATAGCCAAGATGAAGTCACATCGAGGAGAACAATCCTCAACCCGTGGGTTATCAGCCCACACGCTTCCATTGCGCACTTGTACAACGCACACAGGCATCAGAAACACCTCAGTATTTGCATCTCAGTACGCACTTGGTGCTATCGTAATTCACAAAACTGTAATATAACTCGCCTCGAGTACCGATCCTGCTAATAACCGATCACAAGTCGCCTAAGTGCAAACCAAAGAGAGTACCAGCTTCAGCACAAAGGAACGCTAATCTCAGCTTATCCTTACGTCTTGAGACAATTACTGAACCCTCACAACACATCAGCTGCCAGACATGGCACGATGAACACGGTGCACAATGGCTACTAACACAACACTGGGTCCAAAGCCAAGCAACAGTCGAATAAGGTGTAAATCAGGCTCAGAACTAACACAGTCCACACTTAAGCAGACACAGGACAAAGGTCTCACCAAGACAACACTTCTAAAGCTTATCTCGAAAAGATTTCACCAAACAGGATGAGAAGAATCAAGCTCGACTAAC
The DNA here is from genome assembly GCA_024336825.1 of Amorphophallus titanum. Taxonomy (NCBI): domain Eukaryota; kingdom Viridiplantae; phylum Streptophyta; class Magnoliopsida; order Alismatales; family Araceae; genus Amorphophallus; species Amorphophallus titanum. Next base: position 43,658,698 of record JANBPO010009603.1, read on the forward strand.
TGTAGCTCACCAGGAAGGAAAATCCTAGGTTCGCTTGGGCATCTTCTCAACCAAGGTATCTAATCGACCACTTCAACACAAGCTAAACCCCTCAGGAGTTGGACAGACTCAAGCTGGGATGACCAAAATAACATGAGGACGTGCACGGCCATCACGCCAATGATAAAAGTCACCAGCCACCTGAACAAGCCGCAGATGAAAAATCTCGAACAGTGCACTGCAGATTCACACCTGCCGGTGAACTGTGCCAAGTACAGCATAACTGAGATAAACACCATGACGAAAAAGAACATCCCATCACATCCTGACGAGAGCAAAGCCATCTCACATAGTGCCAACATAACACGCACAAAACCACACAGAAATAAAGCGACAAATAGTCACAAAACCTATGCCAGCTACCGACTGTACTGGACCTTAAGGACTCTGCACACTATAATATCTCGAATTCCCATGTACTTTTACACAATACGCTCTGATACCAACTGTGATGACCCAGACTCTGGATACTGGGTAAACCCAATACCACTTGGAACCTGTGAGGCCTCCCAAGAGCGGTAAAGCTCCGAAGGGATAAAAAGGTATGTGTGGAGTACATTGAAGTTCCAGATAAAATAGTAAGCAATAGTATTTCAATGATCAGGTTTGCTAAAGTAGTAGAAATAAAATACTTTTCTATTAACAATTTAAATTAGCAGATTAACTTAACAGAGTCCAGTCCAAATAAGGACAAGTACAGTCTAATAGAATAGAGAACGTACACTGAAGTCAGGGGACAATCCGACGCAGGCAACTATGAACCAACACACCTCGCCGCGAACGATGAGGAAGAAGAACGACCACACCAGAAAAGCAAGGGTGAGCCTCGTGTCACGGGCTCAGTAGGGGTCACACAGATCCCCACTAGAAACAACGCAGTAACACACAAGATAACTACCCTAAATAGTTGTGGACGTGTAAAATCGCACGTCCATATGTCCCCACCAGTCCAACAGCAGTAGCAGTGTCAACCGAAGAGATCATGGAGAGTACGTCCCGTCCGGACTCTCCGAACAAACAACATGCTGCCGTGGAGCCGTCCCCGGAATCACGACAGCGAAGAGAAGCCAACCCCTGGGGAAGCTCACTGCTCGTGGGCCCCCGAAGAGAATCGAACGGATCGTCAATCGGGTCCAGAATAGGCCAGAAAATCCACTCCAACGACACACTTGTGCCCCTTCAACGGCACACCCTCAAACGCCTCCAGCGGCACGCCCTGGTGCCTCCTTCAGCGCCACGCTACCTAGTCCCCTTCAATGGCACACATCAAGTGCCCTTCAATGGCACACCCTAACGAGTGCCTTCGACGGCACACACCACCAAGGCCCCCTCAGCGGCACAACCTAAAGCTTTAGCGGCACGGTCTGACTGACGGTGCGGACCAAATCTCACGCCACACCCTACGGGATCCTTGGCGCGCAGTGGCCCATCCGAGGTGGCAGACGGAGAGCTAGCCACACTGCCCACTCTCCATGCCGTCAAGGATGCCCGGGTCAAATCCCCATAAGTGCACCGTTTCCCACCTTCGTCACCCCGTGTTCGAAGAGCCCTGTGCCGCTGGGGTATAAAAGCCCCTTCCTCTCCACCGGCAAACAAGACACAGACAGGAAGAAGGGGAGAGAGACGCAATAACATGGAAGACACTACGCAGTGGAGAGTAGAGAGCCCTCCCGAAGAAGACACAGGCGACCAGCGCCAGGAAGAGAAGAAGAAGAAGAAGAATGAGAGCTCCCAGCTTTCCCTCTCTGACGACCACCAAAGAAAGAGTAAGAGAGAGAGAGAGAGAGCTAGAGAGAGTATGTAGCAGACGGGGTGGGGAAGAGCAGGGCTCGGTTGCCCCTGTTCAACTCCAGTCCCTCTCTTCCCTTCTCCCCGTTCTTGTCTCCCTTTTTCCTCTTTTGCTGTAACCCCCATTCCACATTTTGTGTGAATAAGAACCGTGGTCCTTCTATGGCCTTTGCTATTTCCTTTCACTGGATTCGTGTTTGTGTTGAGTGATCTCCTCGCTCCCGGCAGCGTCTTCATCTTCATCCTCCCTGCTATTAGCTCCTCCACCTTGGGTGAAGGGCTCCTTTGCCTTCACCCTGTCGTGCCTCTCCAGCCTCTTCGAATGCCCAGTCCCCGACTCTGCTCCCTCACTGGAACTCCCCTCCAGCTAGGCCAAAAATTAGAAAATCCCATGGGCCTCTCCCTCGTTCGTTCCACTTCATCCCATCTAGCCCACATTTGACCTCCGTGCCTTCGGGTCAGCCTTCGCTAGTGCACCCTTCCATCGGTACACCTTTGACCCATCTCCCCTCAATGGCACACCCTCATTGGCCAAACCTCCTTACCCGGCACACTGATGTCACCCTCCTTGCCCGGTATATCTCATAACCCTTCAGGCCCTTCGCCGGTACGGCCCTTGGCCGGCACACCTTCCATACATCAAAACCCTTCACCGGTACAGTCCTTCGCCAGTGCAGCCTAATTTCCCACAGCCAACCTTGACCGGTACACCCTTTGGGTCCCTTGGCCGGCACACCCGTCCCTGCCCCTTAGCCCAGTATCCATGGCCAGTCCTGCAGCCCTCCCTTCACTGCTCCCTTCGTGTTTTTCGAGGTCTATCCAAGGTGTTGTCGTCTTCGGACCCTCACCTCCAATTGTTGGGTTCCGCCACTCCGTGTGGGCGCGTTCCCCGCTTCTCCCTTACGCCCGGGTCAAGGGGAGATGCTGCCAAATTTTTGTCAGGAAAAGAGGAAATGATAATGATGTGACATGGACTGAGGGGGACTAACAGACAAATGGGATGACAATGAACAAATCACTCTAATTAAGGTAAGGAAACTATGGGCATCGCGAGGAAATCTGGACTGGACAACAACTAAACACCCCGAACAAAAAAGGGAAGGAGTAATCTGCACAAGGTTGGACCAAAATTAAAAAAGGAAGAAAAGAAAGGCCTTAAAATTATTAGGAGAAGTGAGCCATGCCTCCTTTATCGGCAGACTCACCCTCTCTCTCCTCTGCTTGAAACAAATCCTGCACGCACCACGTTTTCACTCAAACTGCACGGTGTGCTCCTCTCTTGAAAGGTTGCATGAGGTTTATCCCCTTCTTTAAAAAATCTGCACGAGGCACTCCCATACCACGTGCACATCCTACACGAAGTCCCTCTTCCTCTCTCTCTCCCCCGTCATTTCTGCACGAGGCACGCCCCTTCGCCGGTACACTCCTTCGAGGTCTTCATCGGCACGCTCAACTCCTTCCAGCACACACTTGCCACCCTTTTCTCTCCCCCTGCCCCTTTACCTTCTAAAAAAAAAATTTGCACGGGCTACACTTTTGAAACTTACACGGGGCACGTTTTGCCCTTCTTTTTTGAAAACAACATGGGGTTTATCCCCTTTTCTTCAAATCTACTCGAGCTACCTTGTACCCCGTGCAGAATGTGCACGAGGTATGCCTTAGCCTCGTGCACATCCTGCACGAGGTCACTCCCCCTCTCCTGTCAAAGCCCCACCCCGTGCACAGTGTGCACGGGGTATGACCCAAGCCTCGTGCAGACGTGCATGAGGTATGCTTTCAACCTCGTGCACGTTCTGCACGGGGTCTTCTCCCTCTCCCCTGCTCCTCCTTCAAAACCCCCACCTCGTACAGGGTGTGCACGAGGTATGCTCGACCTCGTGCACGACCTGTGCGAGCTCTCTTTCTCTCTCTCTCTCTCTCTTTCATTCCTGCTCACGCCACGCCCCTTCGTCGATACACCCCATGCACAACGTGCACGGGGTACGTCCCCTACCTCGTACAGGGTGTGCACGAGGTATGCTCAGCCTTGTGCACATCCTGCACGAGCCCTCTCTCTCTCTCACACCCCTTGAAAATCGCTCGCCGGTACCCCCTCTTTTGAACCCCCCTTTAGCGGCACACACACACGCACGCACCCAACCGCTTCAGCGGTACACCCTTTACATGCCCTTCGCCGGCACACTACATTGCTTCGTCGGTACGCCCGTTTTCAGGCCTTTCAACGGCCCACTCCCCCCTTAATAAAAAAAAGGGCATCAATAAACATACACCTAATAATAATAACGATAATAAAAAAATACACATATATACGTATATAACAATAAAAAAATGTAGAAAATTTGGATAAGCTGGGACGGGTACAGCTTCTTTATTTTGTCACGGAGGGATGGACTCTCTTGACGATCAGCAGACTTGGCTGGAGGGGACTCAGCTACCCCTTTGTCTTTTTATTTTTTTTGTTCAAAGGTCTTGAAGTCGACCGTATGCACTTCTTGAGACGCTGGCCATTTGTCAGTCGACCTGGCCTTCTAACTTGAAGTGGTGGGAGTGGCAGAGTACTTTGAGAGGAATGTCTCGACTTTTGCCACAATATTATTCAGTCGGTCGAACGACTTAATTTCAGTGCCGATCATTCTTTCCAGCACCTCTCTTTTCAAGTTCTGTTTGTAAATTTGGATGGCATTCTCCTGGTGCGGCGGACGCCTGCACCTCATGCTGAGGTTCCTCCACCTTTTGATGTATTCTAGGGTGGACTCATCGTTCCTCTACCTGGTTTCATATAATTCGGCTATCGTCACCTCCCTTTTGGCGATGTGGAACCTTTCTTTGAATTTTCCTTGCATGTCCGGCCAATCCATAATGGACCCGGGCTATAGGCTTGAGTACCACTCGAAGGCAAGTCCCGTTAACGTGGACCCAAATAACTTCAACAGGTATGACTCATCAGTATCTAAGTCACTCATCACATTAGTATAGTAGGCAATGTGCTCAAGTGGAGACCCTTGCCTATTGAACTTCCTGAACTTCGGAGGCTTAGTTATGCCAAGGGGCAGCCTCTTGGCAGCGTGGTGAGACGAGTATGGTACCCTGTATACATCAAATAAAGTGGAGTTGCCATCACTCCTTTCTGTCAACTTCATTTCTATCATTTGCTCGACTATGAGCTTATTCATCACCACCGGGTTAACTAGGTTTGGGTAGAAGTGAGCTTGTTTGGATATGCGGAATCGTTAGCACGGCCGCATGGGGCGTAGCAGGAACCCCTTGGAATTGGAAAATTAAATGTTGCGGCGTAGCCGTAAGTTGTTGTTGCGGGGGAGGAATGCCCCCAGTATAGTTGCACACCGGCTCTAGGGTGATCTCCTACGGTGAAGCTTCAAATGCCAGGTTACTACCCCCTGATGTTCCAGGCGGGCCTTTACCCTATGCGGGTGCGGAGCTGTGCATATCCCTCTCGCTCAATTGCTTCTTGAATGCTTCAATTTCTTGCTGATACTTGTGCAGCAACATCAACAAGTCTGGGTCACTGACAGAAGGGTTGGGGTGACTTCCCCTATCCTCGCCAGGCGTTTCTTCAGATGAGGTGGATGGCATTGCACTATCCCCTTCTGCTATGATCACAATAGCAGCCAGAGTTTCCGCAACCTCTTCTGGACTTGTCGTCCCATCTAGAATTTGCAATGCCTCGCCGGCCACCTTTTTTCTTCTTGTGAGAGGGCCGGGCCTCTCGGCAATTCTAGCAACTTCTTCAGGCTCTTCAGGCAGGGCCCCATATTGGTTGGTCGTTCCAACCACATGGCAAGTGTAGACTTGGATATTTCAGCTTCTTCTCCTTACATGCTCGGTCGGTTGACCAGGGAAGGTCAGGCTTTCAAACACCAAGACTCTCGGTGGAGCTTCTTCACAGCGGGAGTGCCTGTAACATCCCGACTCTGCATCTTCTATTTCAACCGGGTTGGTTGAATATTCTTGATTTTCTTCAAGAGTGGTAATGGCCTGTAACAGCCGCTGCCTTCCCAGGGAAGTATTCCCGGCGCCCCGGAGGTATCCGTGTAGAGCCTAGGTGATGTCTTCTAGCTCATGATAGGGATAGACCACAGGTTGTGGCATCCTTGCTTGTGCTGGGGGCCCATAGGCGGGCTGACCCTTCTTGGCAAACCTGCCATCATTCTCCATATGTAGCGGAGTGTTCGCCCTCCATCTGTGGGCTTGGACGAGTGGATCACGAGGAGTCCCAAGTGGTATTTCATTCTTCTTTTTTCTTTCTTTGTCTCCCTCCCCGAGATTGTCGGTCCTAACGGACCTTGGTTGAATTGTCAATGGGGCCCGTGTTGACTTGGGCACCCAAACTTACTTGGTCTTGCATGGCCTTGGGGCCGACTCATTCTTCGGTCGACGGACCATTTCAGTATTCTTCTTTTCTATTCTCCCTAGTGCTTGGAAAGAGTTACACACAGGGATATTTGGTACGATCCACTTAGGGATCACTTCGGCTCTTTGACCATTGAGGTGGATTCTGATGCCGCCGAACAGCACTGATTTGTTGGTGTTAGAAATCTGACCTCTTGGAGTAACAACAACAGCATTCCTTCGGTTCCTTCTTTGGCGGGACGTCGACTTCTTGTTGGTAGGGTACGTGTCGAAATGGGCATGGTGGACAAAGCAGCCCACAGTCTTCACTGCTGCGCGGTCAGCGGTAGTCGCTGACGATCCAGCAGCGGTAGGTTTGATAGCGGAGGTTCCCGTGATGGGGACGTGGACTTTGATGGGCTTGGGCCCCTCGATCTTCAACAGGTTGACGAAGGCTACTCCCAAGAAGTTGGGGAAGCCCACCATGGGAGGGAAGCTCCCAAACTGCACCAGAACTGCCAGGTAGCATTCCCTAACGTGGTTTGTGACGACTAGTGGTCCGAATGAAACAGCCATTGTAGTCGTCAAAATATAACCTGCAATTGCAAGTGAAATAGTTTAGAATTTCAAGAAGTCCCCTTTCCTTTTTTATATTGAGATGCCACGCCAGGGAAGGGGTGTTAAGAGGGGCACGCCGGTTAAGGATATGCAAGGGAGACGGCGCGCCATTTCAACGAGGGTTGAGCAAAGAGCAGGGGGGCGCGCTAGTTAAGATGGCAAGGAGGAGGGGCGCATCGGGCAAGGTGGCAAGGAGCAGGGGCGCGTCGGTTAGGATGGCAAGGAGCGGAGGGCGTGCCGGTTAAGATGGCAAGGAGGAGGGAGATAGTGATTCTGAGAGGTTCAAGATGGAGGGGTTAAATCGGCGCGCCTAGGGGGCGCGCCATTTTAACGCACGCCAGGATAGGATGAGTAGGGTGCTCAAAGAAGGAAATAAGGTCTTTTAAGAGGAAGGTTAAAACGGCGTGGCCAGGGGGCACGCCATTTTAAACCGCACCGGGAGAGGGTTCAAAGGAGGAGATGGGTATTGAGAATGAGGCGTTAAAATGGCGCGGAGAAATGGTCACCGCGCTATATCAAACTCTCCCGAGAGCTATTTCAAGGCGTTTACTGTGTGTTTTTTTTTGTTCAACCACAAGTGAGTTTTATGGTTCGTTCGTTCACCAAGACTTAGTTTAATGGTTCGTTTGTTCGTTGTTCTTGGTGTTCTTAGCCTGGAGAAAATCCGGTAGCACCTCCCCCAGACTGGGACTTACCAGAGAGAAGTGAAAGTCAGCACACGGATTACTCCTGGGTGAACTCTCAACATGTGGAGCGGCCTCACGATGGTTCGTTAGCCCAATTGTAAATGCGAAACGAGGGCCAGCCTACGAGAGCGACCGCGACTCACGGGCGATGAAGTTCTAAGCGGGGTGAGTGTTTGCCACAAAGGTGCAAGGATGTTCATCCGTAGGAGGGGTTACCTTGAGGGTCATGCCATGGAAGAGCAGCCCTCAAGGCCTTGGGATGATCAGAGAGTGAGAGAGAGGAGTGGAGACTGAGATTGAGGTTGCTAAAGTTGTAACCAAATTTTTTTTTCTCCTTTTATTCATCCATGCAACAGGGAAGATATTTCTTAACAGAGGGAGTTCATCTTGAGAAGAAAAACAGAATACATCATGGGAGAGAGGAGGGGAGGAAGATCTTGACGAAAAAGAAAATGGAGAACACGGAACTTTCCCCCCAAACCCACCTCTCACACTCACGCCTCTCCCCTTCACTCTTCGACCGACGCCCCTTCCTTTTACTTCTCTTCTTGCGCGCTAACCAGCCAGCCAACTGGGCAAAATGGGGGAGTTCTCTCTCACTATCTTCTTTCTCTTCCCTGCCCGCCAGCCAACTAGCCAACTGGGGGGGCAGATTTCCTTGGAATGCTTGGAGTATATATATCGCGGAGGAGTTCCCCAGCTTTCTTGCTCGACGAGGAGTGCCAGCCGCTTGCCCACGTCGCGATGATTTGGTGTCGAGCCTCCGCATTCACCACATTAACATCCCCATGACCTGCAAGGGAGTGGGCAGTCGGCCGGGAATGGCCATTTGGTGGTGCAGGGCTCGCATTGATGACGGGATGGGTCGGTTGCAGCGCCGTGTTAATACTTCAAAGAAAGGCTTACTAGGCACTTTGAAAATGAGGGGTTAAAATGGCGCGGTCAGGGGGCGCGTCGTTTTAAACCACCCCGGTAAAATCATCAAAGGGGGTGGCGCCGTTTAATCAAAGGGGGTGCGTTGTTTCAACCAAAGCTAAAGGGGGGCATCCTCCAAAGGTGAGCGTGCTGGGCAAACACTTCAAAGAAGAGTTTGCTGGGCATTTTGAGGGCGCTGGTTAAGGTGGCACTGGTTAAGAGCTTAGTCGCACCATTTTAAGCACTGAACAGATTCGTTTCGAAATCGTAACCATTTATACAAGTGTTGGCACTCCCGGAATGCTTTAGTTGCAACGCATGACATCCATGATGTTTCATTCGCAGCTTCTGGAGCTCGGCCCAGGACTTTACGTGACTTCTGGCATGTGCCGATATTGTGCCGAAATCCCTGAATTTTCTTTGATTCACCTCTCGGCATGGCCGATCGTAGAGATGTTCTGCCCGAGGGCTCCCTTAATGGGTAGCGAACTGCCGAGCGGGTTCTCACTCTGGCCGGGCGAGGTATGGGTTTTTTCGGCCTTCCCGTCTTCGACTTGCACTTGAACACATAGTTGCAGGCGCCGTGGGATCCTCGTCGTCATTTTTGAAGTCCATAGGGGCGTGCCGTTGAAGGCTATGCAAAGCCTTCTTCACAGGCCTATGAGTGTGCCGTTGAAGACTTGTTGGGGCATGCCGTTGAAGGTTACGCAAGGCCTTCTTGAAGGGCACATGGGTGTGCCGTTAAAGGGGGCACATGAGCGTGATAAAAGGTCGATTTCTGGGCCCGTTTTGGACCCGATTGACGATCTACCTGGTTCTCTTCGGGAGGCCCACCAGTAATGAGTCTCTCAGGGGTTGGTTTCTCTTCGCTGACGTGACTCCAGAGACGGCTCCATGGCAGCATGTCATTCATTCGGAGGGTCCGGACGGGACGTGGTAATTAACTAATCAATTAACGTGGCATGCTCATGTATGCAAGAACATAGGAGAATATTGAGGAAGAAAATAGCAAGAATATTACACTTAATTCATTGGGAGATAACAAGGTTCGCTCAACTCTTATTGATGCATAAATTCTAGCACCATAAATATACCACAATATGGTAGGAATTGTGGGTAGTCAAGGTGTTCAAAAAAACACTGTCGCAGGGTCGACCATGAAAACCCGACAGCAAAGAAACACAAGAGGAGGCCCGAGCGGCCAAATTTCAACACTGGTGATGATGGGGCTGTATCTTGTATACGACACCGTGCCATCATGAATTTGCGTCCCAATGGATGAATTGGATGTAAATTGGGTGAAGTCCCGGTGTCCTCAAAAGTCATGCCACCATAGTGTGGAATGTGGGAACCCGGATGTCAAAGAAAAGAAGAAGAAAAGAAGAGAAGAAGAGAAGAATAAGAAAGATAAGAAGAGAAATAGAAGAAGACATGGGGAATGGTAGCAAGTCCTACTCTCGGGAACCACTCACCGATGGCCTGCACATGGGTCATGCGGCGGTCCCAAACCAACAGTGGCAGCCCAAGACGACAGCTCACCCCAGCCCAAATCCCTGCTCACAAAAGGCAGGGCCTTCTCTTCAACGACAGGCCAGGGGCCTATCTTGCAGCTCCCCTTTATTCGGTTGCAACTACCTTTTACGGCACCCCCAAAGCTCTTAACAGGTAGGGTTTTGCCCCGTTTAACCAGCAAGGCCCCTTGGGGCCAATTAGCCGGCGGGAAGCTCCTTAACCGATAGGGGGCTACTTAACCGCTGGGAAGCTCCTTAACTGGCAGGAAGCTCCTTAACCGGCGGGAAGCTCCTTAACTAGTAGGGGGGCTACTTAACCGACACGAAGCTCCTTAACCGACAGGGGGGCTCCTTAACTGGCAGGGGGCTATTTAACCAGCAGGAAGCTTCTTTACTGGCAGTGGGCTACTTAACCAGCGGGAAGCTCCTTAATCGGTAGGAAATCACTTAACTAGTAGAAACCTTGTTTATAGAAAGGGGGCTTCTTAACAGGTAGGGAGCCATTTAAACGGTAGCTCCCGTTTCGAACTGTAGGTTGCCATAAACAGCAAACGTTGACCAGGAAAGCAGCCAAGGGATCTTACCACTATCTGTGGGTCCTTGCTCAGTAGCCCCGATGCGTAGTGGCTTCGACCGGCGGAGACGTCCTTTCACTGCTTCGTCTTGTACGATGGTGACATTTCCTCACTTGGGGCAACCTGCAACCTGCGAAAAGGCTCCTCCCGGGTTGCCTCCTCCTTGCCTCTATAAAAAGAGGAGTGGCTATGCAGAGGTGGGGGACCCTAGAGAGAGGGACCGGGGGGCGAAGCGAAAGAAGAGAAGACGAAGAAAGAAGAAGAGAGCGCAGGCATCTATGTGTGCAAAGCAGAAGAAAAAAAGAGGGTAAGGAGCTTGTCTGTGGGCTTCTTGTGAGTGGGCAAGACTCCGAAGAGAAGAAGTGTGAGTGAGAGAGAGGTGAGGAGAAGAAAGGGGGAGAGGAGAGGAGTAGTCAACACTCCTTCTCTTCCCCTCCCCCGTTGTATTTTTTTCTCTCCCTTGCACACTGTCCTTTCTCCCCTTCATTCGTTTATGTGTTGTATGCACATCTATGTTATCAGTTCAAAAAGAACAATGAAAGTCTTAGAACGTTTATGTTCGAAGTACATATTTTGTCTTCTTGGTGTCCACCATTTTCTTGAGTTTTCTTTAGTTCTATCGTATGCTTCTAAGCGTGGAAAGCCCCTCAAAATCTGGTTTCTCTCTTTTGCTTGATGGAGTGATCATACGGTGTTCGCAGTAAGAACACCCGGGTAAGCTCCTTTAGTAAGAGGCCCGGGGCTTACCCAAACCCGTGGGTAGGTATCTAAGGCCAGCCCCTTGAAGGATGCCTCCCCGAAGTTCCCCTTCACTTCCCTTGGACATTCGTTGCCTCTTCCCCTTCCCTTCTCTATGAGCGGTCTTGTATAGAAGAGGCCAACATCGGGGTTCATCTTAGCCACAGTTGGGGTTCAAACGCTACCGATGTCGGATCCTCATACCAAATGATGTAGCTCCTCCCTACCAGTCACTCTTCTTCCCATGAGCTGGCCTGGCAACCTATGCTCTTACTTATGCTCTACTCAGTGGAGCTAGCAACCTTTGTGGATCTTTTAATCGGTAGGTAGGCCCTTCCCTATGGCCTAAACCAGTGAGCCTACCCATTTAACCAGCAGCGTGCTTCCCAATGGAGCTCACATTCAGATCTCAGTGGATATCCAAGCTCTAGGGGTTGTCCAGTCATCTTTGTGATCTCTAAATGTTCTGTTTTAGTCTCACCCGTGCGTGTTGGAATGCATTATGGCACTACCACGGATGTTGCCACTCTTGTGCACATTCACCTTATTTTGGGGCCATCTCAGACTTCTGTGGATGAGTACCCACTTAACACCCACCTGATCATCCCGTGTCTAAGAGAGATACTGTCGAAATCCTGTTAGGAATGCAGCCAATAAAAGAAACAAATCACTAAATGATTCTGAACCATAAAGAAAGATGAACAAAATGATGTGAATGAACAAATGACCAATGAACTGCCAAAGGGCTACTGCAGTGGACCAATTCCAGAACTGTTGAAAAACACCAATAAGCATAGTGAGTAAAAAAAGAAGAAGAAACATAAAGGAAGAGTGCAGAACAAAGAGGGAAAGGCCTAAGGCTATTGGAGTTGGTTGAATGCATTTACCAAAATAACAAGTTTTTGTGCAATACACATACAATAAGATATGTGTACAAAGACTCCCGAGTATTGAATTTTAGCAAACAGAATTACCTCGATCTAATTTGGACTCTCTCTCCAATCTGTTTACGGAATCTGTTTCTTTTGGGGTTATAGTTGATGGTTGTTTCCCTCTTCCATCTCTACTGTAGAATCGGACATGAGAGTTTCTTCTGAAGAGCGTCAGATGGAGCCCTGGGCATTACCCCAGGGGACAACCCTCTGATACCTAAGTCAGCATGGGATCAAACAGAGAGTAAGGAAGAGTAGAGGAGAGAGGGGGCGATAGGAGTCGTGGTAGCAGTTCTGGGAGAGCTGTAGGTCTTCTGGACGAGTGCTCACTATTGACAGTGACCACTCGGGGAGTGCTCGTTGGGCGGTAAGAGTGCTCGGAAGGGGGTTTCTCTCTCAGTGGGTGGTCATAACCTCTCTGTAGCAAGAAATGTGGGTCTCGTGCTTGTCTCTTAGCGGGCGACTCTTCGTGGATTTCTCCCTCCACTGGTCCTCTGTCGAGGTTCCTTTTATAGGGGGTTGTCCTAGAGGGGGTGCTCATCCCTTAACAGGGAAGGGTGCCAGTCATGGAGTAATGTTTCCTGTAATAGTGGGGGAGTTTCTCATTGAGGGACGATTATCCCAGAGTCGGCTGATTCCCTAATGGATCGCACAGTGATCATGGGGCATGCTCGCCCTTAGTGGGGTAGGAAGCATCACCGTGGGAGATAACGTTCGATCATTGGAGGATCATCCGGTGGTCATGGCGCCTAGCTTGCGGCCTTCCCAGTTTGGCGAACCCAAAGATGGTACGTCCTAGGTCATCTGTCGCGGGCTGTGGCGGTCGGGGCCCACCTAACGTGTCGTGGACCATGAGCCGTATTGGGCCGGTGGTAGATGAGCCTTACGTGGGCCGAGCCAGATTTATCCTCCCCACTAGCCTCCCACTCTCAGATGTCGAGCACTTTTTGGGTCTGAGAGATGAGTCTGGGGAGGTACGTTGGGAGATTACTCCAAGGGTGGTCTCCTGATATCAGTTGCTTGGCACGTAAGGCACATCTGGCGGTGGTAGGCGACACTCTTATAATCATGATGCGAGCCTTTTTTTCTAGAAGCGCGGGCTTCAAACAGTCACCTGGGTCTGGCGGTCGTACCGTGAAAGCGGCGACGCCTTTTCACCTTCCCTAGGGCTATGAAGTGTTTGTTCTGTCTTGGGAGACTATAAGAACTGCCATAGGGTTTCCTGAGGAAACGGCACCCCAGGTGAACGGCATTGACTATGAACCCTCATGGATGCATCTACTCCTAGACTTCTTCTAACGACAACAACTCTCGTGTGACCGTGCCAAGGCTTGCCGTACGTGAGCACGCACGGTGCACTTCACAATGGTGAATGACTGCCTGTATAGGTGATCCCTTTTAGTTCCTCTGTTGAAATGTTTGTTCTCTACGGAGGCCAAGCAAGCCGTGCAGGAAGTACACGAAAGGCTTTGCGAGAGTCACGTAGGAAGGTGAGCACTCGCACGGACTCTTATCTGGCAAGGATACTGGTGGCCAACATTGCAACAAGACTACCTCGACTATGTCTGTAAGTGCCCACAATGTCAAAAGTTCTCCAACCTACACCACCAGCCTGCAACACAACTACACTCCTTGATGGAGCCTCAGTAATTTACTCGGTGGGGGGTAGACATACTGGGCCCCCTCCCTGAAACTCAAGGGAGGAAGAAATTCCTCACTCTCGCATTGACTACTACTTCACTAAATGGGTCAAGGCGGAACCACTGGGGAAGATGACAAGCAAAGTTACATGAAAATTTGTGTTGCGAAACATAATCTGCCGGTTTGGGATCCCATGTGTTCTCACAACTGATAATAGTAGCCAGTTTGTGAGTTCGACCTTTAGAGAAAAGTGCGCGGAACTAGGAATTTAGAATCACTACACCTTGGTGGGCCACCCCCAAGTGAACGGTCTAGTGGAAAATGCCAACAGGACCCTCTTACATGACATCAAGACCCGCCTACAGCAAGCATGCAACTCATGGATTGACTTCATTCTGAGCATCCTTTGGGCACACCAGACGACCGCCAGAGCCGCCATGGGAGAGACTCCATTCCACCTCGCGTACGGAGCAGAAGCGGTCATACCAGTTGAAATATCCAACCCATCTCTACAAGTTGGATAGTTCGACGAAGCCAGGAATAACCAGGTAATGTGAGAAAACTTGGACCTACTCAAGGAAGACAGAGAGTGTGCCCAGGTACGAATCATGGCCTATCACTAGAAACTAGCCCAGAACTACAACGCTCGCATCAGAGAACGCCACTTCCTCCCCGGAGACCTGGTACTACAGCGAGCGAGCGTGGCGGACCCTAGAGCCACCATGGGAAAACTTGCACCCAATTGGGAAGGCCCGTATAGGATAACTAAAGTGCTCTATAAATGGGCATACATGCTGACGACGCTAGAGGGGCGAGTGGTGCCCAGGACATGGAACTCTATAAATCTCAAAAAAATTTATCAATAAATCACTTTTTCAATAGTCCAACAGACGCGTCACCAGCCGTATTTGACGGAGGTAGTCCCTGTAGATGTCCTGCCGATTGCGGCATAGGTGGACTTAGATTCATTTCATTTAGCCGCCTTTGCAGTATTTCAATCTCTTGCTGCTTTTGGTATAGCAGTGCAACCATGGCCTGATCTTGCCAGGAGGGGCCGGGAGTGCTATCTTCTACCTCCGGTTTGACTGGGGTGAGTTGGATCCCGTCATTGTTACTGGACACGCCTAGTTTCTTTGAGATGAACTCCCTAGGTTTTATGCCCCTGAGTTGAGGAGGAATGTGGTGTTGTGCCCCCTTGTTGATTGGTGAGTGTCTTGATATTCTCCCGGATCCGGCAACAAGGTGGGAGGCAAAAGTTTTAGCCTGATTTGCTCTCTATGGCATAAAGTAAATTTCTTCATCTTCCTCATCAGCAACTTGGGCCACCCTAAACGGTGCTGACAGTATGTTGCAGAAGAGAGCAACATATTTTATTTTAACCCTTGTATTCTTCTTTTCCTTCCCCTTTATGGCTGGCATCTGCCCCCACAGTGGGTTACTCGGTGCATTGAATACCCTTGCATTTTCTTTAGTTCTTTTTGTTAGCTGGTGGGACTCATTGCGTCTTTGAGGGGCATGCTTCTTGAGCTGCATAGGTTGACTCTTGAGCTGCTCATGCTCGTCTATCTTGTCTATAGCGATTTGTAGCCGTTCCACAGATGAGCTGATTTCTTCATGCACCCACGCCGGGACTTGTTTCTTTGTGTTGTCCACTGGCCTTCTGATAGCCATAGGAGGGACTATTTGATGCCAGGTAGGACCTATAGGGGGTGGAGCGGGCCGGGCCATGGCTCCACTAATCTGGACTTTCAGAGTCGGAAGGGATGTTGGTCTTGTCCTTTTCTTTATTGACGATGCTTGCTAATTCCTTTGTTGGGGTGTCGGCTGCAAGCCTCTGGCACTTCCTTGGGCAGTTGTTGATGTATGGATATCATATTAATTGATGCTCCCGGAGTAGGCATTTCATGAGGGCGTGGGGGATCGACACTATACTCCCCCATTTGTAGCTCCCCCTTTTTGATTAAACCTTAGACAATATCCTTGAATATTTGACAATCTTCAATGGGATGTCCAATGGTTTGATGGTAGGAGCAGAAGCAAGGATCATCTCTTCTCTTGACGTCGTTAGGTCTTTTTGACTTTGGAAGAGTGATCTTATCATGCTTGATAGCCCACTTGAACAATGCACGAGTTTTGTCCCTGGGGAATGCATAGAACTTCTTTTCTTTGTTCTGTCGAGGAGGGCTCCCTCGAGGTTCGACAGGTTCATTGGAAGGAGGAATGTGCACCCATTTATGCCTTTTCATCGTTAGGCTGACAGCATGAACCACTTTTAGCATCGGCCGTTTATTAACCTGCCTACCTTCATGACTTGAGTCAGCAGAAATGGAGGGATATCTTGCAAAGAAATCTTCAACCCCCATGGCAATATCACTTAATCTATCAAATGACCCGATTTCTATTCCGATCATCTTTTCCAGAATCTCATTCTTCAGATTTTGTTTGAATATTTGTATTGCATCTTCTGGATGTGGAGGACGCTAACACCTCATGCTGAGATCCTCCCATCTCTTGATATATTCTGCAGCCATTTCATTATCTTTTTGCTTGGCTGCCAACAGCTCAGCCACGGTCACCTCTGCCTCGATGACATGGAATCTTTCACTGAATTTCTGTTGTATATCTGGCCTGTCTTGGATAGACCAGACCGACAAGTCAGAGTACCATTCAAAGGTAGATCCTATCAACGAAGACCCAAAGAGCTTCAGTAGGTACGACTCATCCGCCGCCAAGTCACCCATGACTATCATTTAATGTGTAATATGTTCTTTCGGGGAGCCCTACCCATTGTATTTGTCAAATTTTGGGAGTTTATTAATGCCGAGTGACAGTCTTTTGGCAGCATAGTGGGCTGGATATGACACTTCATATATGTCGAAGGGGGCGTAGTCATCACCACTCCTCTTTGCCAACCTTGCTTCAATCATCTGCTCCACCATCAACTTGCCCATCATAACTGTATCTGCTGGTTGTGGGCAGAGGTGGGTGGGCTGCATCAATAATGCGGCCGAAGCCATAGCACTGGGTGGCAAAGGCTCTGACAGGAGATCCTTCCGCTGCATCTGAAGGGGCATTGGCCGTGCTTGCCGGAGCCACTGGGAATGATGCTGGGGAGCAGCCCAGCTCTGATCTGCAGATTGTAGAACAGCCGGTGAAGGAGCACCGGTGGGGTTGGAACCTTCCCATGACGGCTCAGCTCGTGCCCCCGGTTCTTCGGGTGCCATAGCATGTTCAACCTTTTCATTTAATTTTCTCTTCAGTAGTTTTATGTCCTGCTGGTATCCTTGTAGCAACATCAGGATGGAAGGGTCTGTGGTTGTTTTATTACTGATGCCCTCGAGTGTATTATTGGAGGCACACTCAATTAGAGGAGATGGAAATACTCCTTCTTCTTCAGATGCCACCATCCTAGCCGCGACAGTGGTGATGTCTTCATCAGCAACCTGCTTGTCCTTTGCAGCTCGCAGTAGCTCAGCCTCAGCTTTGTCCCATCTTGTCATCGGGTCTTTTCTTTCAGCAATCTCGACTGGCTCTTCTTTTTCATTTGGTAGGGTGTCGGGTGAGTAGGAAGAATCTTGTCAGCTATTGCATCAACATTCTGGATTATGGAGATACTTTTCACCTTGACTACCCGGCCCTAAAATGGGAACTTAAGGCATTGATGGGTAGTCGAGGGCACTGCTTGTAAACTATCAATCCAAGGACGACCCAGAATTGCCTTGAACATTGGGTCTATGTCCAGCACGTAGAACTCCACATTCATCTTCGAAGGCCCTAGCTCGGCCTGTACTGTCACGACCCCATGGCAAGCTCGTCAGGAGTTGTCGTAGGCTGCACTTGTGGTTGGTGTTGGCCTAAGCAGGTTTTCAGAAATATTACAGGCTCGCAATGTACTCAAGGGACACACATTTATCGATGTTCCTGTGTCCACTAGGGCTGACTCAACCGCCACTTTGTTTAAAGAGATAGTAATATAGAGTGGCATCTACCGTGCCTCCGGGGGTGCGAGTTCTGACTCGAAAAATGAAATAAATGGCCCCCTAGTAATCGTAGCCAACACTGACGGCAAGCTGTCTACTGCCACGTCCTCGCTCACCATTATCTTCTGCAGAAAGGAATTAAGAGCATCCTGGTGGAGCGTAGATCTTCTAATCAACTCCAAGATTGATATTTTTGCCAGCATCCAGTTTAAGTGCTGTAGTAAATCATATTTAGAGCCTGGCATGGGGTCGGCTTCTTCCGTCTCAACTATGGTAGAAGGAATCGGAGGAGTAGGTGCCGGTGCACCGATGGAAGGGTAACTTCTCTGAAATAGACGACCGCTCCTAAGGGCAAGGTTCTGCGCCGGCACGGCGACTGACGGACTCCCAGCTGGCCCGGTGGGGTGAGTGGATGGAGTGGAAATGGGGGAGATGATGGGCATAGTAGGCTTGATAAGCATTGGCGGAGGGGTAATTGGTGAAGGGTGAAGCGGTGGGGTGGTGATTGGTGAATGGTGAAGTGGAGGGGTAAGGATGGAAGGTATGGCAGGTGATGGTGCAAAAGTTGGTGGAATGGTGGGCAATGTGGTGGAAGGAATGGCGGGTGGAGTGGTGGTCAAGGGGGTGGGCCGAAGAATGGAAGGAATGGAGGGTGTAGGGGAGTTTATGTAGGTATGGTGGAAGGCCAGTAGGTGCACAGGAGTCTCATCATCAAAAGACCACCCAGCATTAGGGGCTGGGCGGTGCATAATGTTGGCCTGGGCTGATGCCGGCAACTGTTGTTGTTGTTGAGGAGCAGGCAGATGTTCTGGCATGGGATTCTGATGAATCCCGAGGTCTTGTTGTTGCTGCTGTTGAGGTTGCTGAAACTACTGCTGAGGCCTGCGGCCTTGCTTGTCTTCGTCTCTCCTTGATATCTTCAATCAATTTATGCATTTGGGCCCAATCAATCCTCTGGCCCTCATGCAAATCATGAACCAGATCCCTGAACTGGTAGCATCTCTCTGTCGTATGCCCGGGTTGCCGATGGTATACACAATACCTTGACTGATTGAGTACCGGATTCTAGTTCTGATGTTCCGAAGGTAGCTGTATGTCACCAGTGTACATCAAGGCCGAGAAAATATCTGGGAGGGTTTCTAGAAGGGGTGGATAGTTAGTTCTCTTCGAACCCGATCGAGCAAGTGCATAACCAGCAGGTGATGGAACATTATGGTATTGGGGTTGCTGTTGCGGCTGTTGAGGCGGTGGTGGTGGTTGCTGTGGCGACAGGGGTGCCGAAAATGAAGGTCGTGGAACTGACGAGGCGGAGAATTAGGTATTGCATCGGGGTTGCTGCTGAAAGTGGGGTGGGGCGGACTGGTTAACAGCCTACACCTGCTCGTTCATCTGTACTCCCTCGGTTATTGGGCCCTGAGTTTTCCTAACAGACTTAGGCTTTTGCGCTTCAAACAAGAAATGGATGGGGGAGTCTTTGAACTGGGTCTGGATGAACTGGGCCCAGCTGTACAACTGATGCATATTTAAAATGTCGTAAATTGCCAAAATGTTCTGAAACATCGGGGTGGCATTAGAAATCAACAATTTGACTTTCTCTTCTTCTGGGATCTGCCCAGGCACACGCGAGGCCATCTGCCTCCATCGGTCAGCATACGTTGCAAAGTCTTCGTCTGCTTTCATCTTCTCTGCAACTAAGTCTATACATGAATATTCCGGACATACTCAGTCCTGGAATCTCTAGATGAACTTCTCCTTCACAGTTTTGAAGATCTCCGCCTCTTCTAGAGGCAAGGTGTAGAACCATTCAAGTGCAACTCCATCCAAGGATCGGCGAAAAAGATACTACATCAAGCGATCATCATGCTGAAACTACGATGATTCATAAAGGAACTCCCTGACATGAATAAACCGGTTGCCATTCCCGTCGTACTTCTGGTATACTGGGAGCTCAGACTGGGAAGGAAAGTGAATGTTCCTAAAATTGGGAATGGGGATATCGGCGAGGGATTGTGGGCCAACCCTCTTATGGAGGAGATCAATCTGCTACTACATGGCAGCCCACTTTTCAAGGATTTCCCGTTCCCGGAATGGAGGAGAGGGAGCAGGAGGAGCGGAACCAGTATAAGGAGCAGACAGATAAGCCGATGGAGGGGGGATCCCGTAAAAAGAATATTGGGCCAGGGAAGGGCCCATATCAGAATAGGTAAGCTAGGCTTCACCAATTTACTTTCCATCAGCTCTATTACTAGAGATTTGAATTGTTTTGTCACTTTTTGGCCTTCTCATTGTCTTTTTCAGGAGCTGAAAATGGGGAGGACTCTTAGATGTGGTAAAATGCACAATGGACTCTACTATTTGGAGATTGGAGAATGCAATTTGGGATCTACTACTAGGGAGAGACCTACTCTTAATGTTTAGGATGCTCCTTCAGAGATGATGCTACACCACAAGAGGCTAGGACATATTCCTTTTTCGATTCTTGCTAGATCATTTCCTACTTTGACAAATAAGTGAAATAACAACTCATTGAGTTGTGATCATTGTGAGTGGTCCAAACATACAATAAGTGTTTATCCTACTGCTGGTAATAAAAGTTCTTTACCTTTTGAGATTGTGCACTCTGATGTATAGGGACATTGTAGCACTACTGTTGCTACAGGTCATCGATGGTTTATGATGTTCATTGATTGTTTTAGTCATGTTATATGGGTTTATTTACTGAAACATAAAGGGGAAGTCCTCAGGTGCTTCCAGGAGTTTCATCGACTGGTGGACACAGTTCAATATTAAAATCAAGGTGCTGTGGTATGATAATGGGACAGAGTACACTTACAGAGAATTCTATGAGTATCTTCATACTCAAGTAATTATACACCAGACTAGCTGTGTAGATACCCTTGAATAGAATGGAGTGGCTGAGAGGAAGAACAGACACTTGTTAGAGGTGACACGAGTATTATTGTTTACTATGCATGTTCCGATGTTCTTATGGGGAGAGGCCGTACTGACTGTAGCATATCTCATCAATTGAATATCTCTTCGAACTCTTGGCTTTATGTCTCCACTTTAGTGCCTTCTGGGGACCACCAGCTGTGTCATTCCCCCAAGGTATTTGGTTGTGTATACTTTTCCAGAGATCACAAGCCATCTATTGACAAACTAGTTCATCAAGTAATGAAGTGTGTGTTTGTTGGCTACTCTACCACTCAGAAAGGATATCGATGCTATTATCCTTCTGAGCGACGCTTCTTGATCACTATGGATGTCACCTTTCGAAAGCATGAGGCTTACTATACATCTGGTCAGTGTGATGGTAGGACACTAGCTCTACTACTTCTAGGCAACTTCCTCAGTATACCTGCTCATCCTAGTGCCCAGGGGGAGTATAGTGATGGTGTTCAAGGGGAGAGAGAACATGGAGCTATAGAGGAGGCTAGAGTCCAGTCCTAGGTGCATCCATATTCTACCATCCAAGTGTCCTCCCCAGTGTTGGCACCAACTTATTTTCTCGAATTAATTGGTATTTAAGCCAAGGAAAATATTCCCTAAACAAAGCAAAATGGCATAACACCAAAAGCACTTTGTCGGCCGAGTCGAGCCTATCAACCGGGACAGTTCACCGTGTCAAACAACACAACACGACAAATGGGGAATGCCCTGATCAAACAACACCATGCTAGCAAGTTTCTCCATGGCCGGATCTAACCTGAGTGTCGGGTCAACCTACCACACCAAGTGACACTCTGTAACGATTTTGGGACCACCCCAGAATACCCTGCATACGGTATTGCACTGCTAGCACCTCAACAACCGAGCTTGTTGGGTGCGCAATAAGATCTAGAGAGAGGGTGAATAGATCTTTTTAGAAACTATGCCCGATTTAAAAATCAATCTGATTACTTAATGAGATGTGGAGTAATGGAACACTAATGTTCCTTAACACGATATGCTAGATTAGACTGAGATGATGCTCACAAGGAATAAGGATAGCACTCAATAAGATGATGGCTCACATTGACCCTGGATCAAACACCCAGTGGGTGTGTGTGTAATCACAAAGCCGAGAGTGTTGGAACTGAAGGACTGTCCCTGCACGGGACAACCACCAAACACTTGAGAGTGTGTAAGAACCTAGCTAGTTAGAGTGCGTGTGTTCAGTGTGCAGACATATCAGAATGTGCGAATATGAAATACGCAAGTCCCTATGAATGGGGATAGAAGAGAAGGATTCTTGTACATCTTTGATTTTGATGATGTCTAACTATAAGTCATTGAGTAATATATTCTATCAAAAATATATAAAAGGTTCTTAATCATGGATGTGGAGCAGCTAATAGAAACTACAGGTCAAGGAACTCAAGTCAAATCAAGTACTCAAACAACAAAATAAGTCAACTCAAATTTTAGTTCAAAATAGGCAAAAAGTAGAAGAACAGTCGACCAAGTCGACTTGCTTAGAGGACAAGTTGACCCAGAGCAGCTAATAGAAACTAGTCTGTTGAACTGGCCTTCTTCAGGTCAACTCGAGAATCCCAGAAGTCAACCTAAGCACTGTAGATAGAACCCAGTCTGCTGAACTAGCATTCATCAAGTCGATACGAGGATCCTAGAAGTTGACTTGAGCACTACAGATAGAACAACCAGTTCTATCCAGGTTCTCACAAGTCAACTTGTAGCTCCTAGAAGTTGACTTGAGCCGGAACCAGTCTTGAACGAATTGGAAAATGGAAGAGTTTTGGGTACGAGATCCGATGCCCAATCCTTGGATCCCTTAGGGCACGAGGATTAAGGTACTAGGAGATCTTTTTGGCGGGTTTGTCAGGTATATCTCAACTACCTCTGATCCTATGGAGGTTTGACCAGATAGTAGGAGCTCAATATTTTTCTAAGATCGATCTTCGATCAAGATACCATCAGTTGCAGATCAAGGATGAGGATATCTTTAAAACAGCCTTCCGTAGCAGGTATGGGAATTTTAAATTTGTAGTAATGCCTTTTGAACTAACTAATGCTTCGACAACTTTCATGCAATTCATGAACAGCGTGTTCTGGCCCTACCTAGACCAGTGGGTCGTAGTATTTACCGATGATATTTTGATATACTCTAAGAGTGAGGGGGAGCATGTTGAGCACTTGAGGATGATGTTGCAATTATTGAGGGATCATTAGTTGTACGTCAAGTTTAGCAAATGTGACTTCTGGTTGCAGGAAGTGTCTTTTCTAGGACACATTATCACTAGAGAAGGTATTTCAGTGGACCCCTCGAAAGTGGAGGCAGTAAAGAATTTGGATAGGCCTTCAAATGTGACTGAAGTAAGAAGTTTCCTAGGCTTGGTAGGGTATTATCGAAGGTTTATTAAGAAATTCTCCAAGATTGCGGTACCTCTAACAAGACTAACCCACAAGGAGAACCGATTTGAGTGGTCAGAAGATTGTGAAAGGAGTTTTCAGACTCTGAAGGAGTGTTTAGCCACTGCTCCTGTTTTGGCCTTACCATCGAGAGAAGGGGGTTTTGTAGTTTACATTGATGCTTCAGGTATTGGCCTAGACTGTGTGCTTATGCAGCATGGGAAGGTGATAGCTTACTCCTCTAGGCAGTTAAGAAAGCACGAAGAGAATTATCATGTCCACGATTTGGAGTTAGCAGTTGTAGTTTTTGCCTTGAAGATTTGGAGGCACTACTTGTATGGAGAAACATTCACGGTATTTTCAGATCATAAGAGTTTGAAGTACTTATTTTCTCAGAAGGAACTCAATATGAGGCAGAGGAGATCGCTAGAGTATTTGAAAGATTTCAATTTTTCTATAGAGTACCATCCTAGAAAAGGTAATGTAGTGACAGATGCTTTAAGTCACAAGCCGATAGCAAGATTATCGAGTCTCATGTTGCAAGAATGGAGATTGTTGGAACAGTTGGCTAGTTTAGATCTCAATGTTAGTGAGGATTGGGTTATGATTTCTCGGATTCCCCTCCAAATTTCGTGAATTAAGGTCGAGAGGTTAAGAAGTTAGAAGATCGGGAAGTTTCTGGTTCCACGTAGGACGCGTAGGAATTGGAGCGTACTTCCAGTCAGAAATTTAAACTCTAGGAGCAACCCCAGAGACAGGTTATCTCATGAACGGCTTAAACATCAAGTTAGGATTAAAAATCCTCTGATCTTACACAATTTCATACTTTCTACATTGAGAATTTCATGTTTTCCCATGACTATGCAATCTGATTTTTAATGCATGCTGTCCCTGCTCTTAATTAAAAGAGAAGAGTTTTAAGACCCAAATCATGCATTTTCATGTATTTTCTTCATGTTAGACATGTTATCATATGTTATCTCTTAGTTCCCTATAGTTTCCATGCATAAATTGCGTTACTTTAGTCCCTACTATCCGATTTTGTCTCTATCTACAACAGACAGAAGGCGGCCCAATTGGGACCGTCGCATGACCGCATTCTCTATAAGGTGGTCTATTACTTGACCGTTTTCTGGTTTCTGTAATCAGAATTAACCTTGCTTATCTCCCCTATATGAATGTTATTATGCATGCTTTAGCTTAGCCATTTTACAGGATGTTTCATACTGCATATTGGCAGGTTTCTAAGCTTATTTTCATGTATAATATTTTCTTGCCAAAATTACATAGTTTTGTACTTAAGTGCTTTTTATGCAAGTTTCTACATGTTGATTTATGAGTTTTGATCATCCCCTTCTTATCTATAGTTTTGTTTTATAAGTTCACATATAGAGTGTAATCTGGTACATTGCTATTAGATACACATGCACTTGATAGGAACACCTCTTAGACTTGTGATCCTCTCTGTTAGATATTCATTCTACCGGACTAGGTGATCATGTTTTAAGACTTTCGTAAGTCTCCGCGAGCCTGGGATTCTCACTAGGACACTGAGCTGGTTGTACCCTAAAAGCCCATTGGTCTAGAAAGTACTTGTGTTATTAGCATTTTTCTACAACCTAGACAGATAGTGGCCCTTAGGCGACCGCGACTTCCAAGTAGCGGTCCTGTTACGACCGTCTTCTTCCAGGCTTGACCACTGCGTCGACCTGTTCCTTCTTGCTGCATCGACTCCACTTTATTGCAGTCTTAACCTGACCACTACCTTCAAGAAACGGTCCTCACTTGACGACGTCTTCCCAGATTGTATCTAACCCTAGGTTTGACCCAAGGGTTATATCTATTTTGTTCCAAGATGGTCCTTTGATTATCTGGAACCCAAAACCTTATTCAATATATTAATGAATTATGGAATATAATAAACGTACTGTTATGCTGTCAGATTCCTCCCTTAGCATGACCTTGTCATTAATTCATTCTCGAACTCGCATGTTCATATTTGGTCCATTCTTTCCTTGATTTTTACTATCATGAATTTATTGTTTGAATTTATTATTATTAGCCAAACTTTATATTTTCTCGTGAAAAGAGCTTGATTTGTAACTTGAAGATACAAGAGCGGGCATAGACAGTGTCCAAGCATAATTTTATTTTGATCATGGTAAATTCTAGAAATTTGCTCCTGTCTAAGAAAACGTAAATTAATGTACGTAAATATTACATTTTATGTTTCATCGAGTTTTGGACTATATCGCGGGTCTCTTGGCACTCATATCCCAGTCCGTGGATAGAGTTCCTATCTCACGATTGTTTCACGTTACACACTTCGACTCTTGATGATAATTGGACCCTCTGCAGGATACTCATTCCTTTGGACTGATACTTTCTTCATTAAGACCTCCGTAAGTCTCCACGTAGACTTGGATTCCCTCAAGGCCATCTGAGCTGGTTGTACCATAAAATATCTGGAAACCCTATTTGTCATGTGACTCCCAAGAAACATGACACTTGGCCCTCATAGAATGCTATTCTAGTGATTCTGTGAGAGATCTTTATTTGTCTGAATGGGCGACTAGTCGAGTGGGTGCTCATTGAATGAGCGACCCGTCCATTTGGGAGCCTTTCTCTTAAAGCGTGTCTTGTACTAGTGAATTGCGACCTTACAAATGGGCGCTTATTGAAAGAGCGACCGTCTGATAAGGCGCGACTTCTTCAAGCTTCTTCTGTTCACAGAATAGGTGACCACTAGAGTGGGCGCACATTCTAAAATGGCGGCAACCTTATTGGACGCCTTTTTCCCAGATTTCAAGAATTCATTCGATTTTATGTGTCATCGTACTATACTTGTCAAGGTCTATTCTTGAATCTCTATTCTATGAATCTATCCTAGTGTTCTTGCATGCATGATCCTTGGAACTATTGGCCATTAAAGTGGAATTGGTCTAGATATTGTCGGGGCTATGGGTCCCAAACAAATGACATTTTAATGCTAGTGTATAAAAATAAGGGGTCCTGATCTGATCCCATGGGCGAGGCAAAGTCCAAACGTGTACCGGTGTCATGAATGATCGGGTGCTGGCATTCACCAAATATAGCAAAATTGATCTACGACTTATTTCCATTTGGGGTTGTCATATTGTTGTGATGTCCCTAAGTGTATTGGCCAATCCTACATAGCGCTAGTAGAAGTGATTGCTCTACTTCTATACTCGTTTAATGTTCATCGTGAATGTTCTTGAAACGCCCTATTAAAAGTACTTGTTATCTCCTCATGAAAGTTCATGATATATTCGTTCATCGATCTACTTATTCTTATATCTCTAGAAAATGTCCATCATCTTGTATATTCTTATAGTTCTTGAATTTATCTCTTGCCATTATAGTTCTCGATTTCTATATCTTGCATGAACTACATGAGCAAGTTAAATTAATAATCACTTAAAGCTAGTTTGGAGCTAGAGATATTAAGTCCTACTGAGCATTCGCTCACCTAGTGTATTTCAATAGTTTACAGGTAACGACCTTAGTGACGATGAGACCGAACATGATGGGCAAGGGCAAGAGTGAAGAGTACTTCGGTAAACTTAGATGAACCATCTAGTCTTGTTATCTTGTGTCCATGTCAAGATTAGTCTAGTCATGAGTCTTCTTTTTTGTAATTTTTCCTTTATTGAGTTTTTCTTTTATTTGGGTCCAAATTGTAATAAACTTATATTGAAATGAATTTCTATTTTGTTCAATTATTTCTTATCTTATGACTATGCTTTGATTGACACGACTATTTAACTGTCACGTTCCGAGCAAACGAACACATTCCGCTGCTATCAGTTCGGGGCGTGACAGCCTGGGATCATCCTCCATGTGGACGTTCACTTCGACCAACTCATTAATAGTAGCTTGGCTGCCATCTTCTATCTTCGGGGGAGCCGGTTGTAAATCGATGAAATCTTCGCCATCTTCTTTGGATTCGAGGACATCATAGAGATGTTACCATTTTACTTTGCCTGTGGGTAAAGCATCCTTGGCGGTGGAAGCAATCTCTTTGGCTGCCAGGCCATGAGAATCATCGCCGGCAGTCATGCTAGCCTCTATAGAAACAGATTCCCTGCATTTGTACTGAGCATTACCTTCTTGACTTTCACGTGTTTGTAGTTGAAGTAGGTAGAGATTCTTTGACCCATCAAATAACTCAGCCATTTCATAATCCCCCAAGTATTCATTATAAACTGTGCCCAGGGAGCTCTCGCGTATAGAGGTAGAAATAGAGATCATGTTTACATCATAAAAATCATCCACGGAGAAGCGACCGGGATGCTGAGTGATATATAGTAGCTCCCTATCCATGTTTGGTGGATACCACAATTTCATAAACATTTTCTTTTGATTTTAAGGCTGGCAGAAAGGGATGTGTTACTTTCTAACATCTTGACCATGCTGTCAGTTATATCAAGGAGTCCCATAATCTGGACGAGTGGGTCATATGCCTCTTCGGGAAATCTACAGTCATCATCCCCTTTTACTGGCTGCTCATTAGCCGCATAGAGCATAGTGGGCTAGCTTCAGGATTGGGAACCTCCATGGTCTTTAATAATTTGACTGTCTGATAGTCTATCTATGTAATGGGATTGACGATCCCTAGAGGGACCTTGACACACTCAAACTAATCTTCGAGTCTCGATGTCCCCTGCTCAGGGTAAATATTAGACGAGACTGCCTTGAGCACCCCTTCTACTTTAGAAATATGTTTGACTTGTTGCTGGGATGCATAATCAGGTGTTAATCGCTGAAGAAATGGGTCCTATGGCCTGAAATTCATGATAACGAGGCGAGAGCAAAAACTAAGATTGCGTTTAAACAAACCCCCCATCAGGGCGTAAATGTCCATGCATACATATGTGTCAGCCACTTGCGGGCCATTTCTTATTCGAACGGAAGTCCGGATTTGTAGCAAAAGGGACGGTGATAAAATCGTGCAACTGTCAGCCGCGTACAGGGCAAGTTTAATGAGGATGTGGGATCGAATCCCGGTAGAAGCGGGTCGAGTTAACGAACTATTGGCCCGAGCTAGTCTCAGACTATGGCCATGTCGGGAAGAGCTCCCAAGATCCACGCCCAATTCCGTGGGACATCATCGCTTTACCTTCACATTCAGTCTGGAGGAGCGGGGGTCCCGAGGTATGTATGGTTATAGCATCTTTTATTATTGTCATTCCAATTGTTAAACTTCATTGTTTGTTCACGCATGGGTGGTTCATTCTCTTTATTTATTAGCTTCATGTCTTTTCTTTTACTTTAATTGTTTTTTTTATTTGGAAGGCACTCCGGTTAAGCGGAGGCATAGGAGGTGCACCGGTTTAGGAAGGCCAATAGGGTGCGCCGGTTTAAGCCTCACAAAGGGGCGTGCCAGTTTTGGAGGGCAAAGGGGGGGCGCCAGTTCAGAGAGGGGAATGGGGGGGCGCTGGTTTAGAGGAAGTGCAGGGGCGCGCTGGTTTAATAAGAGGTAGGAGCACGCTAATTTTGGGCAAACACGGGGGTGTGTTGGTTTAAGGTGTTCAATGGGGGATGCGCCAGTTTGAGGGGCAAGCAAGAGGGCACACAGGTTTAATGGGAAAACAAGGAGGGGCGTGCCAGTTTCGGACCAGGAAATAGAAATAGGTTTTGAGTGTGGAGCTAAACTGGCACGGTATTAGGCCGCGCCGAATTAGGAAAATCCTCATTTTGCTTTGTTATTCTTTCTTTTTCTTTCTTCTCTTCCTTCCTTTTTTTTGCTTGTAGATTAGATGGATTGCAGGTGGTTGGTTCGTTCATTCATTTGGCGCATTATATTGGTAAGAGGGAGGGGTTAAACATTTTAATCATTTGTTTAGGTGGATTAGCAAGTTCATTCGAAGGTTCATCGAATTGGGGACTCACAGGTTCAACTCAAATTTGATTCAAAGGGTTTCAAGCGTGCACAACTCATGTTCTACTGGAGTCTTGTTTGTTCACCCTTACCCATATCTATCTTTTATTCTCGTTGCCCGCACTCCTGATGAAAATTGGACAGCATCTCCCCTGAGCTAGGACTTGCTAGAGGAAATGGGGGATCTTCAAACGGAATACTCTGGGATGACCCCCAAAGCTCAGAGTAGCTAGATGGTGGTCCGATGACCCCTAGTTGAATTACAGAAGCCCCGAGGACCAGCCTTCTAGGGGGTTCTAGCAACTCATGGGTCGTAGCTTCGTGGGAGCTCCAATAGGGCAGATGTTCGCCAAGGAAGGCCATGAATTTTCATCCTTCAGATGGGTTCCTTTGAAGACCATGCCACGGAGAGGCGGGCTTCAAAGGGCCCTAGATGAGCGGAAAACAAAGAGAAGGAGAGGGCAGAGACTAACGAAGCTTATCTTTTATTCATTCATAAGGGGGAAAAGATGACATACAGAAGGGGTTTATCCCAAAGTAAAAGGAATACAGTAAAGGGGAGAAATGAATACACTGGTGGGGGAGGGATCTCTCTTCTTTCACACTCACTCTCCTCTCTTCACCTCCGAGGCACAGGGAGAGGAAAAGGCACTTCTCCTCTTTTCTTCAGCCCAGAACCCTGGAACTTTCGAACATTGGGATCCCCTCTGCTCTTCAACCGCCTGGGGGCAACCAGACTCTTCTCCTCTTCCTTTTTAACAGAGCATGCCTCACTTTTATATCCATGGAGATGGAGAAGCCTTCCGAAGCCAACTCCTCCTCTTCCTTTTTCATCCTTTCCCACTCGAAGACCTCAAGTGGCCTGCGAATAGGGGCGGGGTAGTGTAGGGACGTTGCTCGCCTGGGATTGGCCGACGGCGACTGGTGGCGACGCGATGCTCGAAGGCTTCTATTTTGGGGGGCTTGAGGCGCGCTGTCAAATGCCCACAGGTCAGATGTAGGCGGTTCACATATTTCAGGCAAAGAGCCTTCGTCCGTAGAGCAAAGTAGGGAACAGAGGATCAGACTCTCGATGGGACTACAGTTGGTTAAACTAGCGCGGGGGGTAGGCACGTCAGTTTAAACCCCAAAGTGTTTAGCGCACCAGGGTGACTGCCATAGGAGGGGCACACCGGTTTAAGCATAAGATGGGCAAGACCGTGCTGGTTTAAGTGTCAAGAGATTCAGCTTTTAACATTGCCATTAGGGAAGCCGTGGCCGTATCTTCCGCTTGAGGGGCTACCACATTGGATGGCGGAGCACCAGTCATGCGTTCGTTCTGCTTGGAGGTGGTAGGGGGTTTATTCGACCTTTCCATCTTCGGCTTACTCTCGAGGGCCGGGACATGCATGCCGCATGATTGTTCTTTTTCTTCTTCTTCATTTTTCGGCATCCATAGTATAGTTTGCACCTTTTTACGCAAGGGTACACGTTGATTAGATGAAAGTACCCCTAGTTACTTAGTGAAACTCTAATTCATCATATGCGTCCATCAGTTCATCAAAGGTAAAGTCCTCAAGATCAGAGCTTACTTGAGAGGAGGGATTGCTCGGCTAGTCATGGCTATTGGCCATTAGGCATTTGAGCCTCTCTTCTTCTTCATGGATGCTAACCAAGTCATCCAAGATTTCTTTGGCTAAGCTGCAGCTGGAGACAAATGAAAATTTGTCGATGTCTACTACAACTTTTAATAAATTTAAAACTATAAGATTGTTAGAATGTTTGGACTTGTGATGATCGGTCCAGTAGGCTTTGTCCTTAGGCAACCTGGAAGGACCATTTGTAATAATCCTCCAGAGCCCGGGAATGTGTGACTTTATCAGTCGACACATTTTTCCCAACTAGACATTGAAGTCTAAACCATTAAAAATTGGAGGGGAAACCATGAAAATCTGACTAGTGAAGGAGCTCATGATCTAAGATGCACCGGCATCTTTCTCTGCAGATCGTTGGATCTGGGTATGACGGAGCTTAGCTTTGATACCAATTGTTGGGTCCCTTTAGTTAAACTGGATCTAGAAGGGGGAGTTGAATAGATCCCTTAAAAGAATGCCCAGTTAAAAACTTCGCCAAACTAATTCGGTTGCTTAATGACACACAGTCCAGTCACATACATAATCGAAGATAGATGGAACACAAAGGTTCCCTACAGAATGTGCTGAGCTAATTGCAAGCAATGCTTGGCATGTGATAGACCCAGCGCACAGTGAACAAAATAACTTACCACAGGCTTGGATGGATTACCTAGTGCTTGTGTGCAAGTATGTAACAAGCAGCTGAGGGAATGCGAGTGCAGTGAGACCACCGAGCAAGCTAGAGTGTGTGTTTAGTGTTCACCAGCAAGGCATTAACTATGTAGACATGAATCATGCAAACACATGTGAATGGGGATGGAGGATAGTGAGCAATCGCACAAAAACACAACCCACTACATAAGGATTTTAAGGTGGTTCAGTCTATAAACCCGCAGACCTACATCCGCCCCTCACTAAACCCAGGGAGGCTTTATCACACAAGGACGAAGTCCTTAACACACACGGGGATGAACCCCCCCCCCCCATACACACAAACACACACACACAAACAAAGAAAAGAGAATGTTGCAAGTGTAGTAAGAAGTTGGGGATAGACCCCCAGTCACACACACATCTGTTGCACCAGCCAAAGACTTCCGGTCTCTAACGAGACAACCGGATACACATTGGAATACAGATCAGAAGTTGAATACGAAAAACATAAACAAAACAAGGAGAAACAAATGTAGCTTCATAACAGTATCATGAAGCTATATCTCCAGATCTAAAGTCAGATCTCAACTCTGCCCTTCAAGTTTGTGCTGGCGCAAGAACTCTTTATCACAAAACCACATGGCTCTCTCCTTTCTTATTCTTCAAAGCAAAAGGCTGGGTCAGAGCTAGTGTTGGGCTACGCCTCTCTCCTTTTCGTCTTCTCTTAGATTTTCTTTTTCTTTTGCAAGCTAAGGCACCCTCCATTTCTTTCTTTAACCTCTCTTCTTCTCCAAGGCAGCAGCAACTTCCCATGCATGGAGGGTCCTCTTTATAGTTGCAAGCAACTGTCCAGCAGAAAATTTCCCTCCAATAATTTCCCTTTGAATAATGATGCTTCTTGATCCTTGTGTGCTTCCAAGTTGCCTCCTAATTGGCTTAGGGTAAGGAGGTATAGTGCTCTCCCCCAGGTGCTTTCTGCAGCAACAATCTGATTGGGTAGATGCAAAAAGGTGGTTACCATGAAAGGTGACATTTCCCATATTTGCTAACTGACATTTCCATTAACCAAAAGGATTGATATGGTAAGCCAATGATGATAAGGATAGTTGATTGTCCTAGAGACCTTTTCCAGACCTCAACTTGTTGGAGGAGCTTGTGGAGTCGACTTCCGAGCATGATTAGATCGACTCTCGAGCATGTTTGCCATAGGAGTCCAAGCTTTAGGCTTCATAAAATCTGAGCTTTAGCTTAAAGAAGTTTGAGCTTTTCGGTGCTTGGTCCAAGCTTTGCTTA
Source organism: Amorphophallus titanum (assembly GCA_024336825.1). Lineage (NCBI taxonomy): Eukaryota > Viridiplantae > Streptophyta > Magnoliopsida > Alismatales > Araceae > Amorphophallus > Amorphophallus titanum. The sequence goes on from JANBPO010009603.1 coordinate 43,691,282, forward strand.
AAGAAGGATGAGCTTTGTCTTGGAGAGGTCCGAGCTTTGCTTAAAGAAGCATGAGCTTTGTCTTGGAGAGGTCCGAGCTTTTCGAGCTTGGTCTGAGCTTTGCTCGAGATGTATGCACGATGGAGTCTGAGCTTTGTCGAGCTTGGTTCGAGCTTTATCGAGCTTGGCTCGAGATGTGTGCGAGAAGGAGTCCAAGCTTTATCGAGCTTGGCTCGAGATGTGTGCGAGAAGGAGTCCAAGCTTTGTGGTGTCAGTCTCGACCTTCTTGAGTGTCCGAGATTGACGTCTAGCTCGACCTTCTTGAGTTTCCAAGATTAACGTCAGGCTCGACCTTCTTAAGTGTCCATTTATGCTACAGTCGCTTGGTTTGCCATTCATGCTATAGTCACTTGACTTGCCATTCATGCTACAGTTGTTCGGCTTGCCATTCATGCTATAGTTGCTCAGGCATGCTATAGTTGCTCATGCATGTATCGGACGCACTGTAAATCATGGTCCTTTTCGTTCTTTGATTCGTCTTTTCATTCATTTTATCTTTCAGCATTTTATTAAGTATGAGGGCATGCCAGTCACCGAAGTCATAATTGCGGTGACTGAAATAGCAAGCTAGGCATCCTATCACTCTCACTAGCAGCGGCCTCAAGAACTATACTAGAAAAGTAACAGATCACTCATCATAGACATACCCTTGCAGGAGAATGTAAGTATTTATAATTCTTGAATGCATATACACATTACAATAGGCCTTTGAAGACCTATACAAGAGGCCCCGATCATGTAATCGGGTCATTTGGTTTACATTTGGTCGCAATCCAACAGTTAGATGTTCATCCGGTCATGAGCAGACCGTTGCATTTTATATTCGGTCAAGATCAGACCACAATACTTGCTTATGGCTATAATCAGACGATCGGATTATATATCCAGTCACAATCAGACCATGGGATTATGTTTCTAGCCAAGATTGGATCCTCAGATTTGTTCAGGGTCGCGATCGAACCATTGGATTGATTTGTGATCAAGATCAGACCATTGGATTTGCTTTTAGTCAAGATACGACTGTTGGATCGCCACTATGATCACTATTGGACCGTCAGTTTACTTCTGATCATGATCTGACCGTCGGATTTGTTCTTGGCCGAGATCAGACAGTTGAATTTGAGTTTCATCACAATCGGACTGTTGGATCGTCAATATGATCGCTATAGGACCATCAGATTTACTTCTGGTCACGATCTGACTGTTGAATTCATTCCTAGTCAAGATCAAACAGTTGGATTTGAATTTCATCATGACCGGACAATGGAATCCCCAATATGATCACAAATGGCCCATCGTATCAGCTTACGATCATGATGATGAGCCCACTAACTCAGGTTGACGCCCACAAGAAGGGGATATATTTGCAATTTTTAGAGTTTCCAGAATACTCCTGCAATTACTGGACATTCCATGATTTTTCACCAAGACACTCCAGTGCAATTCTGCAATTTATGGACATTCCAAGATATATTTGCAATTTCTGGACATCCCATAGTTTTTCTATAATTTTTTGGACATTCCAGGGTACATTTGCAATTTCTAGACATTCTAGGGTATTTCTGCAATTCTCTTGAACATAGAGGGTTTTTGCAATTTCTGGACATTCCAGTGTATTTCAGCAATTTTATGAACATGCCAGGGTATACTTGCAATTTCTGAATATTTTAGGATATTTCTGCAATTTTCCTAAGCATCGGAGTTTTCTACAATTTCCCTGAACATCAAGATTTGTCTGCAATTTCTCAAACAGTCTGGGATACTTCCGTCATTTCTTGACATCCCCACGATATATTTGCACACTTTACAAAGACAGGGGTGACGTCTAATTTCACATAATTTTTCATATTTCACATATGTCTGAAAATAAATTCACATTTTTCCCTTCTTACAAAATTGCACACAGGCAGGGCGCAGCTTCTTCTGATCTTCAAATCACTGTTTCCTTGTTCTGCTTCTTCCCTCTTTTGAGCCTCATCCTTCCTAGTTATAGGATTAGGATGAGTTAACCGTAGGTGATTAGGGGCCAGACCCCGTCGGTTAACATTAACTACACCCCAAATCCCATCGGGTAAGCCCATACCCCTTTAGGTCTGGTCGGTAAGCAAAAGAGGGGGGCAATGCAGGGTTTCCCCCAAAAAAATCATCGGCTAAGGGGCTGAGGTGGCAGGGCATTTATTCCCCCCAAAGTCCATCGGACAAGCTCTTAGAGAGGGAGAAGAGAGAAGAGAGAGGCAACCACCCATCATCTCCATCAGCCAAGGGTGTGGGACCCACGATGGCTTTATCCCCATTAATCTCCCATTGGGTAAGCCTTGAGAGGAAAGAGAGAGGAGATAAGCCGCCGACCCCCCTCCTCTATCCGTTAAGGGTGGAGCCGCTGGGTTCTTCCCTCTGATTCCCATTGCGTTAAGGCTCTAGAGAGAGAAGAGAGAGGAGAGAGAAAGAGCCCTCTCTCTCCATCGGCTAAGAGGGAGGAGAGAGGCAGCCGATCCCATCAGCCTAGGTGGGGTCCACTGGGCTCTTTACCCCTTCAATCTCCATCGGGTAAGAGTATTGAGTGCTAAGCAAGAGAGAGGAGAGAGAGGGAAAAACCTCATTCTTGGTCAGTTAAGACTGGCCGCGGCTGGGTTTTCTTCCCCCCTCACACCCATCAGTCAAGGCATGTGAGAGAGAGAGGGGAGAGGAGAGAGACAAAGCTGCGTGATCCGCCCCTTAGCCAACCAGACTTGGTGGCCATAAAAAGGGCTGTGGTGGGGTCCATTTCAGCCCATTTTTTATTGTGACTTTTTCCATGTACCAGGGTGCAGCCTCCATGTGTGTTTTTATGCCTTATTTGTCCTCTCTCACTGCCACCAACTTGCTGCCAGACGATTCCATCTTGCAAGGACCACAATCCGGAGTGTACCGGACACCTTCAAGGTGTGCAAAAAATTATTTTAATTTTGTGGAATATTAAAATAAGTGTGCTATTTTTGACGCATGCCAAGTGTTTGATGAAATTCTGCAGTGTAAAACATGCGGATTTTCACGCGTAATTCTGCTCATCGGAATTCCGCAAACATGCGTATGATCCGTAAACACGACGGCATGGGTTTTGTACCAACTCATGCCATTGCTGGATCAAATTAATTATTATTTTCTCTGATTAAAACAGAAAATTGTACGGCAATAGTCTTTAATCGCGTTTTTCGAAGGTAAGGAGACACTATCTCAGGTCAAGTCTTTTGAAGATTTTGTTCTCCTTTATGTTGACTAACTTCCCGCCAATTTTCGTGCTAGGAGGTCAAGTCTTTAAGGAGCTAGAAGCCCTAAAAGTCATTGTTCCTCTACAGTCTACACAGAAGATAGTGCATCCGTCCAGGGAAAAAGAGGAAAGTAGAAGCTCTAAATGAGGTTAGTTCAAGTTATACCTTTAGAACTTATTGTTCTCCTTTGTATCTTCTACCTATCCTCCAAGTTTGGTGACTTTAAGACGAGAGGTTGAAGAGTTAGAAGGCCAAAAGATATCTGGTTCCATGCAGGACACGCAGGAGCCAGCCTCAACTTCCAGTCAAAAATTCGATCCATAGGAACACTTCTAGTGGTAGATTATCTCATGGATAGCTAAATTAATATGTTAGGAACAAAAGTCCTTTAATTCCTGATGATTTCATGTACTGTATGTGGAGTATTTCATGGTTTATTATCACTACACATATAGGGTTATTTCTGCATACATGAACCTTGTCCTTTAAGAAGAATTTGATAATTTGATTTAATTCACGCACATCCATGCATCTACATGCATTAATTTTCTTCTATCATGGCTTACCTTCATGTTTACTAGAGTTTCCATACATAACTTGACCTAGAATAGGTCTTAATTGCACTATTTTGACCCTTCTGTCTTGAAGGCAGAAGGCGGTCTCCTAACGACCGCTTCTCTGGAAAGGCGGTCTTGCGACTGACCATTTTTACATAAGGCGGTCCTTTCCTTGGCCGCATTCTGGTTCTGAAAATCAGTCTGAACCTCAGTTAATTTCCATGATATCATATGCTCTGATTATGCCATATTTCACTTGATTATGTCCTTAATCATTTTAGGCACCACTGGATTAGCGAGAGCATGTTTTAAACTTAATTTTATTTTATGTTAATTTTGGTCAAACAATATAATTTTGTATTAAATGATATTTCCTATGATTTAGAGGAGTTGTTATATAGATGATTTGATCACTGTTCTCATGTGTCTCACTCCCATCTCCAAGTCTTTCATAAGTATATAGCACATATTCTGGTACGTGTCTATTAGATACATTTTACGTTTATAGACACACTTTCTTAGACTTGCGAACCTCTCCACCGGATATTCCTTCTATCAGACTAGGGGATCATGTTTCAAGACCTCTGTAAATCTCCACGAGCCTGGGATTCTCACTAGGACGTCGAGTTGGTTGTACCCTCAAAGCCCATTTTCTAGAAAGCACTTAAACTATCGGCATTTTTTTGTGCCCTGGATAATAGCAGCCATCAGGCGATCGCTAATGTCAATTAGCAGTCATCGCGTGACCGTGTTTGTCCAGATAATACTCTACGTCAAGCCTTTTTCTTGTTCTGGCGTTGACTCCATATAAGAAACGATCTTGACCTGACCGTCTATTCATGATAGCGGTCCTAGCATGACCGCGTCTGGATAAAAACGGTCCAAGAACGACCGCATCTTTCCGAGTCCTATCTACCCCGAGGTTTGACCCAAGGGTTAGTTTTCCTAAGTTCCTAGATGATCTATTAATGGTATGGAACTCCATACTTTGTTTAATAAGTTATTAATGAATTATGAAATTATGAAAATGTACCATTATGCTGCCGGATTCCTCCCGTAGCATGACCTTATCTTAAATCATTCTTTGAACTCTCATGATCTTTTATTGGTGCATTCTTTGCCTTGATTATATTATCATGAAACTATTGTTGAATTGAATATTATTGGCTGAAACATTATTATTTTCTCAAGGAAGTAGCTTGATCTATAACTTAAAGATGCAAGAGCGGGCACAGACAGTGTCCAAGGGCTCCATGCTAGGCCCCTCGACAGATAGTCGAAAACGTGCTGAAAATCATGGGATACGATGAACACTGGCATCGCATTGCGTTGAGAGTACTTTTTTTATAGACAGGTGAAATCCCTGAGGTAATCTTGTGATAATTTACATGCTTGCTAGTCTATCTTATTCATGACTTTATGGTGCATAGCCTTTATGGTTATGAAGTACATTCTTGCTAATGAAAGGTGACTTTGCTTTATAATCTTACTTGATCATGCTCTATTATTCATTTGCATTCTCCATATCTCTATAGTTTTTATCTTCATATACTTTGATTTCATTCGTGTGTTTATCACATTTCCATTACCTTATTATCTAGAGTGAAAATATAATTACTTAAAGTATACTTCCATGTTGATGCAAAGATACCTACTGGACAAGTGTGCTCATACTTATTTTTTCTAATCTTTTCAGGAAGTTCAAGTGAGTCGGATTTGGATTATGCTAGCGATGGGTCTGAGAGCAATTGATGATCGAGCGAAGACATGGAGTTGCCCAAGAGTCTAGTCATGTTATGTACTTTTATTTTCTTGAGTCTAGTGAAATGAAGAGTCAATACTATGTAACTTTGGATCATTATTATCAATAATAGTTAGCTTTGTTATCCATCGTGCATTCTTATTATCTATGTGAATGTTAGCGCTCTGGTTATCTTGATTGCGAGAGACTTATCTTGCCGACTGTCCACATTCTCGACGTTACTTATGCTGTACACGTATCTCAGGGTGTGACACCAATGCTATGATGCAACATGCCCAGATTTTTTACAATTGAAACACTCAACATTCTGAACTACATATTTTCTAGTATGATTATTCTTTACACGACTGTCTCTAGCATGGAATTTTTCAAATATTTGATCATCTTGTTTCATTAAATTATAGTCATGCATGTGGTGACCATTTCTTCCACAGTAGAAACATGAAGTTCCAATTTTATTTCTGTTTGTATGTGTGTGAACTAGCATTGTGCTTAACATGCAAATTAGCACTACTACCAGAAATATTTCTGAACATTTTTTACAAGTTTTTATTGGTATTCCTAAAAACATTCATTTTCTTAAGCGTATTAATGTCATCAGATTTCATAACATGATAGTCATGCATTACATGCCCTGTCCTACCACAATAATGACATGAGACTTTCTTTTTATGTGCATGTGAATGAGTGGGAGACTTATGAGCTACATGCACTGGGGTAACAAAACTTATAGTCGTAGCAGAAACATTTTTGGACTTATTCAAATCACAAATCTTTTTCTATTTTTTAAACTTTTTCAGATTTTTAGTTAGTTTTTCAGATTTCTGAGTAGTGAACTGAAAAATAGATGAGGAGGATGGTTTGGATGTCTCAGAACTGTTCACAAATGAAGTTAACAGTTTATTCTCAATCTTCTTCTTATTAACTGGATTGTAACCCAGTCATTCTTTCTGGAAATTCACTTTTGTTCCAAGAATTTTATCTAGATTATTCTTACCCTCAACAAGTTTAGACATAGAATTTTTTAGATCTTGGATTTCAGAATTTAGAGATGCAATGTGAACCTCTTAGCTAACAATATCAGATTCACATGACACTACCTATTGATGTACTGCATCATTCAAACTTTTTGGAGTTTTAATTTCCTGTTTTAATTCCAGTTCCTTGTTAGCTTCATTATTAGCATCAACACATTTTTCCTTTTCAATAGTCAACAATCTCTCTGACATGACAACATTTAGTACTATCAGTTTTCTATTTTATTCTTTCAAATTTTTATTTTCTTCAAGCAAATCAACCTTAGCCATTGAATTCAGCTTTTCATTTAACTCCTCATTACTCTTTTCAAGCTCTTTCTTCCTGTTAAGCAGTTCTTCATTTTCTTCCCATAGCGAGTCAATCAACTCTTCTTGCCATTTCAATTCAGATTGAATGCTGGCATTCAGTTTATTCACAAATAAACATTTATCACATGAGTTATTAGCATTTTTCATGTCAATTTTTAGATGTTCATTTTCAGACTTCAATGAATTTATTTCAGATGACATTGCCTTTTTCAATTTCCTACTTTCAGACTTGACTTTCTTATATTTATCAAGCAATCCATCATACAATTTCATCAAGTAATTAAAAGTCAGTTCATCGGATTAAGAACTTACATGAGTAGAAGACTCTTCCAGTTAATCACTACTGTGATCTTTAGCCATTAAGCACTTGTTCCCTCCTTGCATATGAATCTCTGTCAACTTGTCTAGAATTTTCTTCGCACTCCTGCACATAGAAACACTAGGGAACTCATCAATATTTATCACCCACTTTATCATATTCAGGACTTTCATGTTATCTGCATTCTTAAGTCTATGTATAACATTCCATTTGGATTCATCCTCTGGAATATCATATGGACCGTATGCAATCAGAACCCATAGATTTGAATCTACAGAGTTCAAATAATCTCTGAATCTTCCTAGCCAAATATAGAAACTAGAACCATTAAACCTCGGAGGATTGGCCATTAAAAATAGATTTAAATCAGAGAATAGAAAATAATGGATACATCAAAAAGGCAAGATTAGATCTGTAGATCGTTGGATCTGATATCACAGAAACCTACTCTGATACCAATTGATAGGATTGGTGATCCACTCTAATAGTAGGTGAAAGGATTGGAGAGTGCACGGCTGAGATCCAGAGGGGGGGGTGAATGGATCCCAGTGAAAACTTTTACGAAATTAAAATGAACTACTCTTGCAGATCTAAATTAATAGCAATGCTCTTCTCATGGAGTAAACACCAGCGAATATCACTCGTATAAAGAAAATACCCAATCAACCAATTATAGTATGATCTAAGATCTCCTCATGCAAAATGTGACATTCTAGATAGGCCTGAGCTATCTTTCCTGCCACATCTTTTGATATACTGATTGGTTGACGAACGCACTCAGATCATATGAATGAAAATGCATTTAGAATTGCATACCAATTGATAGCGGTCCTATTCATACATATAAGCAGAGCAATAAATAGATAGCCAATCACACAAGGGAAAATGATTTTTAGGTGGTTCAGTCTCAACCTTGAGACCTACGTCCACCCCACACTCAAACCTGAGTGTGGCTTCTACTAACACACAACTTAACCGTTGATCCACAGCTTTGGGGACAAATCCCTACAATCGCTGAGCAACACAGCTTGCTATCCGCTGACTAACAGTTTGAACCACTAAGCCTCACAGCTTGCTAACCGCTGAGCACCACAGCTTGCTATCCGAGGAATCGATCCTCGCCGCTGAGCTTCACAGCTTGCTCCGCTGACTAACAGCTTGAAAAACAACGATGAAAGAAAAATACAAAGGACTGAAAATGATAATCAGATATAGCATGAAAAGATTTTGACTTGAAAATTTTAATTAAACTAATGTGCTATTTGATGCACTATAAAATGACGTATAATATCATACAGTATTATTTTCAGGCTTTACTAATATTTGCCTACTTTAAATAGGTGGATTTGGAAATATAGTAAAGCCAACTTCCACTCTTTTGGTGTGCCAGGGGTTTTCGAAAAGTTTGTGTTCATTAGTAAACGTAGGGTTTTACAAATCGGTTCGGTACGGGACGAACCATCCGTACTTGACCATACCAATACATGAGATTCAAACCGTTGACCTTTACCTCAATTAAAAGACACCTTACCCAATTGAGCCACAAACAAATGTTTATTATTTGTTACAATAATAATATCTATGAAGTAATATAGTCTTATTGGCACCAACGGTACACTATGGTATGTTACCGTACCGTATCGTATTGGCAAAAAATTGGTACAACTGGTACAAACGGCTTTGCAAACCTTGAGTAAAAGAATACTATAGAGGTAGAAATCTAGTTTCTATGCCACATACCACATTCTCTATTTATTTGTCTGGGAAGACATCCGGCACCCATGGAAGCCTACAAACACCAGTAGCCAAAGAAGTGTCAGAAGGAGCCCTGGGCGTTACCCTAGGGGACAACCCTCCAATGCTTAAGTCAGCAATGGTTCCAGGAAAGAACAGAGAAGAGCAGAAGAAAGAGAGAAGGTTAGAGGTCACTATAGTAGGTCTGAGAGATACGTAGGCACTCTAAACGAGTGCTCGTCGCTCCCAGTGGACACTTAGTGAGTGCTCGCTGGGTGGTAATATCTTGCGAGAGGGGGGTTTCTCTTAGGGAACATGTGCGTGCATGACCTCTCGATCACAGTAGCACAGAAAGTGGCTCTATTCTCTGTGTAGGACTTTTTGACAGTAGTTTCATCGTGTCCTTCTCTTCTCTGTGGAGGTCCCTTTTATAGAGGACTATCCTAGAGTTGGAGGCCTATCCCTTAATAGGGAAGGGCGTAAGTAGTGGAGTAACCTCTCCCGCGATTGTGGCGGGAGTTTCTCATTGAGGGGTGAATGTCCTGGGGTCAGCTAGTCTCTGGGCGAGTCTTACGATGCTAGTGGGGCATGCACGCATTGGGTAGGAGCCCACATTGTGAGGGGCAATGGTCGATCATCGGAGGGTCCTCCGGTAGTCATCGTGCCTGGGCCATAGCCTCCTTGGCACTGTTGAATCCGATGCCTAGTTGTATTGGACCATGCTCTCATGGGCCATAACTGTCGTGCTCCCCCGAGTGCATTGGCATGCCTTGGGCTGACTTGGGTCGGTGGTAGATGGGCCCGTCATGGGGCGAGCCATTTTTACCCTCCTCACTAGCCCCCCTACTCTCTGTTGTTGAGCACTTTGTAGGGAGCTGAGAGTCGAATATGAGAGGGTCAGTTGCTAGGGTGGCTCCATTACGCCACTAGGACCGGTGATCCCAATCGTTTGCTTGGCGCGCAAAGCACCTCGGGTGGTGAGGAGTGCCATTCCTGTAATCATGATGTGGGGGTTGTCATCTGGGAGCGCGGGTGTCGAATGGGTGTCTGAGATTGGTGACCGTACTAGCAATAGTGACCGGCACCTTTTCACCTGCCGTAGGGCTTTGGAGTGGCCGTTTCATCATAGAGGATTATAAAAACCTCCTCAGGATCCTTTCTGGGACTCCATCTGCCCCTTGTTGTCTGCCGCACTTGTTGTAGGTTTCTTCCCTCGTCGTCTGGTGAGGGTCTTCTTCCTTACTTTATGCCTTCCACTTTCTGGAGACATGCCGCCTCGTAGGAGAACTCTTAGGGTTAGTCCCTCCACTTCTGTTGAGGAGGTGGATCCCGATCATGGTGGCGCCCCAAGTACTTCGGGCGTAGGCCCCAGTTGCCTCGGTTCCCCATCAATAGTTGCGTATAGGGTGGTCCACAGGCTACGAGAGACCTTTCAAATTTCTCCTGACTTTGACATTATCTTCCCGACCGTCGATGATGATCGACTGAGTTTGCCTCCGGACGGCACTATGATCCTTGAGGCATCCTTCCAGGCGGGCTTCCGCCTGCCTGTACATCCTTTCATCTAGTCCGTCCTCCACTATTATGGTCGTCATCTAGGGGAGTTGTCCCCTAATTACCACATTCTTTGTGGTTTTGGCCTTATGTGCCAGAAGCTTTGGTGGAGCAAAATCTTCACCTCTTCCGACAGTTCTACAGCCTTCAGAGCTGTCCTGCTGACACGGATTATGCCTACTTTAAGGCTCGCCCCTGCTGTAACATCGTCTGAGTCTTTGATGTGGGGTCCAACCCCAAGGGCTGGACATAACTTTATGTATATATCACTAAGTTGAGTGCTCGCGATCCCTCTGATGGTTGGAGGTTCATAGGCTTTCATCTCGTCTGGGCGGATAGGAAGCCTCTAGCCACTGTGGAGGAGGCCATGAAGATAAAAATCCTCCTCAACTTTCATCTTTTCAATGTTGACAATGCATTGACTCCAGCGGTGCTCCGGGAGCTAGGGTTGATCCCCCCATTGCCTGAGGGTACTATCCTTGATCTCTGTAACGTTCGTCGGTGGTAGACCAGGCTAATCTTTCTTCGGGTTCTCTTGTAGGGGTGCTAGAAGTACCAGAGTGGCACTATGAGGTGGTGCGATTATCGCAGTGCGCTCCTCGCCTCGTGAACCACGTCGAGCCAGGCGCTGGCCAAGTGACCATCGCCGAAGCTCAAGTCATCATCGCTTTTGCCCAGGGCACCTACAGTATCCAGTTCCTGTGGCTATCCCAGTAGCGAGCTCTTCTGTGGTGCCCGCGATTGGTGGTGGGTCGAATGCTCGGAGGGACGCGTCTGAGGCGACTGCTAGCATTACTGAAGTGGAGTCCACCATGCCTGGCGGTGGTCGCATTTTGCTACATGTTGATGAGTTGGCGACGCTTGACAGCCAGCGCCATCTAAAGAAGTGGAGTAGAGCTTCTGCTTCGGTCCATAACTAGAACTTGTTGTCGTCGTCGTCCAAAGCTCCCCCTCCTCCTCCTGAGGTTCCTTCCCCTCCGCCGTCAGCTGTAGAACCTATGGCCGCCCCCCTAGTGTCTGCTTCCAAGAGGGAGGCACTGGATAAGGGCAAGGCTCTGACTTTTGATGATAATTCGCTCAGTCTGGAGGAGAGAAGGGCTCGCCTCCTATCGCTGGCCATTCCTTCGGGTCCTCGCTTCCTGCCACCAGAGGAGCCTATCCTCAAGTCTCACCTCTAGATGGAGGCGAAGGCCCTTATCAACAAGACCATGCATCCCCGAGACCGGACCGAGGAGTTCGGCCTTGGGGCCTAGGACGAGCTGGCGGACTTGGCGGCGAAGAACTTTGTCGTGCTCGCCAGGGCATTTAGCTTATGGCAGTATCACTTTAGTGGTGTCGCGCAAGACTTGGAGACCAATCAGGCCGGGCTGGCAGGGTTGATGGCCAAGTGCCAAGAGCTGGAGGGATGCTTAAAGGCATCCGAGGGAGAGGCTACTAGGCTCCTGGAGTAGTCGGAGCAGGTGGGGCTAGCCCTCGCCAGGATGGCGAGGGACCATGACTTCTTCTAGGTCTGGGCTAAGACGGCAGAGGCCCGGGCATCCAAGTTGGGGATGTAGGTCAAGGCCATTAGCTCCGGACTCAGGAGATGGAGGCGCAGCTTGCCGAGTTGCGCTCATTGATGTTGAGCGCCTGCGAGGAGGCGGTGGAGGACTTTCGCTCTGTTGGACCCCCTAGTTGATTTTTGTAGTTATATTTTAATGATGACAAATCTTGTGTGTATGTGTCTTTCAGACAATTCATTGAAGAATGCTAACAAAGGTGTTCATTTCTCTACTATCTTGTCTTGTAGGAACTAACCTGTGGTGGACATCTTTTTCAACTCAATCAAATGCTACAACTCTGTTCAAATGGAGTCGGTCTCATTGATCTTGAAGTCGACCTCATCTTGCTCATTGGTTATCCTGCAAGGGTTTTCACGAGCATTCTCTCATTAGTCCTTCAATATCATGAATGTGGTTCATTGCATACTGCTCATGGGAGTTTTGAGAAGTTTGGGTTTTAACTTGCCTCACATGGTTATTGATCTATTCGGGTTGAATGAGATTCATGTATAGCAAATACATGCCTAATTGACTGTGTTCCTACTTGAGTTGTTGGTGGTTTGAATGTACCTTATTGCATATGGTTCTTGGAGTGTTCAAGCTTTTAAAGGACATCATGCGTTGTATATATGAGTTTTGTTCTAGGCTTGCAAGTGCTTAACCCATTCAAATTGTCATTTGTTGAATTTGGTCTAAATTGTGCCAACACCTTATTTCAATGCATAATCATTTGAGTTTAATGGTAGAATGAAGAAAACTGGGTTTAGCTTATGCCTTCTTACATCATATTCTTGGTGTTTTATTTTCATGCAAACCGTTTGGATCAACTTATTTTTCATCATAGAAATTCATGTATGGATGTTTGAATTCATTGGGTTGCATGTTTAGGTCATTTGGTCTTCATGAAATATCATTTTATATTGTCCCAAGCTATATGGGTCGACCCCTGGGCATGCAAATGCCCAAACAGAACACCTTCTGAAAGTGGGATGACCCACTTCTGAAAGTGGGTCGACCCCTGTAAGTCTGCTTCTGTGGACAGAAGCTGTCCCTGTAGATGGGATGACCCACTTCCTCAAGTGGGTCGACCCAATTCAGTTCTACTTTCTGCGCATGATTTTCGTAAGCCACCGAAACCCATCCGAATGGCCTCCGATTGGACTAAAATTTTACCTCATTACCCCTAAGTTATTGATAGACATATTAGAGACTTTTTGCTAGGGTTTTGTAAGGACTTTATGGTCTTTTGAACACTTTATTGTGCTGATATATATAGGCTACGATTTCTAGTTTTTAGCAATGTAGAGAAGCTAATACTTTCTATCTTGCAGGAGAAGGAAGAGGGAGTGTGGCCATAAGGTGGAGAGGAGAGGTTTTTGAATGTTTATCTTTTACATTCCTCTTGCAGGGGCGATCTAGGCTGAGAACATTCAAAGCTTCATCCATCTTTAAGTGTACAAGCTGCATCGTGGCCGAAACTCCAAGGAGGAGCTTCTTCGGCTTTGTATTGTTCGAGATCGACCTTCCACCATCAAGAACTTTAGGGAAGATTTGTCTACAGGCCTTCATCCATACAGGAGATGTTTCTACAACCCTCTTGAGTCTATTTTAGTGTTAATGTTCGATCAATCTTTATACTGAGCATGTATTGAACATTAGTTTTTATTTTCTGAACTAAGAGATTTTCTGTGGGTGGACCGTCTATGTACGGTCGTATGTTGAGTGCTACATTTATGCAGCGTGTGTGGTTTGATTACCGGTGTGTGATCATTTGCGTGTCTGTGGTGCTACACTTGTGCAGTGTTGATCTGGTCTGCGGGCTGTGCAGCAGGATCGTGCTGGAGACCACGTCTCCGTGTGTGGTTGGAGTGTAACTCCGTGTGCTTTGGTTGAAGCGAGTGAAGCCTCACCGTTTTAGTAAGGGGTGGATGTAGGGAACCTGTCGTGGTCCCAAATCACCTTAAAATTTCTCATGTACTATGCGCCGATGGGCCAACGACGATCCACCCAAGGTTCGCAAGCGAGGGTTCAACGCCGAGCGCCAGCAGCTCTACGACGTGGCCGACGTGAAGGCTGCCCGCGACACTCCGGCGAGCGAGTGCGCTTGACATGCACCGAAGCCGCCACCTGTCGGGTACCGTGAGCGCTAGCGGCGGACCATTGCGCCCTCAGGCCGGTCTCGCCAACCATCTCGGCCCCCGCCACAGCGACCACCAGCCCGCGCCACGAGCGCGCACAGCGCGAGGTCGGGGGCTGGGCTCGTGAGGTTCACGCTGCGGCTGTTCGGACTGACGGTCATCGACCTGGAGGCCAGCACCGACGAAGCCGAGGCTGAGGAGCCTGACGGCGGTCCGAGTGTGACCAGCACGCCGATCTCGTTCTCCGCGAGCCCTGGTGACCAACGCTGGCAGCTGGGCGCTGACTACGGCTCGGGAGACCCGGAGGATGTGCGTTGATCGACCTCGGACCCGAGTACGTCACCACCCACGGCCCTGACCGCTCGCTCCTGGCGCACGTGCTGTCGCTGGAGCCGAAGGGCTGGGCGGCGGAGTTCGGCGTCGGGACCGGCCAGACGCTGCGGATGATTGCCGAGCACCTGCCCGTCATCGGCTTCGACTCCGAGCGGGGGCTGCCTGCCGACTGGCGACCCGGCTTCCGCAAGGGCAAGTTCGCCGCCAAGATGCCTGCACTGCCCGGCGTGACGCTCGTGCCCGGCTGGTTCGAGGACACGCTGCCGGGCTACGACTTCGACGGTGTGGGGCTGTTCCACATCGACGTGGACCTCTATGAGTCGACCGTGACCGTGCTGGACGCCATCGGCCCTTACCTGAAGCGCGGCGCGATCGTGTGTTTCGACGAGTTTCACGGCTTCGACGATGACCTGAGTGGGCCTGTTCCGGGCGAGCAACGTGCGTGGCTGGAGTTCGTCGAGCGGACCGGCGTGAAGTGGAAGCCCATCGGGAGGGGTCGCGAGCAGTTCGCGCTCACGGTGACGAAGGCGGCGGCATGACGCGAATCGTGTTCTTCGTGTTCGCTGGCCGCGAGGCCGACCTGGCGGTCCAGCGCCCGTTCCTCGACCGCCTCCTCGAGCAGCACCCGGACGCCGAGCTGCACCTGTGGGACCTCACTCGCACCCCTGAGGATGCCGAGTACGTCCGCGCGCAATCGTCTCCTCGGGTCCGCGTGCTGACCCACCTGCACCCTGGTCACCCGATCGAGTGCGCCACCCCGCAACGACGTCGCGGCTGTCCGTGCATGGTCCACCGACCGCCCTACGAGCAGCCCTACGCCTGGTACGCGGCCCGTGACGAGTACGCCGATGCGGTGTTCGTGAAGCTGGACGACGACGTGGTGTTCATTGAGACCGAGCGCTTCGGCGACTTGCTCGCGGCGGTCGAGCAGTACCCGAACGCTGTGGTGTCGGCCAATGTGGTCAACAACGTGGTCTGCGCCAAGCACGACCCGGACCTGTCGCCGCTGGTGCGCAAGCGGTTCAGCCTCGGAGCGCCGACCGACCCGGCGCACGACAAGGCGTGGTGGCGGCTGCACGTCGACCCGGAGTTCGCGCGGTTCAGTCACGAGTGGTTCCTGGGCAACTGGCGCGACCTGACCGCCGCCCGTGAGCCGTCCTGGACCCGCAGCCGACCAGGCGAGGCGTTGAGCATCAACTTCATCGCGTTCACCCACGCGACCATGAAGCGGATCAGCGCCGCCATCCAGCGTGAGGAGCGGCTGGGTGACGAGGGTGCGGTCGACCGGTTCCTGCCGCGCATCGCGACAGGCTTCCGGGTGGCGCACCTGACGTTCGGGCCGCAGGACAAGGCGATGACGTTGGCCGAGCTCGACGACCTGCGGGCGAGGTACGCGGCGGCGGGCAAGGAGTACCTGGCGCTGTGAAGGTCGCGGTCATCGTGCCTTGGCGCGACAAGGGCGACGAGCGCAGGCAGGCCAACCTTCAGCGCGTCTTGGATCACCTGGCCGGCACACCGTGGCCCGTGCACGTCGTCAGTGACGGACGAGCCGACGACCAGCCATTCGGACGCCAACACGCCTACAACCGTGGCATGAGCGAGCACCCCGCCGACGTGTGGATCGCGCACGAGGCCGACATGCTCATCCCCCATGACCAGCTTGCCCAGGCTGTCGAGCGCGCCACGCTCACACCTGGCCTGGTCGTCCCGTTCAGCACCTACGCCTACCTCGGTGCCGATGACTCGCTGGAAGTCCTAGTCGGCGCTGACCCTGGTGACTACGAGCCGCGATGGGTGATGCTCGACGGACGATCCATCGGCGCCGTCAACGTCGTCTCTGCTGCCACGATGGCCGCTGTTGGTCGCTGGGACGAGCGGCTGACCGGCCACGGGTACGACGACCGGGCGATGGCGCTGGCGTTCCAGGTCGCCACTGGTAACCGGACCCGCACCATTGAAGGCGTCGGCACCCACCTGTGGCACCCGATGGCATTCGCGCCCTGGGAGCGTGGTGAGCACGCCGACCCGGTCCGCTACACCACCGCTGACGTGGAGGCGACGCGAGCCAACAAGGCACGGCTGTCGCTGTACCGCCGAGCGCGCACCGCCGAGGACGTTCGGGCGCTGACGGCATGATCGCCACCCTGATGTTTGCCACCCGCGCGGCGGCCACCGTACCGGTGGAAATATTCGACCCATCAGTGGTGTCGGTAGTAGCCGACGCCGCGAATGCCACTCCCCCCGTCTTGGTACAGGCGATGTTGGGGGCAGTAAACGTACAGTCCCCGCCGAGCGTCGAGCCTGACACCGTGGTGCCGCTGGTTGCGTAATAGGCCAATTGCCCAGCCGTTCCGGACGTGACCGTCCCTGAACCCCCGCCGCCACCTCCGCAGGGCGCTCCGGCGTCCACCAGGTTGCCGCTGTTGATGCTGACGCAATTACCGTCAACTAACGCGCCATCAGTCGTCGCAAACACCGTGGTAGTACCGCTGACGGTGCCTTGAGAAAGGGCAGCTGTACCATTCCCCAGGATCGGCAAGTTAGCCGTGAAGGTAGTGTTCCCCGTACCGCCGTTAGCCGTGACGAGCGCACCGCCGAGCGTAATGGTGCCTGAACCCGTCACCGGGCCGCCCGAAGTCGATAGACCCGTCGTACCCCCCGAGACGTCGATACTGGTCACGGTTCCTGAACCGGTGGCCGAGATGGTATTGTTCGAACAATCTAGACCGGTCCCGCACAGGATATCGCCGGTCATGCCGCCAATCGATATGACGCCCGCCCCGCCGTCTGGCGATTCACTCGCCAGCTTGACGATGTAATTAACGGTAAGGTCTGAGGGTTCGGCCGTACCGGCGGTTGAACCGTTGAGAGATGTGGTAGTAGTGGCCTGGGCATAGTATTCAGTAACAATAATAATACCACTTCCACCTGCTCCACCAGGATTAGAACCGGTTCCAGGTGTTCCACCCGCACCTATGGTATATGTGTAAGTTGCTGCTGGACTGGTTATAGTTAATTGACCATATTCGCCAGAACCGCCACCACCAGAACCCGACGACCCCGATGTTGCACCACCACCTCCCGCACCGGAGTTTGGTGCGGCTGCACGTCCTGCTGTGGAATCAGGACCAACACCAGCACCATTGCCGCCGAAAAAACCAGCACCACCAGCACCACCTAATTGAACAGTATCGACAAGCCCGCTTCCACCGCCAGAACCCGCCAATCTAAATGTCGCCGTTCCCCCAGTTCCACCAGCACCGCCGCTAGAAGTGGACGAATTTGCGCCACCAGTTCCACCGAGAACGGTCAAACCATTAAACGTAGTCGTTCCGCCAGTTCCACCCGCACCGTCTCCACTTCCAGAGCCACCACCCCCGCCGCCTCCGCCAATCATTTGGACGACGATTTTGGTAGCGCCGACCGGCGTAGTATAAGTTGCGGCCGTGCCCGTCGTCAGGATCTGTTGCGTCGGGGCCACGGTCGGAACCCCGACATAGGTCAGCGACGCCGGGCCGGCGATCGTTACGCCCGTCCCCGTCGCGGGCAACAGCCGGGAGGCGATTGAACCCCCCATATTGTCCGACCCGATGGGGGTACGCGCCCGCATGTCGGGGACATTGAACGTAGTCGAACCGTCACCATTTCCGAATGGAAACACCCGCGCGGCCGTCGTCGTGCTGGTAATGGCGTTGGCATTGGCCGTGATGGTCGTCAGGTTGACGACGTTCAGGACCGTAGTACCTGGCGCGACGCAGGCCGATTCGATTACCGCTCCCACTTTGATATTCGTGGTGTCGGCCCAGCCCCCCAGCGTTGGAGAACCCGTCGAACAACTGACACTATCGTCCGAAATAGTGATTGCGGCGAGCAGTGAAGCATAGGTGGTTCGCGACAGGGCTTGCCCGCTGGCGAAGGCCCAATTAACGGGGGCCACCATGCCGGCATAGGGGACGAGCGAGCCAATCGGCATGCTGTCGGTAAGGAACGTCGCGCTAGTACCCTGGGCAGCCGTTACGGCGTCCCAGATGGTCGTTCCGTCGGCCTTCTTGACGACCTGCCGATAGCTCCCCGCCCCATAGATAACGGCCCGGCCTCCCGCGTCCAGATGGACCGGATTGGTGTTGGTCGAGGACTGGCTCGAATTGGTCCAGGTAGACTTCCGGGTCTGCGTGCCTGGTAGATAGAAATCCACCGTTCCTGACGATAGCGGATTACCGTCGTTGTCCAGGAATTGCTGCTTGGCGTCGGGTAGCAGCGACGCATCGCCCATGGCCGCGTACAGCGCGCCAAAGTAGAGCGTGCAAAAAATTAAAACTTGCTTAACGGCGCGGTTCATGTTCGAATCCCAGCATGAGATGGTTCGTAGCATATTTCGCGATCTGTATCCTGGAGGGTGTATATCTCGGCCTCCAGGACCGTTTTGGGCCAAACATCTGGCGTGGGTACAAGGAATACCGGCGCGAATGTAGGGAGTGGGCGGTCATTGAGCGGGAAGAAGCCTGCGCTGAGCGGTCGTACCCCCAGCCCGCGTCAACAAGTTCGTCAGGGCGTTTGCTGAATCCGCCCGGCCGGCATTACGGGAACGGCGCTGCCCTTCGGATTCGAGGCCCTGGAGTAACCGAGTGAGAGCCTGGCCTTCAGGGGTCGAGGTCAGTTCCGCCAGTTGTCTATTCAGGTCCCCGTATTTCTGGTTCCGGTAAGCCTCCATAACACTAGACGGCTTGATAGTGTTCCGGATCGAAGGCGGAAGCACAGTCATCGGTCGTGTAATGTCCAAGTAGTTCGATGCGCCCAGCCGTGACGCCGTGGCGTTTCGTGAACCAAGGCTGCATGTATGGCCACACATTCTTGACGATATCTTCCTCGCGGAAGTAGTCGAGTTCATCGTTCATCGTGATTTTGATTGTGCAAATTTCAGCCATCACACACGTTCCTTTCTCAGCGCGGGGTCTAGCGGCCAGAACAGCATCGGCCCTCCTTCAATCACCACCTCTATCCAGTCGCATTCAGAGGGGGGTTGCTTGGTGATCCCGAGAGCCCTTGCGAGAGGCCATGAGGTGATGTGGAGGGTCATCGCGCTGGTCTTTCGGTTCCAGTGAAGCCGAGGACGCGCTCAGCTGCCTTGCGAGCGATTGCCGCCTCATGGAGCGTTTCGAATTGGCCTAGATAGACGTGGCGGGGACCGTTCCAGATGCGAGCAACCCACCTATTGGAGCCCGATTTCCAATTGACGCCGTGAACACCAGACGTATTGGTGACGCGCTGGCCTGCATTGCGCTGATTAGCTGATTTGGTGACCTTCCGAAGGTTGCTGAGGCGGTTATCGCCCCGAACCCCGTTGATGTGGTCTATCTCGAAGGCTGGATATTCGACCCACTCGCCATATACGATAAGCCAAGCAATGCGATGAGCCTTGTAAACTCTGCCGTCCATTTGAACGTGCCGATACCCTTCGCTCTCAATCGAACCGGCAACGGTCCCGACGCGCTTCAGATGATCGGCATAACGCGGGGCAGAAAACTCTGCGCGTGGACGCTCCTTGAACGTCAGGTTGCCCGTGTCCTGGTCGTAGTTGAAATATTCCAACGCTCGTGCTTGTGTCGGGGTAGCCATTCGACGCTCCATCGTCGTTTCGGTTAGGGCTGATGAGGTGCTTCGAACCACCAAATCAGCCCGCCCATTATGGCACGATTCCATAGATTTTTCAAACACTTGGGCTTGCCTTTTTGCCACGGATACCGTGCTTTTTCAGCACCGATAAAATCGACGTATGATCGCGACTGAAGCAGCGGCCGATCTGCGGAAGAGTGAAGGCCGGCCGGCGAATGGCGACTTCCACAATCGCCTCGTGCCTTGCCTTGACCAGTGGAGCCGAGCGACCGGGACCAAGGATGTCCTCCACCGTCACGCGGTGAGCTAGCGCCACTTCCGCAATGATACCGCGAACGCCGCCGGCCTCCATGCGAGCCTTCAACTTTTCAACGCGCTGCCTCTCGACCTCCCGATGCCGGGCTATTGCCTTTTCCTCGTAAATCTGTGCGGCGGTTTTGGGTGTCGGAGGAACGTCCGCAAGTTCGATGCTCGCCATGGTGTCGCGGCGCTTCGCCCACACCCGGCGCACGAATGCAGGATTGAACCCGCGATAGGTTCTGGCACGCTTTTCGTCCTCGCCTATGATACTGGCTACAACTGACATCACTCGACTCCTACGCTGCTTTGCCCATGCGCTGACGGGCGATTGACTTGGGGTTATCCGGTACGAGCGCGACCAACTCAGGGTCGAGCTTCATGGTGTCTTCCGCCGCGACATTCTCGTAACCGGCATGGAATCTGCGCATGAGTTCTTCGTGGCGCGCTCGCTGGTCGGCGGTGAGTGGTGGCGGTTGCGGCTCGCGGTCGCGCTGTATCTGCTCCTGGCGGGCAATCTGCTCCCGCATCGAAACGTGGTGTTCCATTGCCTTATCGCACTGGCCGCGCAGCTCGGGCGGGCTTGGGAAAAACGCATGGCCGAGCGCGTTCTGGAGGATCGCTGTCACGGCCTTGAACAAGCCGTACTGTGTGACGCCATTCAGGGCGATGAAATAAACCTGCTGGTCAAATTCTGCCGAGGATGTCGGCCGAGACGGTAAACGGTCGAGCATCGCCAGAGCCCGCCGGCAATCGTCTTGGTCCGCTGGCTTCCACACTTCCTGTTGAGTAGTCGGTAACATCGATTTCTGCCTGTGGAGTAAAGAGTTGCTTTCGAGAAAGGGAGCCAACCGTTTCCGGCGGTGAGGCGGTCGAGTGGGGGCGAGGAGGCGCGGTTGCCGGCTGGTCTGCCCATCGGTCCTGGTGAAGGAAGGTTGAAGGGTTGCACCACGGCCTGTCGTCGGTCTTCGCGACATAGCGCTGAAGCCCAGCCATGATGTCGGCGAGGGATGCCCGCTTCAGCGCACGCTCGAACTCTCGCATTGCGTCCCGCTTGCCGACCTTGTTCGGAAACAGGCTCCAGAAATCGGCGAACTCGCGCGCAACACCAACGGGAGAATTGGACGGGGTAGTTTTTTCTTTAGGGGGTGTGGGGGATGTTTCTTGTTTAGGGGGAACCTTGTCCGTCACCGTTACGCTCGTTACGTGACGTTCGTCACTTTGTGACGCTATACGGGCGCGATACCGGGCTTGACGCTCTGCTCCAGACGACTTTGCTTGGTCTGCTTTTACGGCAGCCGCGATCTGCTCGGCAGTGCAGCCGGCAGCGACAAGAGCATCAAGGACTTCTGGCTTAATCATGCCGGACAATTTACCCCATAGCCTTCGGCCTGGTGTGGCGAACCAACGCCAAAAGGGCCGCGTATGGTCCCGCTTTGTTCTCGCTGGCTGCATTTTGTTTGGTGCGCCTTCATCCCGGCACCTCAATCTCGAACCGTACCGTGCCGGCACGCTTCCCTCGCTAAGGGACATTTACAAGCTCGTCTAGAGTCCTAGGTCGAGTCCGTGGGTCCGTCCCGCATCACCGGCCAAGCGAGGAGGGGAAGAAGTAGACAAGAAGCTTCAAGGAGTGTCCGAGTCGATTCTATCCCCTCTCAGGAACAGGGGACAGACAGTCACTGCTGGAATTGTTGTGGTGGTTACTGAACTCCTTTGTTGACGAGACTAGTGGCAAATCTTCCCTAGCAGACCCAAGAAGCCGTCTGATTTTTGGCGGGAGCTCTGGTGGTCGACGTTGGTCAGGACGAGGCTGTGAACATGTACTCTGTTACCTGCTCCTGACTATATTAGAACTGATACAGCAGGAAGATGAAGCCACCACAAACTGTCCTGAACTTCAAATTGAGTGCGATCAATGGCGTTGGAACCGTTGATGAGTTACCTTTGAAACGTGACCTATGGGGGTGCCAGCCGATGTCGGAGTAGGTCGCAGCAGCCCAAATGGTGAGAGGATGTCAGTTAAGTCCTAGGGAAGATAGAACTATGCACTCTGGGGAGAAAATAGAGAAGTATTCGCTCGAGTTGACGAATGTAGTTCCGCTTCTTGGTGATGAAAGGAAACTTGTTGTAGAAGGTCCCAGACAAATCTTGCCTCCAGATCTTTAGGTGGCCGGTCGTGGCAGCTTCTGTAAGCAGCCTCATGTTGCTGGCTGGACCCCTTCTACGCATTCAGAGTAGATTGCTTGCCCCGGACAACCACAAAGTCAGAATGAGACGAGATGACAGCCGTTGCGAAGAAGACTCAAAGACTCTTCTAGAGGTAGCTCTTGCACCTCCTGAATCGCCTAGATGACATCGCAACTTCCTCTGCAATCTTCTGGGTCTCTGCTACCTCTAAACTGAGAACTGTAGATTGAAGATGATGGGGGGGAAATGGAGTTTATGGGAGGGGAAGTGGGGTGGATGGGTATGGGGGTGACCCCTAGCTGTGAGGGGGTCTGAGAGGGGGTGTTCCAAGGTGTGAGAGGCGGAGAATGAGGGCTAAAAGGGGGTGTTTGCAGTGGGTGAGAGAGGAGTTACGAATTTGGGTTGAGAGGGAGAGAGAAGAGGGGGGATTCTCTCCCTAGTTTGAATTGGTGTATGATGGGGCCTTGGGGATGGGAAGGGTTGTGTTGGGGAGAGGGATTCCCTCTTGGGAGTGGGAAGATTGTGTGGGGAAGGGAGAAGATTGGGTTGGGAAGAGGAAGATTGTGTTGGGAAGTTCAAGATCTTCTAGGGAGGGGGGAAGATTTGGTAGGTGGGGGGTGGGATTCTCCTTGGAATGGGGAAGATTGGGTGGTTGGGGGTTGGATATGGTGGTTGAGGTTTTAATGTGGTGGTGAGGTGGAAGAGAGAGAGGGGAGGGGAGGAGAGAGAGAGAGAGATAATGAGAGAGAGAGAGAGAAATATCAAGAGAGGGAGGGGGAGATAAAATTCCACAAGGAATTCTAATTTTCATTGATCATCAAAAGTTACAAATGAGAGAGGGGAGGGGGCTATTTATAGACTCCATACTTTTCCTATGACCAAAATGACCCTGACAAATAAGTAAATGACTAACCAATCCAAGGGTGGGATGTCCCTGGGCCTGGCCCACTAGTTGGGGGCCCAATTGACTAACAAACTGACCCATTACCCTATTAACTAACTCAAATAAAGAAAGATTACACATACATTGCTCAAATAAAATGAAAATTACATGACTAGACTCAGAAATACATGACGAACACAATGGCACATGTCAACGAACAATCCAAGCCTCGAAAAAATGTAGAGGGGCAAGGGATGACCCCATCAGTATGCCATGTTCTATACCTGACCAGATATTAGCTTTGTAGTGGGTCTTGTTTGCCATTACCAGAGTAACCCCGGTCTCGAGCATTGGAGAGTAGTAGAGTAAATTTTTCGATATCTGTGAGGGACATTGAGCCATGTTTTTATGTTACAGAGGAAATACTTTAAGACTGATTGGCTATAGTGATGCGGATTGGGCTGGTGATCGAGATGAATGAAAATCCACTTCAGGCTTCGTATTCCTATTTGGTGGTGGAGCCATCTCATGGTGCAGCAAGAAACAATCTTGTATTGCTCTATCCACCATAGAAGTTGAATATGTAGCTTGCTCTATTGCATGTCAAGAAGCAGTCTGGTTAAGAAATTTTCTACAGCGATTGGCAATTACACCTCACAGGGATAAGGGTGTATTGCTGTACACAGACAGCACATCAGCATTAGCTTTTGCCAAAGACCCTAAATTTCATGGCAGAACAAAGCATATAGACATTCGTTACCGCTACGTACATAATTTGATAGCAAGAGGATTAATGGACCTCTGACGCATTAATCCCAATCTTATGGCCGTTGATCCTCTAGCTAAATAGATTGCTAAAGAAAGTTTTGTAGTTCATTGTGAATCTATGGGCTTATGTAAATTATAACTGTTACATTTCATAGCATCATCAATAACACTATATATATTCATTATCCAATTGTGGTAAATGAATAATATTAACATCATCAAGAGTGTCACCAGGCTATGAATCGACCCTCTCACACAGGTGATTCACCTTGCCGCTTGCTAATCGCGTGCAAGATGAGACATTGGCCTCGCGCTGTTCCTGGTTGAACCCCTGGACGATCTTCATCGCCCCGAGCACTTCGGTCACCCGGGCGCCCACGACGGCGACGCGGTCCTGGCAGGCGCGGGCGACGTTGCGCAGCCGGCGCCCGAACAGCCGCATGACCAGCGCGATCACGAAGGAGATCACCTTAGCCGGCCAGTTGTTCAACAAGGGATTTCTCATCTTTGTTCTGGAGCAGGATGGTGATCAACTGGGAGCGAAGTTCGTCGGTGGTGAGCGGGCGGCGCAGTTCACCGTTGAAGGCGAGCGAGAGAATGCCGGTTTCCTCGGAGAGCACAACGACGACGGCGTCCGTTTCGTCGCTGAGGCCGAGCGCGGCGCGGTGGCGCAGGCCGAGCGTGCGCTGCAGGCCCTCGGTTTGCGTGAGCGGGAAGATGGCGGCGGCGACGGCGATGCGGTCGCGGCTGATGATCACGCCGCCGTCATGCAGTGGTGTCTTGGGGAAGAAGATGGTCTCGATGAGGTCATCGGTGATCTGCGCATCGATGACGGTGCCGGTCTCGCGCGCGGGTTCGTAGGTGATTTCACGCTCGAAAGCGATGAGGGCGCCGTGGCCGTCCTGCTGCATTTGCTCGAGCGCGCGGATGATGATCTCGATGACCTCGGTGGTCTGGCGCCGGCCGCCGAGAAGCTGGCGGCTGCCGACCTCGGCGAAAATGCGGCGCAGCTCGGGCTGGAAAATGATGACCAGGGCCATGAGCAGAAACTCCGGCGAATAGCGCAGCATGGACTTGATCACTTTCAAGTCGAGCGCCATGGCCAGCAGCGAAAGCGTGGCGAGGATCACGGCGAAGCCGGCCAGGACGCGCGCGCCGCGGGTGCCGCGAAAGAGCTTCCACATCCAGTAGATGCCGGCGGTGAGAATGCCGACCTCGATCCCGGCTTGGATCACGCCCCAAATGATGGCAAGGGTGTGCGAGTTCATGGGCGTTCGATGGTCTCGGCCCCCCGGGCGAAAGCATGCACCAGACGCGCGGCCTTGAAGGCGGAGGCCACATCATGCACCCGCCAGATCGCCGCACCCCGCGCCGTCGCCCACACATGGGCCATCTCGCTAGTTATCGGCAGGGAATCGGAACCGCCAAGCAATTTCAGGAAACTTTTTCGCGACAGGCCCACGAGGATTGGACGACGGAGGGCAGCGAAAGTTTCAAGATCACGCAGCAGCGTCAAATTATGGGTAAGGGTCTTGCCGAAGCCGAAGCCGGGATCGCACACGATCGATTCGAGCGCGATGCCGTTTTCCTCCGCGCGCGCGAGAAATTTACCGAGGAAATCAAGGACTTCGCCCGTGACGTCGGCGTAGTGCGGGTCGCTCTGCATCGTGGCGGGGCGGTCGAGCGCGTGCATGAGGACGTAGCCGGCGCCGTACTTCGCGACAGCGGACCAGAGCCGCGGATCCCACCGGCCGGCGCTGACGTCGTTGACGACCTCGACGCCTTCCTGCAACGCCTCGCGCGCCACGCCGCTTTTCCACGTGTCGATGGAGATGGGGATTTTCACGCGGCCCTGCAGCTTGCGCAGGACGGGAAGCACGCGCGCGAGCTCGACTTCCTCGCTGATTGTCTCCGCGCCGGGGCGGGTCGATTCGCCGCCGAGGTCGATAATGTCCGCGCCCTCGGCTTCGATCTCAAGCGCGCGGTCGAGCGCCTGCTCGGGGTCCAGGTAACGGCCACCGTCCGAAAACGAATCGGGCGTGACGTTGAGCACGCCGAGAATCAGCGGACGGTCGCACCATTCCAACGTGCGCGCTTTGAGCTTCCAGGCGCGGGCAGGCATCGCCTCGTAAGGTGCCATCATCTAGGCGGTTTGGCTAGTTTCGCGTTAACTAAAATGGGAAGAATCGCTCCATGTAAAAATTGCCGTATCATGTGGGTTCCGAAGATTTTCCATAACAGGCTGTAAATTCTCTTGCGTTGGGCGGCGCTTATGAGTTAAACGCTAGGGATGCCACGCTTTGTCGCCCTGTCCGCCGGGTTGGTTTTCCTGGCACTCGCCACCATGTTTATGCTGACGGGCTGCGGCATGGACGGCGGCTCTATCCACACCGCTCCGCTGCCCAGCGCCTCGGTCAAGCTGACGCCGAATCCCCCGATGATTTACATCGCGCCGTTCGACATTTCCGGCGGCAAATGGCTGGTGGGGCGCGAGGGCGCCGAGCTCTTGAATTTCAAGCAGGACTTCCAGACCAACTTCCAGCACCAGCTCGAGAATCGCCTGATGAAGCTCGCGCCGACCGAGCAGCGCTGGGTCGACAATCTGCCGGACCACGGCTGGCTGGTCGCGGGCGAATTTGTCACCGTTTTCCAGGGCAGCCGCGCGGAACGTACGCTTATCGGCGCCGGCCTGGGCCCTTTCAGCTCGCTCTCGCTCTCTGTCTTCTCTCTCCAGTTGAAGGATGGTCTTCAGCTCCACAGCGTCCCTCGAAGAATTCTCATCCGGGCGACGCTGTAGCTCCTCTTCCAGCTCGGCTATTCTCGCCTCCTTCTGAGAGACAAGCGCGAGTACCTCCTGTGTTTTCTTCTCCTGCCACACATATCATTTCAGGCACAAGGCAAAAATCTGAACAAGGGATATTAAATGGTGAAATCCTCACCAAAATATTTTTTTTCATAGATTTTACATTTTACACATTTTCAGGAATAGTCAGGTTAAGCTCACTCCTTTGACATGAGAAGATACATTGATTAGATGCCAAACTCCCCGGGTAATCAGAGTATCACTAACCATCCTGTCTCAAACTTGAACAGAGGTGGCCTGTCATATCATGACACAGTTCATGTCACTTCTTGGGTGAAGGAATATGGTTTCTTAATGAGCTTTAGCTATTGCTCTACTGTTTGTTTTGATTTTTCTCAATGATTTATAAACAGAGGTAACTAGACCTTGCTTCATGACATGATTCCCATCACTTCTTTGGGGAGGGCTCCATGTTTCTCAGTCAGTCATAGTCATTGCTCTGCATATTCATCTCTTAATCTTCTTAGGTGATTACCTTTCAAATTCATTCGACCATTTTCAATGTTTAAAAATAATACACAGTGTAAAAACCTTTACCAAGTGTGGCCTCAATACTTCCAAAATTCAGAATTCAAGAAGGGGTAAGGACACATTTCTACATGTCTATTTTAAGTCTATTCCATACACTGAGAGAGTCATTTTCAAGATTCTTAAACTCAGATTTAAGGTTTATATACTCCAAACCATCAATTGATTTGGGGCTAGTCTGAAATGATCACAAAAAGCTTCTAAGAAGAGAGCATTAAATCCAAGCTCTCCTTGAGCGTATGAGCTCAGTCAGGTTCAAACAGGAGTGCTCCTCCTCAAAGAATGATTTTCAGTGAACTATGATTCAAGGACATGAGAGGAAGTGCACAGACAACAGGGATGTACTAGAATAGCAAGGGTTATGTCTAAAAACGCACAGATAGACAAGGATGTCATTGACTAACTCAACTTATGCAGGATAGAAGTCGACTTGAATGGTAGGCAAATCAGCAATAAGTTCAGGCAATTTTCAAGAAGATGAAAAAGAGTCGCCAAGATTTCAAACTGATTCAAGCAGTATGCAAAAAGTTCACACACTACCCGGTGCGTCGACGTAGGTATCGCATGGTGTCGACGCACAACTACTGGACAAAACACAGTGTATAAAGAGTTTCAACTGCTACGTCGATGCAAGGAATATGTGGTGTTAACGCACAACTTTTCAAATAGGAGATCATTAACATAATTCAATTTATTGCAATTTTTTGAAGCAACACATGCATTCTGAAAACATAGTGCAAAAATTTCAAACATGCTCACTTGCCCTACATGTATGCATCAAGTTTAGATGATCATTATGAAATTTAAGGAAAATGGCATGCATTGATTTCAGACATTACACATGCACATAAATGAAACAAATTTGAAGTGACTCCCCCTCCATCTAGCCATTTATTTTAGCAGACTGGGTCGACCTAAAATCAGTAGGTCGACCGGTTCTTCAACAGAGATAATTTTCAGAAGATCTTCAAATTCAGATCAAAATCATTCAGCAAATTTTTAACATAAAACATGCCAAAACTTTGATATATCAATCATGACATATCCCGCTCGGAGACGAGGGCGAGCGGGGAGGCGTGGGTACGCACCCGCATGCCGCGGCGATGGCGCTTGACCTGAAAATTAAAGGAGGGCTACAACACTACACCTCGCACAGGAGGGGGATCTTGGGGTGGGGGTTAAGTGCTTACATCCAAAACTACCTCCACGCAGGGAGGGGCCTTCAGCCGGCCAAGCGAGGGGAGGGGATGGAGCTAGCACTAGATGCGTCGGACTCCTTGTCGGTGCTGCCAGCTTCTGGAATCGCAGGACAGTCGGTCGAAGAGTACACTGCCATGGAAGCTCCCGAACTCCCATTGGGTCGAAACCAGAGCCAAAATACTCTGATATGGCCAGGAAGACATTGAAATTTTCTGGATCAACCCTGAGTCGACTGCTGGATGGTACAGGTCGTGGAACAGTGCTAGTCCGTTCTGGTGCTGACCGCTCCTAGGATCTTACTGCTGGAAAATGGAGATGCCACGGGCTGTCCTGAACTCGGATGGAGGCAGGGCTGGTACCGAGACGACCGTGGACGAGTCTTCTTTCAGATGGGACTGACGGCAGCCTCAGAAGATGTCGGGGACGATCGTGATGGCCATAAAGGTGGAGGTGGGTCCGTCCAGGAACAGAGGAACCAACCTGGCGCGACTTCGGAAGAAAATTCAGAACTTCTGATGCCGGGGTCCGAACGTCATTCCGCTTCTTGTGGTTGATAGAGGACTAGTGGAAGTTGCTTTCAGCCAAGTTGCACATCCAGATTTGCCAGGGAGTGGTCGTGGTGGAAGTTTTTCTAGGGCTCTGGTTATCTACCTGGGAGCTCTTGCGCAGTCAGGGGAGAATTACTCTCACGGACAGCTCTGAGCTTGGATGAAGACGAAACCACCATGCTTGGAAAGCCCTCTCGATGACCTTTCCAGCGATATATGGTTTGCTACTAGAAGAGTTGGGGAAGTGCTGGAGAAGCTGCAGTGTTCACGACCCTGTTGTCTGCCTGTGACCTGCCACTGATGCTACTACCTTGTGAGTGGTAAAGAAGCAAGAAGGGGGGGTTGCAATGCAAGGGGATGGGAGCTCCTTGTTTGGGGGATGGGGAGGACGTGGGTGGGGCTCTTGGAGGGCTGTCGGGATAGAGGTGGAGGTGGTGGTTGACGGACAGCATCTTGATGTCGCCTCCGTCGATGCCGAACCCACGTTCTAGTGTTGCTCGGACGGCGCCTTCAATGGACCATGGGGCCCACTTGCTGCTCCACCCTCCGGATCTGACGTGGGGGGTCCCTCGGTGAAGAGGACCTCTGGTGGCGCGCCTCCTAGGAAGGCGATCAGGCCGGTATGCTCGGCGGTGGCTGGGCGCCTCCGATCCCCAAGTCGTGGAGTGCTGCCAAATGTTTAAAACATTACCCCTCTTTATAAGTTCGGACCTCTGCTTAAAGAGGGAACTTTGAGAGGTCACATCATCTAATAGTGAAAGAAAAGTCAATGCCCACTGCAACAACATGGTAAGTAGTACTCCACATTGAAGGTCACTTTATGATAGCTGATAGAAGAATACGGTGATCTATTCATTTATGAACACTGTCAAGAGATATTGGTTCTGAAATCTGAAGTCTAGGAAATTGGCTCTTTGAAAAGGAGGCTTATGTTGAACACCTTGTTTTCTTCCTTTTGATTATTTAAGTGGAGCCAACATATTTCGTAAGAAATTGCATGATGTTCCAAATAGAGCACCAGAATATAGTCACATTGAAACTAAATTTTTGGATAATAACATGCATCTTTTATTCCCTTCATGGTGTTTCCTTTCTTTGCAATTATCTTTTGTTCTATGCAAAGAAAATATATGTTCAATGATTTCTGATTTTTCTCCCTCCTAACCCCCCTTTTCTGCTTTCCATTGTGTACTTCTTTCAAGCCCCTTCATGTCACTTGATGTTATTGCATGGAATGGCTTGGTAGCATCTTTGATTTGCCTGGTATGCCTATGTAGTTGTTAGTAATCAATCATTAGTGAAAGGTGTGTTGTCCCCTACTGGAGGCTCCTATGCCTCAAGTGTCTTAGAAGTGACATTGAAGTAGGTTGCCAGTGCATGAAGACTTTTTAAAGCTCTGTGGGACTGACTGACCTTTTAAGCCACAACTAGGCTGGTGGGATAGATGATTAAGGTGATCATTTTGGTTTATTTGGTTAATGGGCCATTTCATTTGGAAAGCTGATAAATGCCTTAAGGGGCTTGGTTATATAATGTAAGGGCTTCTACAAATCTTATCTAGACTTTTTTCTTTCTTTCTCTTCTGGATGTACATCCATTCTTGGTTTAGTACAATCCTAGTGGTACTTAAAAGGAATGAGTTTGTCAGATGAAGACCTTTATATTTTTCTATAAGTAGTTACGTAGTGTTTTCAATTATTTTTAACTAAAAATTATATTGAATTGAAATTGTAGCCACCTCAAAATCTAGAGGACCACAAGCAGATGATGATGCAAGAACTCTAGCTTCAGGTGACGCAAGGAACTTGTCAGTCTGTGGCTGCTGTGAGTGGCATGAATGCCCTATTCACCAATCAGGGTGCCCCTCCCTCACCAATTCAGACATTTTTTGCACAACAGCATCAACAGCCTCATCAAATGTCACAACAGTCACACTTGTTTGGAAGTTCTCACCACCCTCAAATTCAAGGCACCAACCATATGAGCCCTCGACAACCAGCATATGCAATGCTCTTGCTAGAGAGAGGCATCTGCAACAACAACGACTTTTGCATCAACAATAGCAATTTTCTGGTTCCAATTCTATAGCGCATTCACAAAATAGTTCACAAATCTCATAGCAATCCCAGTCTTCTGCAGCGACATCCATTTCATCATTGCAGACCCATCATAGGCAGCAAAATATACCTTGAAACCAACTTGCTAGCGGTGGCATGTCGAATCACTCGTTCATGGCTTCATAATAGTCATCTCTTCCTCCATTACCTTTAGATTCACAGCAGTAGCAGCAACGGAAAACAAATCATTCACAACAAGCAATGCAGAGATTGATGTTTCAACAGAACCATCATATTAACTCTGATGGTCAAGTGAAATCCACAGTTGATTCAGTACAAGAAAATTAAATGATTGTAACGACTTCGGCTTCACAATGTACAGATCCAAGAAATGCCATTTCTATGGCAACTTCTTCGCCATTGTCTACATCTCATTAGAAACCAGAACCATCATATGATACAACTATATAGACCACCCCCACAGGTTCCATTGGCTACCTCTAATTTGAGTTTCATTGGGAAACTGTACATCATGGAATCTAAAAAATTTTAATGTCAAACTTCACCAGTAGTAATTTTGAGATTCAATAGGATACTATGTTAGTTTCCATCTAAATGGAGTATAATATGTTACATTCTGGCATTACTGAGTTCCAATAGGCAACTGCAAACTTTCATGATGGATCTATACTAATGCTTGAACTTTATACAAGCCTTAACTGGGCTAATCATACGTGTTATAGACATGTTGTGCTTCTTAAAAAGATTATCCTACAAAGCAGAATAATGCAGGATAGTGTTAATTTCTATTCTCATAGGTCCCTAGGAGCACAAGTTCTAATCGATAACAACCCGAGGTATGCTCTTGAATGTGCTGAAAATGGCACCAATGCTCTTCTTTTCGACTATGACAACTGCTACCCTTGGAGCAATTGTGCAACTGCAACCTCACACCAATCTTGGGTTTGGGTCTGGAGGGGAGGACTATACTTTATATGATCAGTTAAATGGCATGGCAGTTGTCGGTACTTGAACCATTGCATAAGAGGGTCCCTCCAGTCGGGCAGACTGACAGCTTCTGCTGTGGCGACCTCCCATTCTTCTTCTTCTTCCAATCCTTCTTCTATCATGCTAGGCACCTGGCGCTGGTTGATCACTCGGATGTCGAGTGACCCATCCGACAGGACTGCTAGCGAGCTTGCCAGCTTCGCCAGGGCGTCGGCTTGGGCATTCTCTCCTCTGGCGACATGACCTATCTCAAGGAGGTAGAACCGCTCCATGATCCCCTTTACCTTAGTGTGGTAAGGGAGTAGCTCCGGCTTCCTAACATCGAACTGTCTCTGGACTTACTTGACGACCAGTAATGAATTGCCAAATACTTGCAACATTTTAATCTCCATTTGCAGGGAAATCTGGAGGTCGATAATCAGAGCTTCATAGTCTGCTTCATTATTTGTGCAGGGCTTGTTGATGTAGCAGGAAGTGTGTACCACTTCTCCGTCTGGAGATTTAAGGATGATGCTGGCCCCAGCCCGTATGTTGGTGCGCCCGGAGTAGGTCGTTTCTATTCTGGAGGCCCCTTCGAAATACAGTTGCCAGAAAGCCTGTCGAACTTGGTCCCCTTCCAGTACTTCATCTTCGGGTAGTTCTGTAGCCAACGGGGAGTCTTCAGGCACGGGGTGTGCCACAAAGAAGTCCGCGACAGCTTGTCCCTTGATGACCTTCTGTGGCACATAGGTGATGTCAAATTCCATCAACAGCACGGTCCACTTGCCGAGGTGCCCCTTCGAGACCAGTTGGGAGAGGATATGCTTGATAGGGTTAGCCCTGAAAATCAAGCTCACTTCATGGGACAGCATGTAGTGCCTTAGCTTCTTGACCGCGAAGACCAAGGTGAGGCAGACCTTCTCGATGGGAGTGTACTTAGCTTCCGCCCCCACCAATCTTTGACTGAGGTAGTAGAGAGCCTGCTCCTTCCCTTCATCATTGTTCTGGGTGAGCATTGCCCCCAGTGAGTATTCGGTAGCCGCTATGTAAAGGATGAGCGGCTTGCCTTTGACAAGTGCCCCCAGCACAAGCGGGGTCTTCAAATAATCCTTCAGCCGGTCGAAGGCATGCTGACATTCATCACCCCAGCTGAATGGTGCATTCTTCATCATCAGTTTATGGAACAGCTGGCAGCGTCCCGATAGGTTAGAAATGAACCTGCGGATATCAGCTAACCGGCCCTACAAGGACCTTAGTTCTCCCAGGTTCTTCGGAGGTGGTAGCTCCTGGATGGCCTTTATTTTGAGGGGGTCGATCTCGACCCCTCTGTGCCAGACAATGAAGCCCAGGAATTTTCTACTGGAGACTTCAAAAGTGCACTTCATCGGGTTCATCTTCAATTCATACTGCCAGAGCCTTTGGAAAATGACTCTGAGGTCGCTCAGATGGTCGCCCCTCTTCTTCATCTTGACGACTAGATCATCAATGTAACACTTAACCTTGCTGTAGAGCAGCTCATCGAATATCTTGGTCATTACCCACTGATATGTAGTGTCAGCATTCTTGAGGTCGAAGGGCATTCTCTTATAATAGAAGATTCCCTTAGGCGACCTGAAGGCTGTGTGGATCTGGTCGTGCTTGGCTATCCAGATCTGCTTATAACTAGATGAACCATCCATAAAGGACAAGGCCTCATGGCTGGTGGTTGCATCAATCATTACTTCGGTGATGGACACCGGGAAGTCATCCTTCGTGCAGGCCTTGTTCAGGTCACAAAAATCCTCGCAGATCCTGATCTGCCCATTCTTCTTCTTCACCGGCACTATGTTGGCTAGCTAGGTGGTGTATTGATTCTCTACTACAAAGTCGACGTCTATGAGCTTGTCGACTTCTTTGTAGACCTATTTTAACAATTTTGGTCGCATGCGCCGGGGGGGCTGCTTTATCGGCTCTATCTTGGGATCAATCGCCAATATATGTTGGGTCACTTCGGGGCTGAGACCGGGCATCTCTTTGTAGTTCCAAGTGAAGCAATCGCGAAACTCCTACAGGAACTTCACATACTCCTCTCTCTCCTGAGGAGGTATGAGGGCACTCAGGAAGGTCAGCCTGGGGTCACTCTCCGTGCCAAGATTAATTTCGATCAGCTCATCGACAGTAGCCTGACCGCCATCTTCAATTTTCGACGGGGCTGGCAGCAAGTCGACAAAGTCTTGATCTTCCCCCTCCTCGGCCTCGAGGATGCCGTAGGCCTCTCCTTGTTCTTCGTGACCCGGCGCCGAGGCGGCGTTCACCTCGCATCCCCCCTGGATTGCGGTCAGCAGGCTTGCAGGGTTGCCTGGGGCAGGGAGACATAGGGCTGCCCCAGAGTCTTCCAAGTAATCATCATAGACGGCTTCGACCGGGGCTGAGGTCGCTGCATCTTCAGGAGTTTGGTGCTGGATGGATATTGTGTAGATTCCTCCCCTGGGGCTGCCAGTCACATGGGGACGAGGCAGAGCCACCACATAATCTCCCATTCTGAGCTCATCTCTGTCGATCAGGTCTTCAGCAATATCTTTGAAGACATAACAGTCCTCAATGGCATGACCGAGTATCTGGAGATAAGGGCAGAATAGTGGGTCACCGCTTCTCTGAACATCTTGAGGCCTCTTGGACCTCGGGAGGGAAACCTTGCCATAGTGACAGGTCCAATCAAAGATGCCTCGGGTCTTTTCTCTTGGGAAGGAGTAGGGCTTCTATAGCTTCTCTTGTAATGTAAGGCCTTGCCCAGCCAGCTGTCTGGCTGAAGGGCTCGCTGTATTCCTCGCCCCCCTCCCTGACTGGACAGAGGTGTCGAGACTGGTGCCCCGGGACCAAGTCACGCCTTCACCCCACAGGCGGAGGGAGCCCTGGATAAGGTCGGCCACAAGTGTAGTTAACTCGGCCAACTGTGCCCTCAACATCTCGATCTCCTGTTGCTGCCTATGGTATAGGGCGAGCATGATGGGGTCATATCTGGGGAGGCCTGGAGCATAGCCCGTACCTCCACTCCTTGCCTCGCCAATAGACGGGGATGGGGGAACCCTGATGATGTGGTCCCTTGAGGTTGAGCTTTCGGAAGAGGGAAAGACCTTCCTTGCGTGCCTGCGGTGGAGGGGCTTCCAGAGGAATACTTCTTCGTCTTGTGTCTCTTCGGCCACTGGCATAGGTTGTTTATTATGGCGGGCTTCCTACAGGGCTGTAGCCCTGACAGAGTCACCGTCGAGTGGAGTCGAAACTGATAGCATGTTAGCCTCATAGTAGTCTTCTAGTGAGAAGCCCAAATCCGGATGCTTGGTAAATCGCAGTAGCCTCCGGTCCAGCTTTGGTGGGTTCAACATCTTTTCAAACATCTCCTTCTAGCAGGAGGGTTGATAAAGAGGAATCCTTTATCTCGTGATCATTTCGACTGTCCGGTCAGCCATATGAGGGAGGCTCGATATCAAGATGTGTGGGTCATGCAGTTCGTCAGGGAGTCGGCAATCATCATCTCCTCTGACTGGCTATTCTTTGGCCACATAGAAAATAGTGGGCGGGCCTTTAGGATTTGGCACCTCGAAGGTCCTCAGGTGTTCGGCCGCTTGGCGATCGAGCTTCGCTACTGGCTTAGTGATTCCCGACAGGACTTTAACATCCTCTAGCAGGTCCTCGAGGCGAGGCACCCCTGGTGTGGGATAGATGGTGAGGGGAAATGCCCTTAATACCCCTTCTTCTTCTACAATGAACGGCACATGCAGAGGAGCCACATAGCCTGGGGATGGCGGAGGAAACCAGCCCTCCAATTTAATTTTCTTCTTCCCTTTGTCCTGGGCAACTTTAGGAGCCTGCTTTGTCTCTTCCAGGTACAGGTTAGCATCTGACAGATGACACTCGAACACCTCAAACTGGTGGAGGTCAGCAAAGATTCTGACTTCTTTTTCCTCACAGGGGTACTTAATGCACTGGTGTAGGGTGGACGGCACAACCCTATTCTGGTGTAGCCAAGGTCGGCCAAGCAGCGCCTTGTAGGAGGTGTTGGAGTTGATCACATGGAACTGGACCTTGGTGATGAAGTCACTGAAGGCCAGGTCAAATTCTGCAACCCCCATGGGCACCTCGCATTTCTGGTTAAAGTCAGCAATCTTGATGTTCTTCACTTCGACCAGGTGCACATCAAAGTAATGCTTCTGGTACACCTGATAAGGGAGTATGTTGACTGCTACTCCTAGGTCGATCAGGACCCTATTGATAGGCTATCCGTTCAGCTGCCCCTTCATGTAGAGCGGCCTATTATGACTGCAGGTGGGCAAGAGCATGTCGTCTTCTGTGAAGGCTACGACCACCTCCGGGGACATCTCCGCCAAGTAGGCTTCAAGGTGTGCGGCAATGATGGTTTACCGTGTTTCTTCATCTAATGATAGCATCTCCGAGACGGTGAACCGGGCCGGGATCTTCTTGAGATGCCTGACTATTTGGTCGGTCGACAGCCTGAACCTTGAGTAGCTTCATCTCTTCGGCCTTGCCGCATCTGCCCCTAGCCTGGGCCTGGGGTGCTGGGTCAAAAGGTGACTCCTCCACTAGATTTGGTGCCGCCACTTGAGCCGGCGGGGCCTACTGGGCTTCTTCCTTTTCCTTCATGAATTCGGCAAGGTTAGGGATGTCGTCAAATTCTTTTGCCAGCTAGGGCGGGACCGCCACCGGTTGGGTCGGAGGATTGTTGATGGGCGCGGTCGGGAGGCTGCCGGCTCTCTTGGTTGGCCGTGGTCCTTGCGGGCGCACCTGCTTTTCTATGCTGGTTAGAAGGAATTCAGCGAATGAAGGAGCACCCTGACTCTTCAGCTTCTAGGGATAAAGACCTGACGGTGGGGGGATCTCCATGCCTCGAACCCTGGGTTCGAGGACTTGGTATGCTGCTCGCCCTTAGCATGATGTTGCGGTTGTCCTGAGGAGGGAGTCCCCATTTCTTTCCTGACCGGGTAGCATGCTGGGAGGTGGATGTTTCCACCTGATTTGCCTCTGGTGGATCATAGAATGCTTCCTCTTCTTCTTCCTCCAAAGAGAGGGTAGTGTCGAATAGCGACGAGAGAGTGTTACAGGCGATGACGACCTCCTTTTTCTTCTTGCTTCTGGGTCTTTTCTTTTTCTTCTTCTTTTTTGCAACAACCGGTGGCTGCTTTTGAGGGAATTCGCCCCACAAGGGAGGCTCTTGTTCTGCTTGGGCTTCCGCTTTGGGAACTAGCTCGAGGAACTCGAACTCCTTCCAGGGGACATATTCTTTCAGCTCAATGGGCCAGATCTCGGTCTGCTCATAATCTTCAAGCCCATTGATAATGGCCTGGAGTCTCTCGACTGTCGGACTGACCTCCTTGTGCATCCGTATCAGGATGTGCTCTTTCTTGTTGTAGGTAGGCCACCTCATGACCAGCCGAGGGGCCGTGTCATGCCATACAGGGTTCACCGATGGCGGTGCTGGCCGGGGAGTAACACCCCCACATGAACCTCCTGGGCGACCCCGGGAGCCCGTCTTCTCCTATTCTTCTTAGGTGCAGCCTGCCACCCGCCTTGGTCTTGAATTGGCGCTGCGACGAAGGCCTCATACGTGGTGAGGGTGCTGAGGAATCTCTTACAGGCGCTATTGCGTGAAAAGGAGGTTCCTGTCCCACCTCAGGCGGCACCCACTGGAGTGGAACAGCAGCCGTCTCCCATTCCGGCCGCGGCTAATGCCTCCGTCACAGCTGCGAAATTGCCATTGGCAGTGGACTTTGAAGTCCCGCAGCATGAAGTCAATGCGCGGTCGTCTGCCACCTTTGCTGCAGAAAGCCTCATGGCGCAGTAGCAGATGACTAAGCGCATCGTAGAGGCGAAGTTTGCCCAACATGGTGAGGGTGTGGCCACTGTTGATTTATATAGTGTGCCTTATCCCCTCCACCATCAATTCAAGAAGCTTCTGCTTGATTGCCCGAAGGTCCCAAAACTTCAGAAGTTCAACAGGCAGGGCTCCCCACATGAACACCTGGCCTATTATATGATGGCCATGGGTGAATTGGCACTGGAAGAGGCATATTTACTATGGTACTTTGTCATGTCATTGACTGGCACCGCCTTCCAGTAGTACTCCAGACTAAAGCCTAACTTAGTATCAGATTGGGCTGATATGCAAAAGAAGTTCGTCGACCCTTTCCAAATAGTTGAATGTAAAGTCTCCCTGGCAAAGCTCTGTGCCCTCCGATAGAAGAAGGGTGAAACAGCGTTGAACTTCATCAAGCGATGGAGCGACGTCAGCATGCGCTACGATAATCCTCTGACGCCCGAAGACACGATCACCATCTGCCGCAGGGACTTGTCAGCAGAAGTCAGTGAAAAGCTTCTGGGCTCCAGTATTAAGAGCTTTGACTAGTTGAACACTGTGGTGGCGGAGATTGAAATGTTCTTCGCCAACCACCCTGTACAAGCTTCTGCCAAAGGCAAACCCTCCAAAGACTGTTTGGCTAGCGGCAAGGAGGTAAATGTTGTGGACTTTTCCCCGACGAACGGAGATAAAGGGGAAGGAAAGTCCAAAGGCAAGGGCAAAAAATCCGACGACAAGGCAAATGCGTCTCTCTTAGCGGAGCGCATGAAGACGCACTATTCCTTCGGGAAAGAGCACACCAAAATGCTCTTTGATCTATGCATGAAGGAGCAGCTCATTACTCTGCCGGATCCGCGGAAGCCTTCAGAGGTGGACAAGACGGAGGACCCCTACTTATTGCGTGTATCACCGAAGGTTGGGTCACACCATCGGCGACTGCTATGTTTTCAAGAATATAGCAGAAGAGCTCGTTCAAAATGGCTTGATAAATATGCTGGGTCATGCAGTCGACCCACCCCAGCCCCATGACTAGAGCCGATTGAACCAGCCTGCTAATGTGGTCTACATGGTGGCGATGGCTTCAAGCTCCAACGCCTCCGAAGTCGGGCCTTCAAATCAACAACCCAACGTCGGCCCTAGAGCCACTCCTTCATCCACAGAATGCTTAGAGCTGCGGAGGACCATCCGAAAGATCCGGGGGGAGATTCGCCAGTTGCAACTGGAACAGAGGCGGTTGCTGCAGTTCCGAGAGAGCATTGACCAGCAGCTGGCCACTTTCCCCTTTGGCCCATTTGCCAGGAGGTTAGCTCCAGCTCATATACGGGAGGCAGGTATAACACCTACCGACCGGGCTCCGCTCAAGGGCAGGTTCTCTGAAGAGTCCTCAGATTCATCTGAAGACGAGGACTCACCTGAAGGCGAGGAGCATACATCCGCAAGCGGGCAGCCCGAGAGGTTATACTCCTTCCCGCTCGAGAAGACTCTCGACATATTCTCTGCATGCCAATGCACGGGACTGATCACCCTGTCGCCTATTGAGCAGACACCAGGGGCTACCTTTCATCAGGTCTATTGCCCATATCACGAGGTGGTTGGTCATATTATCTATAATTGCCAGCCCTTCAAGAACCTCGCCGAGGATTTAATCAGGCAAGGGAAGATTGACATGGGGCAATCCCTGATCGACCCACCGCAGCCGCATGCACGGAAGACTCTTCACTTCTCCGTCAATATCATTCATGCTGCAGCAACTTTCCAGCTCCACGAGCTGCAGGAAGAGAGAGTCAGTTCCCAGGGAACCAGTTCCCAACAACCTAAATCCACACTCTGGTACCTCGGGTGGCGACCTTCCCATCAGTGTTGACACTGAGAAGATTTTTGACAAGCTCCAGGAAGACGGCCGGGTATTGACACATGATCCACCGGCCTACTATAATGAGACGGCCAAAAGTCACCCCCGTTATTGCAAATACCATGCTATGATGTCTCACCCTACCCGGCAGTGCCCAGAAGTCCACGACTGCATCGAAGTCCTCATCCAAAGAGGCGAGATCGATGCGCAAGGGAACTCTATGGCATTGCGACGTCTTAAAGAGGCCGTCAAGAAGACTCTCCAACAAAAAGAGGCCGTCGAGAAGAACTCTATGGCAAAGGTAAGGCTAGGTGCGAGAGGCCTAAGGCCCAGATCTCAAAAAGCCAAGCCACGGGAGAGGGTTCCAAGCCCCGCCCCAGGCCGAGGCAGCCCGACATTGCGATAAGGGAAAACCCTTTGCCCTTTGCCAGACAATAAAGGCAAGGGGAAGGTGAGGGAGCCTCCAGTCAAAGCTCCTGTCAAGCCAGCGAGGCCGCCAGTTGCAGAAAGGCCTCAACATCTTGAGCTCGTGAAGGAGCCAGTCCAAACGGGAGAGGTGAGGTGGCTCTTGGGACCCCCAATGGTCATTTTGTAAATAACCCCCTAATACAATCTAAATTACAATCTAAATAAAATCAAATAAGCACACATTATACACAAATAAAATCCCAATAAATATGATAAATGGGAAGACTCAAGGGGGAGTCTCCAAGCTGTCTCCAAGCCAAATGGAAGCTGTCGTGGCTCGCGTGGTGCTTCGTGTACGGTACCGGTGGCCCGCTGACCCGGACCGCTCATGTGCTCGGGTGTCCGCACCATCTATTCTGATGAAACTCATGAAATCCCTTGCGTCGATATAAATCCAATACCGATGATGAAACCTGCTATTGATCGTTTGGCACATCGCCTGATCAGCGATGAAACCTATCCGGAACAGACCTTATGTCTATTCTGATGAAACTCATGAAGTCCCTTGTGTCGATATAAACCCAATACCGATGATGAAACCTGCTATTGATTATTTGGCACATCGCCCGATCAGTAATGAAACCTATCCGGAACAGACCTTACGTCTATTCTGATGAAACTCATGACATCCCTTGCATCGATATAAACCCAATATCGATGATGAAACCTGCTATTGATCGTTTGGCACATCGCCCGATCAGCGATGAAACCTATCCGGAACAGACCTTACGTCTATTCTGATGAAACTTATGAAATTCCTTGCGTCGGTATAAACCCAATATCGATGATGAAACCAGCCATCGATCGATTGGCACACCACCCAATCAATGATGAAACTTGTCCAGATTAGACCTTACGTCTATTCTGATAAAACCCACATACTCCCTCACGTCCCACCGATGACGAAACTCCCACTGATCGATTGACACATCGCCCGATCAATGATGAAGCTTACCCAGGATAGACCTTACGTTTGTTCTGATGAAACTTACCTACCTCCTTGCATCGATATAAACCCAATATCGATGATGAAACATGCCAGTAATCACTTGGCACATTGTCTCGATCAATTATGAAGCCTACCCAGAATAGACCTTACATCTGTTCTGATGAAACTTACCCACTTCCTTGCGTCGGTATAAACCCAATATCGACGATGAAACCAGCTATTGATCGATTGGCACATCGCCCGATCAATGATGAAGCTTACCCAAGATAGACCTTACGTCTGTTTTGATGAAACTTACCTACCTCCTTGCATCGATATAAACCCAATATCGATGATGAAACCTGCCATTGATCGCTTGGCACATCACCCCGGTCAATTATGAAGCCTACCTAGAATGGACCTTCCGTCTGTTCTGATGAGTCCTACAAGCTCCTCATCCGTACGCCCATGAACACTCCTATTTTCGGCACATGTGGCCGCCGACACATCTACCTATGCCAACAGTCTGGTTTGGGAACTCTCGAGATATAGTTATGCGGTGGAGCAAGTCCCCCATCCTTTCCCTGAAAGGGTGGATGCTCTCCTGCTAGACACGGGTACATCTATATGAGAGTTGCCGAACTACCATCAAACCATCATAAAAATACAAAGGAGACATACACTCAAATCCATAATGAGAAAGTACTTCTTCATTGCAAAAGATGATGATACAATTGAAGCCTTCAAGAGGGGTGCATTACAAAATTTGGGGTAGTTAAGGCCGTTGAAAGATGTCCTTAAAATCAAGAAGTCTGACATACGGAGCCACTCCTAGTTTACGAAGGCGGGCTTCTTCCTCCTGGAGGTGAACTGATTCGTCCTGCAGTGATGCTATTTGTCCCTCCAACAAGGCCATCTCTTCAGTGCTTTGGGATTGGGCCATCTCCACTTGCAGCAATTCAGCCTAGAGAGCACTTAGTTCTACTTCCAGTTCATCCATCTGGCTGCGTATGTACTGTGCCCGACCTGATGAGGCTTCCAGCCTAGTCCTATGCCCCTTCGCGCTGAGATGAAAGTGTCGAGATGACTGGCGCTGATTCATTCACGTCGAAAAAATGAACCTAGTAAATTGAGATGAAATACTGTGAGAACTTAAATGACCACCAAGCTAGAAATTGACATAAGCTACAATATCGAGCAAGGAGATATGCTTGAATATCGAAGGATGCACCTGCAAGCCCCGTGTCACTTATTCTTCGCTCATGCCACTTGTAGGTGGGGGGCATTTGTTGACACCGAAAATATGCACAAGCAGAAGAGGAAGAAGCCAAAGAAACCCTAGGGCCTTCAATAAAAGTGGATGCTCTAATGATATCCCTGAAAATACCTGCAAATCAGAATATAAGAAGATCCGTTACCACTCAACACTCCATCCGACTGAGGCAACATCAGGTCGAAGCTACTGTCCAACACTACTATTATTCAGATAGTCAGGCTGATTAAGACTATGTCAAGCCCCGGGCAATCATCTACCTGATGAAAAGGATCTTCAGAATATGCTGATGTTCAAAAGATGGGATTCACATAGCCTGTCACACATTTGTAGATGCAAGAATAAGCTACAAAAAAGGACAAGGGAACCCATATGACCAACATAGAAGGCCCATTCGTTCAAATTGGTGGATGGCACTGGTGCATGAAGAGAATGGGACCAAGCCCAATAAGACTCCACAAGAAGCGCGCCGACTGAAGGTGAGGCTAAGATATTTGGCGCGCCGATGACATGCTAAGGGGAGGTTTAAGCACACCAGATTGCCCCCCCTCCCGAGCTATTCCGCGTAAACCTCGTTCCCACTCTCAAAAAATAAAAAAATATTTTTTAATCATTATTGAAGGGGGTTTACTCAGACCAGCTCACCCCCTCCATTCCAATCCGGGTAAACCCCCCTGACCCTTCATATTCCTCTATAAAAATCATTCCATTGTGTGGCCAAAAAGTAGATGCATGGAGCTCATCCCTAGGGCTACAAACGGCGTGTGAAGGACTTGGTTGGCTAGTTTTGTGTTTGCTAGGCTCACGCTGAGGACATGTCGCATGATTGTCCCTTGTACGACGTTTAGCCAAAACACAAACTTCCTCAAAAGTGGGCCCTACTTTGATGAACGCACCCTATCTGGATGTCATTTGACAATCGCATGTTGCTCGAATGTTGCTTAATGAGAGCACCTCGCCCGGGCCCTACCTCGATACTCGTGCATGACCCTGATGTTGCTTGATGAAAGTATCTCACCCATTCTCTACCTTGATAATCATGCACCGCCGGATGGTGCTTGATGAGAGCTCCCCGCCTGGTCCTTGCCTCAATAACCATGCATGACCCAGATGCTACCTGATGAAAGCACCCTACCTCGATAACCGCACACAGTTGGTTGTTACATGACGAGAGCACCCTACCCAGTCCCTGCCTCGATGATCGTGTGCTACCCTGGTGTCACCTCAATAAGTGTGTCCTCGATGTCGTTATCTAAACAATGGGCATACTTCACGAGTCTCAACGCAAGATGAAGTGTACAGCCCCTGCCTTTGTTAATGCACCCCTAGCACGACCATCGAGGTCTCACGGGGCCCATCTCCTTCTGTTACAACAGTGCCCCCAGCACCCGACTGCCAGTTTCAGCTGCACTAGATCGCCAGGGTCTCACGGCACCCAGCTACCCCAGTCACATCAGGGCCCACGACACCTAATCGCTCAGCCACTTTAGTTACAATAATGCCCTCGGCACCTAACTACTAGACTCACACATGCCTGACTGTCGAGGTTCCTCGGCATCCAGTTACTCTAGTCACAACGGTGCCCCTGGCACCCGATTGTCAGTCTCAGCTATGCCTGACC
This sequence comes from Amorphophallus titanum, assembly GCA_024336825.1. Taxonomy (NCBI): domain Eukaryota; kingdom Viridiplantae; phylum Streptophyta; class Magnoliopsida; order Alismatales; family Araceae; genus Amorphophallus; species Amorphophallus titanum. The sequence continues at coordinate 43,735,774 of JANBPO010009603.1, forward strand.
ACCAGGGTCTCCCGACTGCCCAGTTACTTCGGTCACTACGGTGCCTACGGCACCTATATGTCCAGCTAATCCTGCTATAATGGTGCCCACGACACTTGGCTGACCAGCTACTCTAGTCACAACGGTGCCCCTAGCACCCGACTGCCCAACTACTCGAATCTTAACAGCGCCCCCCAGCACCTGACCGCCTAGCTACTCCTGTCACTACGGTGTCTATAGCCCTGAATGTCCAGCTAATCCCGCTATAATAGTGCCCACAGCACCCCACTGCTTAGTCTCGACGACACCCGGCTACCTCCACCCCAGCGATGCTCAAGCTCTCCAATCTCAGCGTTGTTTATGGTACCTGATCGTTCTAATGATGATGTCCAGGGCACCCAACTCTCCCAATTCCAACAGCACATGGTCGCCCCAATCACAATGGTGCTTAGGGCACTCGATTGCTCCAGTCACAACGATGCCCACGGCACCTAACAGTTCCAAGCTCAATGGCTTTTGGTCCCTCCAAGTAGGGCCACCCTCACGCCATCCTACCGCTCTAGCCTCAACAGTGCACGGCCGCCCCTATCTCAATAGTGCCCGACCGCTCCAATCACAACTGGTGACTACACCATTAGGTCACCTTGACCTTAGCGACGCCCAACTACTCCAGCATGGCAGAGCCCCAACACCCCTAACTTCCTCGATCTCGACATTGTCGCATATCGGGAATACATTATGGCACCCCTCAAGTAGCATCCTGTCGAGTCATAAGTCCTTTGATGGATGTACTAATGCGAAAATACCCGCACAATAACACAATGACTCGAGGACCGTCATAAATGACATAATTGTCTCGTGGCTTGCACGCATTTGTAATCGGGCTTTCATGCCCCCATATCAATGCCTTTCAAGGCATATAGTTATGTAGCCCAGTCAGGGAACTGATCCCCATCCTCAATGGAGCCAGCCTCTCCACCCCTAGTTATCCCTACTATGTTGTTGTTGCCCTGTCACTATTGCACGAACTAAGACCTCCCGACGTCATGGCTCCCAAGGTCCCTAACTCTCCTCTTTGGTAGTAGAAACAAAGGTGTTCGGACTCTGCCCGATGTAAAATAAACACTGATTGCTTGTGATTGGTGGGGAAGACATGCAGTACACGAGCTCCCACAATCGCCTACACTCGTACTAGTGGAACATTCTTCTCTCTATGTAGCGCACGGCATTCCATGCCCACGTGCCATGCCCTGGCGACACATCCCCAGTCAAACACTTAGTTCCGCAGGTGGTCATCGAGAAATCGGCTGGCACGGCTGCATTCTATCCAGCCATCCCTCCCCCAGTCTTCCAGAACGATTAACCATATGCCATTGTTTCATGTGTGTTCCTATCATTCTTTTCACCTTCTTTTCACTACCTCTGAAATTCTCCTATGCCAAGTCGACCTATCTCGGCCTTCCATAACAGGCAAGTGTGTGTCACCGCGACGAGGAAAAATAGAAGGGATTCCCCACAAGTGAAATAGTAGCAAAGGCGGAATGGAAATGAAAAAAACCCAGCCCCCCAGTCGCTCCGCCTAAACCCATCCCATTCAAAAAAAAAGAAGTTTTTTTAATTAAAAATAACCCCTCCGTGAGGGGTTTAGGTAGACCAGACCAGCCCCTTGGGCTGGTCCGCCTAAACCCTCCCTCCCCCACTCCGTAATGCTTTCCCAAGGGTTTACCCAGACCAGCCTCACCCCTCAACCTGGTCCGCCTAAACCCCTATGACCCTTCATCTTCCGCTATAAACCCCCCCCCTTTGGAAGCCAAAGGGAGAAGAAGGATCAAAGCATCAAGCATCAAGGAGCTTACCCCTGTACTACAAGGGCGCACTAAGGAGATTTGTGTGTGTGTTTGCTAGGCTTACACTGAGGGCATGCTGCATGGTCATCCATCATACGGTGTCTAGCCCAAACACCAACCTCCTAAAAGGTGGACCCCTATTTTGATGAACGTAGGTCATCTCGATAATTATGCACGACCCCAGATCTTGCTTGGTGAAAGCACTCTGCCTGAGTCCTATGTCGATATTCGTGCACGATCCTGATGTCGCTTGATGAAAGCACTCCGCCCGAGGCCTGTCTCGATAGTCATGTGTCCCCAGACATTACTCGACAGGGACACTCTGCTCGGCCCTGCCTCGACATTTGTGCATGACCTAGATGCTGCTTCATGAGAGCACCCTACCTAGTCTCTGCCTCAATGATCGTGCACCATCAAACGTTGCTCGATCAAGGCACCCTACCTAGTCCCTGCCTCGATGTTTGTGCACGACACGGATCTTGCTCGATGAGAGCACTCTGCCCAGCCTCTGTTTCGATGATCATGTACCACCAGACATGACTCAAATGAAGCGCCCAGCCTGGTTCCCCGTCTCAATGATTGTGTGCCACTTTGGTGTCACCTTAATAAGCGTGCCCTCAGTGCTATTACCCGGACAATGGGCATACTTCACAAGTCTCGATACAAGATGAAGCGCCAGGCCCCTGCCTCTGTCAACAGGCCCCAAGCATGACCATCAAGGTCTCCCGACGCCCATCTACTTTAGTCATAACAGTGCCCCGGCACCTGACTACCAGTCACTCCAGTCACATCAGGGCCCACGGCACCCGACCACTCAGTTCCTTCAGTCATCACGGTGCCCCCGGTACTAGACTGCCAGCCACTCCAGTCATGTCGGGGCCCGCGACATCCGACCGCTCAACCACTCAGTCACAACAGTGCCCCCGGCACCCGACTACCAGCTCCTCCAGTTACATCGGGGCCCCCGACACCCGATCGCTCAGCAACTCAGTCACAACGGTGCCCCTGGCACCCGACTGCCAGCCACTGCAGTTACATCGGGGCCCCCAGCACCTGATCACTCAACAACTCAGTCACAACGGTGCCCCCAGCACCCGACTGCCAGCCACTCCAGTCACATCAGGGCCCCTGGCACCCGACCACTCAACAACCTCAGTCACAACGGTGCCTCGGGCACCCGACTGCCAGCCATCCCAGTCATATCGGGGCCCGCACGCCTGACCACTCAACAACCTCAGTCACCATGGTACCCCCAGCACCCGACTGCCAGCCATGTCGGGGCCCGTGGCACCCGACTACTCAGTTGCCTCAGTCACAATGGCACCCCCGGCGCCCGACTTCCTACTACTCCAATCACATCGGGAGCCACGGCGCCCGATCGCTCAACAACTCCAGTCCCACCGGTGCGCACGGCACCCAGTAATCCTGCGCTCAATGACTTTTGGTCTCAACAGCGCCCGGTCGCTCAAGTGACAAGTGGTGCCTACGTCACTCGGTCGCCTCGGCCTTGGTGAGACCTAACTGCTCCAGCACAATGGTGCCTACGACACCCCTGCTTCCCTAACCTCGACACTGTCTCATGACGGGAAGACATTATGACGCCCCTCAGGTGATATCCGACTGAGTTACAGGTCCTCTGACAGACACTATGTACGGATACAGAACTACCCACACAATAACGCAATGACTCGGGGACCGTCATGAATGACGGAATTGTCTCGCGACTTGCAAGCACATGTAATTGGGCTCTCATGCCCCCACATAAATGCCTTTTACGTCATATAAGTCATGTAATCTAGTCAGGGAGCGGATCCCCCGCCTCGCTGGAACCAATCTCTCTGCCCCCAGTTATCCCTGTTGCGTTACTGTTGCCCTATCTTTGTTGCATGGACTAAGCCCTCTCGACGTCGCGGCATCCAAGGTCCCTGAATCTCTTCTCCGGTAGTAGAAACAAAGGTGTTCGGGCTCCGCCTGATCTAAAATAAATATCTATCGCTTGCGGTCGGTGGGGAAGACGTCCAATACATGAGCCCCCACAATCGTCTACACTCGTACCTACGAAACCTCCTTCTCTCCACATGACGTACAACGTTTCTGGTGAGGACACCCGAGCCAGAATACGGATCGACTCAGCGAGCCGTCGGTACTGGACATGAAGTATGACTCAGTCGACACTGACCTCTTTGTGACTGGGGGACAGTCTGGAGTCTCCATAGGAGCTTTGACACTGTAGCACATATTTTTATACGTATTTGTATTTTGTACATATTTGGTCGTATTTTATATTTTATACGTCTTAGGTGTATTTGACTTGTATTTGGGTTCGCATCCTTTTGGGTGCCGGCGAAGGTTGTTGGGAGTGTACCGCTGAGGGCTGGGGGCTGGGCGTGCCGACGAAGGGCTGTGCCGGTGAAGGGTGAGCTGAGGGGTGTGCCAGCGAGGGCCTAGGGGTGAAGCATGTCGGAGAAGGCTTAAAGGGGAGAGGGAAGGTGTGCCGGCCAAGGGTATCAGGGAGTGTGCCGGTCAAGGAATAAGGGGGCAGTGCACCGGGCAAAGGTGAGGTCCGTGCAGGTTTCAGCAAAGAGGCGAAGTCCGTGCATGTTCAGGATCAAGTCCGTGCAGTTGAGACGAAGTCCGTGCATGTCTGGGGTTGAGTCCATGCATGTTTACACAAAGTCTGTGCAAGTTTGGGGGTCAAAGTCTATGCACGTTCGGACAAAGTCCGTGCATGTGGGGGGGAAGTCTGTGCAGGTTGTGCATGCAAGGTCTATGCATGTGTGCAAAGTCCGTGCCTATGTGCAGGCAAAGTCCATGCAGTGCAGGCAAAGTCCGTGCAGGTTGTATATGGTTAAGTCCGTGCAAGGGGGGGTGAAGTCTGTGCAGCATGTATAGGGTTAAGTCCATGCGGCATGTATGGGGTTAAGTTTGTGCAGGGGGTGAAGTCCATGCAGCGTGTATGGGATTAAGTCCGTGCAGGGGGTGAAGTCCGTGCAGCATGTATGGGGTTAAGTCTGTGCAGAGGATGAAGTCCGTGCAGCATGTATGAGGTTAAGTCCATGCAGGGGTGTGAAGTCCGTGCAGCATGTATGGGATTAAGTCCATGCAGGGCATGAAGTCCATGTAGCATGTATGGGGCTAAGTCCGTGCAGGGGCGTGAAATCCATGCAGCATGTATGGGGTTAAGTCCATGCAGCATGTATGGGGTTAAGTCCGTGTAGGGGGTGAAGTCCGTGCAGCATGTATGGGGTTAAGTCTGTTCAGGGGCGTGAAGTCCGTGCAACATGTATGGGGTTAAGTCCGCACAAGGGGTGAAGTCCGTGCAGCATGTATGGGGTTAAGTCCGTGCAGGGGCGTGAAGTCTGTGCAGCATGTATGGGGTTAAGTCCGTGCAGGGGCGTGAAGTCCGTGCAGCATGTATGGGGTTAAGTCCGTGCAGCGTGCAGCATGTATGGGATTAAGTCCGTGCATGTTCACGCAGAGTCCATGCAAAGCTAGGCTAAGTCCATGCAAGTCTGGGAGCGAGTCCATGCATATGCAGGTGAAGTCCATGCAGATGCATAGGGTTCGTGCAAAGGACGAAGGCAAAGTCCATGCTAGAGGAGATGGAGTCAGTGCATATGTGCAGGCAAAGACCATGCATATGCAGGCAAAGGTCCATGCAGCACAGGCAAAGTCCATGCAAGTTTTGGGGTTAAGCCCATGCAAAGTGGGACGAACTCCGTGCATGGCTGAGGTGGAGTCCATACAACTGGGAGTAGGTCCATGCATGGTCCGGCACATGGGGGGCATGGTCTAGGCCAAGGTCAGTGTAAGCCTGGGATGAAGTCTGTATAGCTACAGGCAAAGTCTGTGTTGGTTCAGGAGCAGGGTTGTGTTCCGGCCAAGGAGTTCAAGGGTGTGTCGGCGAAGGTTGTTGGAATGGGGAGCGTACCGACGAAGGGAGTGGCGGGCGTGCTGAAGGGTGTGCCGGCGAAGGTGAGGAGGGCATACCGGGGAAGGAATGCTGGGGCACACCAGGGAAGCTCTGAAGGGTGTATTGGCGAAGGGAGTCGGGTAGTGTACCGGGGAAGGGAGTTAGGAGTGTGCCGGCCAAGGCACAATTTGGGTGCGCCGGGGAAGGCGTTGATCTGAATGTGCCAGGTAAGGAGATGGGGAGCATGCCAGGGAAGGCCCCGGTCGAGCGTGTCGGCGAAGGATGTTGGTGGGGTGAATGTACCGACGAGGGCGCCATGGGAAGAGTGTGCCAGCCAAGGCAATGGGGAAGGGCCCACTCCTCTTCTATTTTCTTAAGGCCTTTCTTTTCTTCTTTTTCTTAACTTTGCACAGTCTGTATAAGTTTTCCCCTTTACAGAGTGCATGTTCAAGTTGCTTAGCTGAGGTTCAATCCGGTTCCTGTCATGTTAAACACAGTCCCTTCACTCTAATTGAAGTATTTTTACCATCGTTTATTCCATTTGTTTGTTGCTCCATTTTGTCTTTGTCATATTGTTATTTTCTAACAAAAAATTCGACAGCATCTCCCCTTGACCCGAGCGTAAGGGAGATGCACGGAACATGCCCACATGGAGTGACAGAACTCGACAATTGGAGGTGGGCACCCGAGAGCGACAACACCTTTGGTAAAACATCAGAAAACTCAGAGGATTGGTGAGTGGGAAACGATCTTAAGGCTGACTGCAGGCACCATAGGTGGAAGGCGGGATCTGGTGTCCCGTATGCCGGCCATGGGGGAGATCAAAGGTGTGCCAGGCTGGGAGAGGCCAGGGCGTGCCGCTGAGGGGTTGTGCCGGGGAAGGCTTCGAGGGGGCTAAGTGTATCGGCCAAAGGGGACTGGTAGGTGCATCCGGTTGGGGCCAATTCAAGGGGGTTAAGGCCGAGGGTTAGCTGGGTGCGTTAGAGCTGGAGAGGGGGAGGAGTCCAGTGGTTTGCAGAGGGAGGCTTCAGGTAAGGAGAAGAAGATGGGCCGCAGGTGAACCCAAGGGTGGGAGCTGAGCAGAAGAAAAGATAAATGAAAGGAAGAAGAAGAGGAAGAAGTGGTCCCCTGAGTGCACAATCGACGGCCCTTGAACTTGTGCCGCTGCCTCTTCTTGGTAGAAGCTATCTTGAAATGAATCCGCCTAACACAGCCTCGGGCCTTCAGGCTTCTTGATCTGTAATGTCTTCTCAAATAACGAGCCCATCTGGCAGATGACCTAGCCCATCTATGAACATGCATCCTTGTTGGGGCGGTTGCCCCTAAACATCTGGTGCTAACAACATGTGGACATCCTTGAGCAAGTGACTCCTTAGAAGGATAAATATCAGAAAACCATAGAGTTTTGTCTCTCGGCACAAGCAATATGAGATTCGGCATCTCCCCTCGATAATCAGGCACGAAACATAGCTCCCTTGATAGAAGAAATAGATGAGGCTGAGGGAGGTCCATGCGCGGCGTTGTTGTAGCTGGCATGCAAATAAACTGAGGGAGATTACATAGAATGTGCAAAATATCCTTGGAAAGTGTAGAAGATACGGCCAATTGCCCCTTCAATAGGGAATCTAGTAGACCCTTGGTGGCCGTATGGGTTAGCACAATCTGAGGAGAGTACCCTTCTTGGCCAGTGAACTGAATAGCAATCGAGCGAGGAGAAATGATAGCATCAATAGTGAATCCTCCGGTGAGCAATGAGATTGCCACCGGCCTCACTTGAGAAGAAATTGACACTAGTGCGGAGGGGCTCTTCTTATCAACCGTCTCCGTAGAGAATGTAGGCTCATTATCCCCAAAATAGCCAGGGACTAGGACCCGGATTGACATGCGGCAAATGACATCTCGAACCTTGAAATGCACAATCAAAACCTGGCTCGGCTCATCATCTCCTTGGGGACTAGACCCGAGGGGCACCAAAGGTAATGAACACCCGTCCTGTGGGGTGGAAGTAGGTGGAAGAAGGGGTGGAGAAGGCTTGGAAGGCATAGAGGCTCCAAGCGAGGAAGGAATGGTGGTAATGATAGGCTTCGGTGTGGGTGTGGGTAACGACAAAGTGGAGGTGAAAGGTTTGGATGTAAGTGGAGGTGTCAGTAAAGATAGTGGTGAAGCTTCCTCAGGTTCGGGCATAGATGATGGAGGTGGAGAATGCGGTGAAGATAGCGGAGGTGATAAAATAGGAATCTTTGGGAGAGGAGGCGGTGAAGGAGATGGTGATGGCAGTAAGGGTAGTAGAGATGGTGGAGAAGGTGATGCGGGCAATGAGGGTAGTGGAGGTGAGGATGGTAAAAGTGGTGGTGAGGCAGAGGAAGCGGAGGGTCATGGTGCCCACCTTCGACGTATCGAGACGACACGTCGAGCGGTGTCGGGAGTAGAAGTGGTGGTGGAAATAGAGGGAGAAGGAGAGGTAGCACTAGCCTGAGCAGAGGCTTGGGATGGTGGAGGTGGTGGAGGTTGAGTAGGGGATGGTGAAGGTGAGGGGGTAGGTGGAGATGAAGAGGGTGATGAGGTAGGCAACAAGGTGGACAAAAGCATAGGGGAGGGAACATGTGATGGAGTAGGTGACGGAGCGGGTGTAATGCCAGATAAAGAATCACAGGGGTGCCCCTGGCCTTACTGCGGAGATTTAAAATAGCTTCATGCATGGCGGCCCAATCGATCCTCTTATCATTTTCCAAGCCATACACAAACTCCCGGAACTCAGGGCAATCCTCGGCCAAATGCCCTTGCTGATGATGAAAATCGTAAAATTGGAGCAAATCTCTGACTGCGGGTCGGCAAAGCATAACCAGAGGGAGTTGCAACGAGTGAGTGGCCATCAAAGCTCTAAAAATATCTGTAAAAGATTCTGGCAACGGTGAATGAGGAGCACGCTTCGGGCAAAGTGGATGCCGAGGGATATGAGAGGATAATGGAGATGGTCGTGGGGGTTGCGTAGGCAATGGCGCATGGATAAGGGAAGGATTAGGTAATGGAGTATGCGGAGTGGGATGAGGAGGTATGTAGTGGACGGCATCCACCTGCTCGGGATGTGGTGTTTCCTTGACCGAAAGTGGAGACACATGCGGGGATAAAACGGCGGAGGGCTAGCTGTGGATGGTGATAGGTTGACTCATGGAGGGTTGACACGTGGAGGTATATGGGTACGTGAGAGCGGAAGGCCGACTCATGGAAGGATATGTGGTGGAGGGCTGACTCATAGAAGGATATGTGGTGGATGGCTGACTCATGGAAAGTGATGGATAGGAGGCATACGCAGACGTAGAAGGTGGAGGGGACTCGGGGTCAAGGGAAACTAAGAGTTGTTGGTGGATGAAGCGAGCTCGGCTATACAGTTGTTGCCAGGAGGTGATGTCATTCAAGGCTAAGATACACATAAACTCGAGCGTTGCATTAGAAATGACCATCTTGATCTGTTCTCCTTTCGGGATATGCCCCGGGACTTGTGCGGCCAAATGATGCCAGAGGTCGGCAAAGGTTGATAACTCCTCATCAGGCTTCATCTTCTCATGAGCCAAATCAACCATGGAGTACTTAGGCCTTACCTAGTCCTGGAACTACTAAACAAATTTCTCTTGTACAACTTGAAAGTTCACCGCTTGCTCTTGCAGCAATGTAAAGAACCAACCTTGAGCCAGGCCCAAAGTTAGGGCATGACTTATACTCCTCTTTCACATGCTCAAATTCCGTGACTTGAACACTCATGCCAGACAATAACAGCACATAGCGACTCAATGCATCATCAGCCTTATTTTTCACATCAGTTTTATGCTTGAGCACAAATGTGTAGGCTTGCAAGAACTTGACCCATCGAGCATGGCGTGGATTTAACTTCTTTTGTGAGTTCAGATACTTCAAAGTCTCATGATCAAAGAAGAGAACAAATTCTTGTGGTAACAAGTAATGTCGCCAATAGCGAAGTGACTGCACTACCGCATAGAATTTCTTGTCATAAGTGGTGTACCTTTGCTTGGCCTCATTCAATTTCTCACTGAAATATGCCACTAGATGACCTTCCTAACTCAATACTCCTCCTATTCCAATGCCCAATGCATCACAAGCAACTTCAAAGACCTTAGAGAAATCGAGCAGACACATCATAGGGGTGTTAGTCATCCTGTCTTTGATTTCTTGGAATGCTTTAGAGGCAACTGGGGTCCATCGGAATTCTCTCTTCTTCAGACAGTCAGTGATGGGAGACATGATGGTGCTAAACCCCTGACTAAAGCGAAGGTAGAAGGTGGCGAGACCATGGAAGCTGTGGACTTCATGGATGTCTCGTGGCTCAAGCCACTCTATTATCTCCGAGGATCTGCTGACACACCCTTTGAAGAGGCTATGAACCCTAAGAAGATAACCTGACTGGTCATAAATGAACACTTCTTTGAGTTGGCATACAAGTCCTCTTTTCTCAGGGCAAGGAAGACTTGACGAAGGTGATCCAAATGTTACTCATTTAATTGGCTATAAATGAGAATGTCATCAAAATAAACGGCCACAAATTTGCCCATGAATGGTAGAAACACTTGTGTCATCACCCTCATAAATGTGCTAGGAGCATTTGACAAGCCAAAGGACATTACAAGCCACTCATAAAGATCCTCCTTTGTCTTAAATGCAGTCTTCCACTCATCATTTGGGCGGATTCGAATCTGATGGTAGCCACTCTTTAAATCAATCTTGGAGAATACAGTAGCATCAGCCATCAAGTCCAACATATCATCCAGCCTAGGGATGGGAAACCAATATTTCGCGGTGATTATGTTGATGGATCAAGTATCAATGCACAGTCTCCATGAACCATCCTTCTTTAGTACTAGTGCTAGCAAGGCAAGAACAATGTAGGGACTCGTGCTCTCCCTGACAAATCCCTTCTGCATCCAACCTCCAACTTGTCTTGCCATCTCAGCATGTCCAGCAGGATTGATGCGATAATGGGGCATGTTAGGCAATGATCCCTCGAGGACTAAGTCAATCGCGTGATGGATGTCACGCAACGGGGGTAGTTTATCTGGAAGGTCATCAGGAAGGACATCTTGAAATTCATTGCGGAGAGGTATTACTTCCTGGGGGTGGGTTAGTGGTCTCTTCCTATGCTTCCTTACCTACAAAGGCATAGATCTCAAGCTCAAGGTCCTGGGCTACCTCTCTCTCAAACTCCCTAGGACTAATGATGTGCAAACTCTTGTTAGGTTTGACATTCTCCTTCTAAGCTGGATGTGCTACCCTAGGTGGTAAAGGGTTAAGCCTAACTCTCTTCCCTTCATGCAGAAACGAACAAGAGTTTGTTCTGCCATAGATGGTGACATCTAGGCCATAAAGCCAAGAACAACCCAAGTTGATATGTCCCACATCCATTTTGATAACATCACGCCAGATCGAGTCACTGTAAGTGGAGAATGCCAAGAGAATGAGACACGTCTCATTGATTGAGATTAAGGATGCGTCGACCCAAGAGACTTTGTAGGGATTTGGATGGGGCACTGTCTTCAATCCAAGTCGAGAGACAGTGACAAATGACATTGTTGGATGCTAACTCCCACTATCAATGATCACTTTGCATTTTTTGTCACCAATTTTGACATAAGTGTGAAAGATGGTGCTCCTACACCAGTCATCACACTCCTTGGGTTGAGTTAGGGTGCACCTCATCACGCCAAGTCTTAAGGCATTGCGATCCTCATCAGCACACAATCCCTCGTCATCAGTTCCTAGCTCTGGGTTATAAACAACTTCTTCAACAAATTCTTGGAGATCCTCATCTACTTGACCTTCGATTACAAGTTGGCCTGTGGGGCATTGACCAACGTAGCGTCCAAACCCATGACATTTGTAGCACTGGTCTTTACCAAAGGGTTTTGAAGGTGCCGTCATCACTGCCTTGCCTTTCTTGTCCCTAGAGGGTGTTAAGGGGGATGGGTGATTCCTAGGGTAAGGCTAGGAGGGAGAGGGGGGAGTACGTTTGGTCCCTACTGATGAGGTCCTAGCAAAGGTCTCATGGGGCTCAAACCTCCTAGAGTAGGTCTGCTTCTGAACTCCTCTAGGCTCAAGACAATTTGGTAGGCATGGTCAAGTGTGGTGATCTCTCTCACAATCAGCTCTCTCTGAAGATCCTCTCGCAAACAGGATCTAAAACGCGACAGTACGACGCTCATGTCCTCGGCCAGCTCACATCACATGAGGTATTCATCAAACTCTTTGATGTATTCCGACACTGGCCTATTCCCCTAGGTCAACTTTTGCCAGCTATCCATGAGCCGAAATTATTAGGATGGGGGAAGGTATTTTTCTTTTAACCTTTCCTTCATTTCCTCCCACGTGAGGATAGGTGGCTACCTGCTATCTCTTAGTTGTTTTTCTACATTGGGCCAATGCAGCTTGGCCTGATTGACCATCTTCATTTTAGAAAGCCCAACCTTCCTCTCTTACGACATATCATACCACTCAAAGTAGTGGTCTATGTCATTTAGCCAGTCAACGAAGACCTTGGGTACCATCCTCCCATCAAAGCTAGGGGCTTCTAATTTGACATTTCTCATGGCCCTCTCGCCATGGATGGGTTCCTCAAAGTATCCTTGAGGGTGTCTTTGACCTTGAAACTTGCCCTGGCATTGGCAATGGTCGCAACGGGGACGGTGATCTCTAGGGTCAGCTGCAACATGCTTATGGTTGGGCTGGGGATCCCCAGGGTCCATGGCTGCCTGCCTGAAGTTTTGGCCAACTAGGGCAGCGGCAAGCTACCCATCAGCAGAGGCTTGATCATCCCGATCTGGGGCACGACCCTCAAGGCCAATTAAGCGGTCTTCTATAGAGATGAGCTGTGTTGCATTATGCTCGTTAGGGTCTTGAGGAGCTCGGGATCCATGTTGGATTGGGAGGGGGACGGACTACCACTGTAGACCCTGCAACTACGAAAGGTGGGCATGCACAGGGATGGTCCGACATATGATGGATGCAAGTGCTAAACAATATAATCAAATATGATTTTTTTTTGTTTTCTGTTTTTTTCACTGCAGTACTACAAGGAAAATAAATGCAGAAATCTACCTATTGAAGACCTCAAACTCTCTCTGATACCAAACTAATGCAACACGTGCTGCGTGCTCACTTGAAATGCAGATTGTTTATTTATCTTCTGATATTAAACCTCAGCAGTTTGAATTTTCAAACCCACACTAATTCAGCTTTGATTATGCAGGATGCTAAAACAGCAGGATCAGCACAATGGCAAACATGGAATGATGCAAAACCAAGTAAAACGGGTCGGTCAATGGATAGCACCACCAACACGGGCCTTCTTCCACAATCAAATTAAGAACTAGGTGCACATGGACATTGCACCAAGGAAATTTGTTTTCAGTTTGTGGTGAACACAAATGTATCATTTTTAGGTGAATGAAAGGTTATGGCAAGATGTGTGATAGAACCTCAAAGGCAATTAGCGTGCAAAGAGCAAAAGCCCGAATGTGGTGAGAAGCATACCAACCAGAGAGACATTGCTTGGCGTTGCTGGTTGGGGGGAAGGTGAGGGCTGCAAATTCGACGAGCAGTACGTCCTGGTGAGATGCATGCGGGGGAGATACGTCAAGACGACGCTAGTGCAGGCAGAGAGGAGTTGTCGGCCAGTGTGGCTGGACGGACTCGTGTGGGTACAGCAGCAGATTACAAAGAAACTCACACGGAGTCGTTGACGCCCTCATCAGCATGCAAGTTCCTCCGGTGAAGCATCAACGTGTAGGAGGACTGAGCTAAGGGACCACCCAATCACTTCTGTCACTGGTGGAGAAGGTGGTAGGAGGTGAACCGCCACGAGACGTGGATGGCAGAGTGGCGGTGTCAGCGTCGACTAATGATCCTGCGAAGACATGTAACCAGCTTTGTGCACAGTGGGGAGACGTAGGGACAAGAAGGACAAGGTGGAGGGGGAGATGGAGGGGGTTTCCGGAAAAAAGAGAGGGACGGCTGCATGAGGGAGGTGAGGGGCTGGCCGGAGTCGGGTCCGGCCTGTGGGTGAGAGGCGCAGGGGAATGGGAAGCGGTGATTGTGGCGGGATGTGAGAAGGAGGTGACGAAATGGCGGTGGGGTGCAACTGTGAGTGGGGAAGGTGGAGTAGTGGACGACGATGCAGGGGAGGTGAAAAGGCGGGGTGTGGGGGGAAGGCAGGACGATAGTGGCCCGCATCTGATGCAGGGCATGGGAGATGGCAGAGGCGGATGTGGCGTTGGGAAAGTGGCATGAGGACGGGAAGGTGGGTCACGGCGGCACTGGAAGGAGGTGGCGGGTGTGGGGGAATGCGGAAAGACAACGGCAGCAGCGAAGTGTGCAGAGGGACAGAGGGAACAGCGATGGGCAGATGTGGCGGGGCACAGGGAGCTGGCACGGCAGTGCAGGGAGGAGGAGGAAGCGGCGGTGTAGCAGCAGTGGGGAAAGTAGGTGGCTGGTCACTTCTCACAACCGGAGGGGGGAACAGGTTGCCTCTCACAACCAGTAGCACGATCCTCTCTCAGGGCACTAATTAGGGTTTAAACAACAAATCTATCATTAGCTTCTCATTAACCATCACAGGCCCTTATATAAAACTATAACAAAACATCAATGATCCAAATCAAACAAAACAAGAACCCTACATCTTACGGCTGCAACATACCAGCCCACTAACAGGTCCAAAACAACACAAGATAACACAAACACAACTGGCCCACAAATGTCTAGGCCCACAAAGACAACAACATAAAGACTAAATAACAAAACATGACATAGGATAACTCTGTCACAGCCACAAAGACGCGACCACCGAACTGAGGCGCCGGCGGCAACGTAAACCCTAAGCCCTACTGCGGTGTCCCCACCAACCCCTCCCTAAGCTTTCACATATATGACAAAAGATCAGGTAGCTGGCTATTCCAGCAGACCTGAGAAACCCAAACGAAGCAACTAGATGCATAAACTTGATGATGGAAGAATTTTTCTGTAATTCAATTTTATCCTGACACAGTTGAAAACCTATTCCATTGCCTTGTCAGAACAGGAGTGACAGTCCCATGACAGTATTTTTCTTTATTAAGGTACCTGCGACCATCCAATAAAGATCATAAAGCTGGCAAGGTCTGACCAAGTTTAAGACTGACTCAGGCCTACTTCCTGAAAAGCAGATTATATCAGCCCCTCATTTAACCACCCAGGAGGACAAAACACGAGTCTCCTTAAATAAGCTCTAATAGGGTGTTTGCTAAAGTGCATAAAAGGAAGGGTGGATACCTGGGGGTTGGTGGTTTTTTAACCCTTGTGGGATGTGAAAAAAGATAGGAGAATGTTTGAAAATGATGAAAATGTAGCAGAACGTGGAGAAGGGAGTGGGAATATGCTATGGATGCAAGTAGGAAGAGGGGAAGATCTAAAAGAAGAAAGATTCAAACTAAGGCAATTGAAACTGAATACTCCCTGAATCAGAAGCCTTATAGACGTAGAAAGGACTTCTCCCTGGTTGGTACTCACTCCAAGATGCAGCAGCACCTTGACGTAAGCTCCAGAAATCTCCTCTTTAAGCCATGAAGCAAAGGCTTCTATTTATAGACCCTCAAACTCTCTTGTCGAGTTGGAGAGGAACTTGCATGAAAATAGGCCTGAACTTAGCAAACTCTTGAAGATAATGCTCCCAAGAGTCCAAAGAAACAAACAGAAGCTTTTGAGGATCCCTATCTGGAGAGAAATCAACAAAACAAGGACTCTAGTTCATCCACAGTAAAGTAGAGAAAGAACAGTCATAGCAGGACTCTCTGTCTGCACTAATGATCTCGCGATAGACCGCAAGGCTCAATAAACGATCGACTGATAGACTGCATGGCTCAGTCGTCTAATAAAAGATAAGACCAACGGGAGAAGAAGTCGTGCATAGGACTCTCTGCATGCCAAACAGTCTAGCAATGGGCCGCACGAGCACCCTTAACGGTCATGCGATAGACCGCATGGGATGTTCGTCCAGTAAAAGATAAGAAAGATGTTGGAACGGGAGTCTGCCACTTGTAAACGATCTGGTGATAGACCGCCAACCATGGATAACGGTTGTTTTATAGACTTCTAGGGACGAGGTCATGGCAAAAAGAAGCGAAAAGCCCACCAACTCCGAGTGACAAAAAAGACAAGGAACGAGGCCCAACCACGGAGAGTGACCCATAAAATAAGCCTCAAAATGGAGCAACATGGCCCAATAAGTGGTGAATAACTTGGGACATCAACATAAAAATAAATGAGGAGACGACCTAACTCATTGGTCATAAAATGGGTGTCAACACAGTTGACAGAAAAGATTCTTTCTTTCTTGGTGGACTAATGGCAAGTCACCTAGAAAAGGTCTCCATCCAGAAAGGGGTCAAACCTTGAGGATATAGTCTTGTACTTAACGAAGATATGGTCGGCCAGCAAATGGGAACTGTGATGTACCGCTGAAGTAGTCTGAGCAACCAATGAGAACCCACTGAACCTTATCACTTCTAAACCAATCTGAGGTCACCGAGGTCCTGTCATTTGGTCCTCTCCGTTGAAGATAGATGGCCTAAATTTCATCTTACCAAATCAGGGGCCACCAACCTCTTACGTTGCAGACAAGAAGAAAAGAATGTCTACCCCAAAAGCGTATCAGTAGGGAGACATCCTCTACAAAAGATGATTGTGCAGCAAGTTCAAAGAAAAAGGCAGACCTGTTCAAAGATGGTAAGAAAGGCTTGGGAGAGTGCGGGGCACCAAGAGCACGAAAGCAATGAGAAGAAGGCTAAGCTTAAATAGAGAGGAAGTTACAGTTTGAGCAGTGTACACGAAGAGGAAGCAACAGAGAGAGCTACAAGCATATAGTAGAAGAAATGTGAAGCCAGAGAGCTTGTGGGAAGTCTGCAATAGGGGAAAGAAGACTTGTGGAATCAAGCTAGCTGTGAAGGCCCAACTGCAATTGTGAAGCCCTAAAGACTGACGTCCTCATCTCCTCTCTTCATCTTGTGCGGAAAGGAAGAAGAAGTTTCCTACTCCTACGAAGGAGAACCTGCTCCTTCTAGGAAGAACTCCACCTAGAATAAACGAGGATCGCCATCCAAACTCCAGACAGGGCCTTGTGTTACCATCCTCAAGTGTCATACATCTTGTTTGGGTTTTCTTTTACATCATCTTTTCTTGTTTGTGAACATTTCTCTTGTTACTTTGTTTGGTCCCTACAGGCTGCTGTAGGAAGACAGATAGAAGGCTGTTCTGGTCTGTGGGTTGGCTTGTGGAAGCCCGTAAGCTGTGTGTCAACAGTGCGGTTGCACTAAGGAAGCCTCACTCGGTTGAGTGAGGGGTGGACGTAGGACTCTAGGTGAGTCCGAACCACCTTAAAAATATTGTCTAGTGTGGCTTGCTTGTGATTTTGCTCCACGATAGATGCATGCTTAGGCCATCTACATAGGTTTCATTGCTTCCATTCTTGTGGATCCTCTTGGGTTTTAGCATCGTTTGCATTCCACAGTGCTTATTTAAAAAATGGGGGCTAATCTATTCACCCCTCCCCTCTAGATCCTCCATTACCACACATCACAAGACCCTTGGTTCTCATCCTACCTAAGGGTTCATCTACATGGCAACAACATCAAGGTGTCTCTTCTCCGCTCATTGCAGAGGATCACTCAACTTCATCTGATTTTCACCAAGACACCTCGTGGGAAGAGCCACGATCATCTCTTACTCTAATTAGGCCACCTCCAACCCCAACCACGCTGCCAACTCAATTTGAACTAGCCCCTATTGTTGAGGAGTCTTTTGTGACCCCTAACCTAATCGATCTACCTCTGATTCAGCTTCCCTAACATGAATCCATTCATTGTGATGAGTCAGATGCCGGCTAGTTATATATACATTACTAAACGGCCTTTCGATAGACCATTTTTCCCCTTCAGGTGGCCTACAAATAGACCATTTTCGACCTCTAGAAGTGAGATTTTAAAATTTATTTTATGCGTTTTAACTAGAAGTTTACCCTGATTAGCATGTTCTTTTAATTAGTAATGATGCAGAACGTAGTATTAATTTGGTATCATAGTTATATACACTTAATTCCATTATCTACAGGAAAGTTTTCCTTTGACTATCCTAATTGAACAATCATGTGAAATTAGAAAAACTTGGTTATTAACCTTGTAATCTTGAACCATGCTATTCATAAATTGTTTATATTATGATTCTAATATCCTTGTTTGACAGTCATGCCACTCCGGTGGGATTGACTGATCGCGTCGTTCCGTTTCCCGTGTTTTATATAGTCTCAATCTTGTAATAGTTGGGACTCTCCGCCAGATATTCCTTCCGTCAGATTCGGACCACTATTATGAGACCTCCGTAAGTCCCCGTGAGCCTGGGATTCTCTCCAAGATGTCGGGCGGGTTGTACCCCAAATACCAGAACCCACAGACTCGATTTGATTCGTGTTTTGGGCCAGTCCAATGTCCGGACTGTTCTGAACCCCTAGCGGCCCACCTTGAGACCGCTAAGAGACCCTTCGCGGCCCAGGGTTAGACCGCTAGTCTTTCCTTGGCCTGGTTAGAAGTGGGCTTGGGTTAGTCAGATTATTCTTAAACCCAGTCAATTCTAACCTGACCAAGTCCTCTCTATTGACCTTGGCTTCGTGGGCTGAACTCTGGTTTGGACCCATTCTGTCTCAGGCTGAATTGAGGACCTTCTTTTGTCCAATTGAAAGCCTTGTAATACTCAACCTTAAGCGGTCTAGGGCTAGACCGTCAGTCTCACCCTAGCGGCCCAATTATTGACCGCTAACCTCGAGATTGAACGTGTTCTCCGTGATTTTGTTGTGATACCAGTCACATCAAGGATGGCCTTGGACTGCGAAGTCTTACTGACGCGGGACGAGACCCTGTGGAAAGCTAGACTCTAATGGACAGCAAGCAAGGCCGAACAGGCCGGGTTAGAGATGATGGACAAACACGTGGCGCACTCTGAATTCAGGTGTAACCCGATGATGGGAAGATGGGCTTTGGCCCACAAGCAGCTTGCGAGGTCAGAACTCTTGAGGTGGGTCAGTGGAAGGCTGACCAAAAGGGGAGGGATCACCCGGTTTCAGCCGGGGCAGACCTTGCGCCCAAGGGCACAATGGGGTTCGCTCTCTCACATGGTAGCAAACTCACGTGTACCGGGGGTCGGGAGTGGGATCTCTCTCACCGTCGGTGCGAGCACAAAGAAAATACGAAGGAGTAAATCACAAGAAAGCAGGTGGTCAGCCACATACCTTGCCAAGCCTAAAGAGGCCGGCGTTGATCGGAGACGAAGGCACGCCGGGGGGCGTGTGCAACCGGTGATCACACTACGTCGACGGCGCTTGCAGTCGGTCCTGCTTGTACAAGTACAAGAATAACCTCCATGCAAGGAGGGGGAACTCAGGGAGGGGGACGAGGCACAGCACTACCCTCACGCAGGAGGGGGGAGCACGGGGAGGGGAATAATCAACCGGATCGGCACTCCGACCAGCAGGACAGAATGGAAGAGCTCAGGGCGGTATGATATACTCCAGACTCCAAAAGAGGTGCCGCTGGTGCCAAATCATCACTGGAGGGATGCTGCCATGCTCTGCAACGTCTGGTGATGGTTCGAGGTCACTGGCGGGCGGGGCAGTGCCGACGAGCCGACCTACACAGTTCTGTCCCATAGGACATGTTGGCGCAGTCACCGTGCGGGAGGGAGAACTCTCGCCACCGAACTCCGATCAAGGCGGGACCAGCGTGGCTTGAAATAGGACAGGGAGATCTATGTGCCGGTCAAGTTTGACAGTTGTCGGAGCTTGGGGCCGGCCATGGTCACCTCTGGACTGAAGCTCTGGATCCTGGCCGAGCAGACAGACAGGGTGAGGACGCACGAAGTAGTACGCCCAGCATGGAGGTCGAGGCATGACGAAACCAGTGGGGTTGGTTTAGGGTCGTCAAGAGGTGAGTCTCCACCGAAGGGCTCGACCCGGGGACCAGCAGAGTGGGTGTGGTTCACTCTGCTAGTTTGCTGTTCATCCTGGGCGGGTCTGGGTCACGCCGACTCTGTGCAGTCACACGAGATTGGGCGTCATGGGCAGTGCCGAAGTCGAAATGAGGTGGGACCACTTCTGGAGTGACGTGGACTCAGATTTGAACAACTATTGTGAAGACAATTTTGGCTGAATTGCGCATGAGAAGTCGGTGTGGCTTCTGCAAATCGGGCCTCTGATTTTGGCTCAAATCCAGCGCAGCTGTATGAAAATGGACGACGCGATCGGTGCCGAAGTCAAATCGAGGCGGGGCCACTTCTGGAGCAAAGTAGCCTCGGAGCAGAAGAACTTCACTGAAGACAACTTCCATTGATTCTCACCGTGGGAGCCGTGGCAGAAGCTGCAAGCCGGTTCTCAGGTTCAGTCCTGGGTCTGCAAGCAGTAGGGCGTCGAGTCCTCGAGCATGAGGAGTGGGGATGGTGGTGCGGATTTTTGGGTTTTCATTATGATGACTTACTTTCTCTTTCCTCGTGATGGAGCCACTAGATGTAGCCCAGCGACCTTAGTGTCGGCCCACCTGGGAGAGGTGGATGGGTATTTTCCGATTAACAGTTTGTAAGCTAGTTGCCGTGGGCCCCGGCGGTTACCGTAGCGTCCTACGGGGGGGGGACTAGCTAGAGACTCCACCCTCGACAGGGGTTGGTATATGCACACAAGGTCAGAGGCTTGGACTGACACTGACGAGTGTCATTCTGATTGGTTCTTGACAAGGTACTATTTACGCCTCTCGCATATTGTGTCTCTCTGACATGTGAGTTGCCTAAGATGCAATGTAAGTCGTTAGTGGACGCTTCTGGTTTCTACCCTCTAGTGAGTTCTCTATCTCTCATTTCACCTGGATAAGATGAAATTCACTCTACTGGTAGATTTAGCCTTTGTCGTTATTAAATTGTGTTATTTCGGCATACTGGTAGTTGTTTAAATTGCTTAGATAGGATTTACGGCTTGTAGTCCATGTGCTTTAAATTATGCCAATGCCTGTTTAATTGTATAAATGCATGCTCTAACTGCTTTATATTCGCATGCCCGCTTGTCAGTTGCGAGGTAGGGATCCGCTTGACCCCTACTAAGTCTGACTGTGACTCACCCTTCTACTTTTCAGGTGAGCCACCCCAGCTGCCGACCGCAGCTCCGCGTGCCTTTCCTGACCGTATCTAGCTGCCAGCTTGAGTCAGTGGAGTCTTTTTGTACTTTGGACCGGGGTATACCCCGTGTAGTTGTACATTTGGGCTTTGTATATTGTGGACCCGTTCTTTTGGCCATTCTGGACTAGTGTATATTTAACTATCACTCTGATATATGTAAATATTTCAACTGCTTCCGCATTTCAGTCTATTATAACTGTTTTAATTTAATCTGCGCATTGTGTATTTTCAATTCATTATACATTCCCTCGACAAACTCCTCCAACCCTTCAGGGGCCTCATCAGCCTCTTGGGTGACGTCCCCAGTTCTTGGTGGTGGTAATTCGGTCCTCGTATCGGGTTATCGGTGCCCTGAATTCTGGGATGTTACAGTTGGTATCAGAGCAGCATTGAGGAATGTTTAAGGAATTGAAATGCATAGCGGTTGTCCAGAATTAGTCCAATTACACTATCTATGCTGGCTTAGGATGTTTTCCATACGATTAATGCTTTTCTTTACCTACTATTTGTTTGTTAGCTATTCGAGATGCCACCTCAGCGTCGGAGAGTTTCGGTTCTCTAGGAAGAGAGTAGTGTACCTACTCCAGTTCTTGTTGTGCCAGTCCAGGAAGATGTGCCTGGCAGTCGCGGGCGAGCATTGAAGGAATTCTTGCTTTTTCACCCGCCGACATTTGAAGGTCAGACCGACCTGGATGCCGCTAGAACTTGGTTGGATGCCACTGAACGCGTGTTTCGTTCTATGGAATGCGCGGAAGACGAGAAGGTGATACTTGGTACCTTTCAGCTTCAGGGCGCAGCACTCACCTAGTGGAAGACCGAGTGGGAGGTTTCTTTTCAATCCCGCCCACTTCGCCAGATTTCTTAGACCGAGTTCGTCGCTACTTTTGAAGCTACCTTCAGCCCGGCTTATCTCCGTATGGATAAAATGTGCTAGTTTCTATAGCTCATCTAGGGAGGAATGTCGGTGCTCGAGTATGGGAATAGGTTCATGGAATTAGGCCGTTACGCGCCCCATATTCTTGCAAACGAGGCACTGAAGACAGAGTAATTTTTGCGAGGCCTCCATGCTGAATTAAGGCAGCCGGTGATTGTTGCCAGGATCACTACTATGACTAAAGTTTATCAGGCAGCAGTAGCATTAGAGCTAGATTTGACAAGGTCTCTTGTTCCTTCTCCGACATTATCGGTGCAGCCGACAGCTCAACTTCCTCCAAATTATCTGCCTCCTGTTCCTACATTTCGTTCAGCTACTCCTGCAGATAGTGGTGCAGCTTCTTCTAGCAGATCTCAGTTTAGAGCATATAAGAGCAAGAAGAAATCCAGGAGATGATTTGAGCGGCAGACTCCATCTGATGCTACTCAGCAGTCAGCCCCTTCCTTTCCGCGGTGACAGGGTTCTGCAAGAGGTCAATTAAGAGGTTGCACACGGTGTGGTAGTAGTCACCCGACAGGCCATGTATGTTACCAGTGGTATGTTTCTGATGTGACCAGCCAGGACATATTGTGAGAGACTGTCCGATGCGACCAATTCCAGTGCAGTTTGCTTCTGTGACTCTATCCCAACCATCTCAGTCTCAGTTCAGACCTCTACTCCCACCACCGCAGCCGTCTCAGCCATTTCAGCAGACACTCCCTCAGGCTTCGGCGATGTCTTCTTATCAATCTTCTGTAGCCGCCGGTAGAAAAATGAAAGGCAAGGTCACTCACATTTCTCGAGCAGAGGCTATAGCTTCCAACCTCGTCGAAGGTACGATTACTATTTTTGGTTGTGCATCCCGTGCTTTATTTGATTCTGGTGCTTCTCACTCTTTTATTTCTGAGACATTTATTGTATGCATCGAGGAGCCCATGATTGAGGTAGTATGTGATTTAAGTGTTGAACTGCCATCCGGGGATTTCATGGTGACCCTGTTGTGTCTCGAAGACTCACCCATGGTGGTTAGTCAGAGTAAAATGCATGAGGTGCGACAGTGATAAGCTCGAAGTAGGAAAACCTGCTCGAGGTATGTTTTTCGAAAAACTGCACAAAGTACGTTTTTCGAAAGTAAACCTGCTTGAGGTATGTTGCCAATAAAAAGGGCACGGGGTTGCCAATACAAGAAGATGCACGAAGTAAGTTTTGAAGAATCTGCTCGAGTTATGAACTCTGTTCAAAGCTGCTCGAGTTATGCAGTTAAGAAACTGCACGGGGTTTACACTTAGAAAAAACTACACGAAGTATAACTTCGTCAGGCAAAACCTACACAAAGTAAAGAAACCTAAAGAGCACGAAGTGAAGGCTTTGAGTCTATAATTTTTGTGCACGAAGTATGGTGATGTTCAAACATGCAGTAAGCTTTACAACACAATTACTTAATTAGCACGGTTAATAGTTTGACAAATCAAATGCATAGAGATTCATATAGTGTTAGTATCATCAAAATAATAGGGAAAAAACACAACACGCTGGATGCTATGGTTGGACTATGGGCCCACAGAACTAGCTTAAGAGCCATATATCGGGAAGGTGCCCCGCTACAAGAGCCGTCACGCTGTAACATGACATAAGGCTACGACTAGTGAAGGCTCACAAGACACAGAGACTTAAAACACAAGTGCGGAAGTACATACAGACAAGAGAGCACTATCACACATACTTCAAAAGCACCAATGGCAGTATAGGAAACTATCGACAGACTCAAGACAAGGCAACTAGACCTGAAACTACAACGATCCCTGAGTCTCACGACTCTCAGTCAAGATCATCGTACACAGCGGGACAAGCAGCCAATCGGTCTAATCCTCACCTAGAGGGAATGACGCTATCGGAGGAAATGACACGCAGAGACCTGACAGAACATCGAGGACCTTCAGCACATCTGGACACGTAGAACAAGGTAAGGTGATACCTCACTGCAGCCAGAACCATGTCTCGAACTAGATAGAACCGTCGAGACACACAAGGCTACCTGTCAACCACTGGGTGACCCCGGGTTGACCGGAACCCAACAGGACATCATACACAAGCACTCCTGGCCATCCCATCATGGTCACAACCCTCATAGGATGCTGACAGACATCCATGGGTCACGGGCAAACCACGAGATCAAGCCAAGACAAATAGAAACACCAGAGGATGATACTCTGGGCAAAGCGAACAATCACTCGACCACTAGGCAAACTCGGCAGTCAAGGAACAGCCGCTACGTGACTAGAGACAAGGACGCTGGTAGTTCTAGATTGAGTCGTTAGGGAACTGTCGCAGTCAAGGAAGAGACCACACCCAGTCACCTAAACCGACCAATCCAGAGACTATCGACACATAGACACCGCCCTATACCACAAACCTAAGATAGACTGACACACGGACGGACACAGAATAGAATCGGCCATCACGGCCAATAGGACTGTAACGGCCTACTATAGGCACGTCACACGCTCTGACGCACCCAGATTGGGCCGTCAGGGCAAACAAACCTAAAACATACACTCAGACGAAAAACATGTAATGGTCCAATATGGACGCGTTACAGCACCCTGGCGCATGGGGGTTGGGCCATTAGAGCCAACCGACATAGCCAGTCAAACTCGGTCAACACACTGTGACGGTCCAAGGAAGACGTGCCATAATACTCTGGCAGTCTAAGGTAAGGCCGTCAGAGTGAACCGACTGACACGAACATCGAGGACGAGAGGGCGGTGATGCACCAACAAGTGGGCGTCAGAGGGCTGTGACGCTCCAATACTGGACCGTCACACTTCCACAACCACAACTGACCCACATGCTCAACAGCATGTGACGGTCTATCGTGGGACCGTCAAAGACTGTGACGATCTCTGGTACGACTGCCACACCGATCCGGTGAGTAAAATAGTGGAAAAGTCAAATCGGCTCGTTCCACACCCCATTCATGCCGAAACGCAGGGGAAACAAAGCCACACAACCACAGAAGACGTCTGGGGGCTAAAAACGCCGCATGCACGCATCAAAACGTGAGATCGGGGCGATTCTGACGAATCGACCCAAATTGGGTCACCGAGATTCCCAGACTCCTACTGGCCCCGAATGACGACCAACCGACACGAAACTTACGTGAATGGGATCCAGACATCCCAGTGGTCATTTTGACACTAATTACATTAAGATTGGTTGTTGTTTCCTGGTGAACCCTACAAACCCCAAAAATAATGATTTTACCTAAACTGGCCCGATCTCACCTGATCGAGCACCAAACCACACACAGAAGCAGGGAAAACATATAGGAGGAAGTGGCGATCCGTCTCCCTACCTCCACTGAAGAAACCGTGCACCGAAGCAACTAAACTGTGCCAAAAATCACAACGTGAGCCGCCTACGTCGGCTTTGAATCCACAAACGGGATCGCGCCAATGCCACGCCTCCATCACGCGTCTCAGTAGCTCCCCGGCGTCGTCAGCTCACCCGCGGTCACCTCCATCTACAACCAGAGCCAAGGGGACGAGAGAACGAGAGAGAACGGGAGAGAGAGAGTGAGAGCGTGAGTGAGAGGAGAGAGAGGGTGGGGGGTTAAAAGATTAGGAAATTTGAAATTTTTCTAATTTTTAAAAATCCATAAAATCATCACATCTCGGGGTGCGGTTCCGAACGTGATAGTAGTGATATTCACCCCTCCGGGAGGACAATTGTGCCAGAGAAGCCATACAAGGGTGTGTGTAGTGGTGTTATCCTTCCACTCCCATAAGTACGAGGCAATCACAAGAAATGATGTCTAGATTGCTTCCATTATCAACTAAATTCTGTCGCATGGTACATTAGTTGATGGTCACCGAGACCACCAGAGCATTAGAATGGGGTGTGGTTACACCTTCGAGGTCTTCGTCTGAAATGACGATTGACTTTGTAAGATGTTTTCGGGTGGCGGTTACACGGTGGTCACCGTCGTGCTGCTCTACAGCGTTGATCGATGAAGCGTACCGACAGCATCTTCTAGAACTGTCTCCACCCGAAGCCGGCCCTTCGAAAATCACCATGATCTCCTTCCCATTGGGTCAGTTGTCAATGGGCGGAGGGGTCCGCTTATGCTATCATTTTTCAATGGCTTTGGCTAAGAACTTATTGAGGAGTCCTCACTGGATGAGGCCCTCAATGGAATCCTTAAGTTGGATGCAGTCAGACATGTCGTGCCCGAGGTCGCGATGGAAGCGGTAGTACCTCCTTTTGCTCCTGGACCTCAGATTAGACTTCATCTTAGGAGGCCACTAGAGGAAGGGCTCCTCACGGATCTCCATAAGCATTTGGTCGAGTGGGGCTATTAGGGGCATGTAGTGATAGTATTGACCCCTTTCTTTGTTCTTTGAGCGGTTGCGACATTCCTGGTCCCATTGCTCCTGCTTGCCCCGCCCCTCCCGAGGTGAGTCGACAAATCTCTTACGGTCGGGCTGATCCATCCTGACCGTGTGACCGAGAGTTGTAGTGTTCTTCTCACACCTCGCGTGCTTCTGTGCCAAGGCAAGATGGTCCGTTAGGGTTGCCAGGGCTTCAACTCCGAGTGACCGTTGGAGGATGGAGTCTCGGGTTCCTTGTGTCAGGGCGATGGTGGCAATGCTGACATCGAGGTGGGGTATACGGAGTGCCTCTTCTCAGAAGTGGGACACGTAATCCCAGAGGGTCTCTGCCCATCCCTACCTGATGGCGAGCAGGCTCACCGCAGGCTTTGCTTCCTTTTGGCAGCCAATGAAGTTCTCCTTAAATAGCTTCTTAAGGTATTGAAAGGAGGTGATGGTTCTAGCCGATAGGGACTCGAACCATGTCCGGACATTCTCCCGCAGGTTGTGATGAAGGCTAAGCACTTTACAACATCTGAGGTCTGGTGAAATAGCTGGTTAGACTTGAAGCTGTGCATTTGGTCGGCCGGGTTGGTGGTGCCGTTATAGGGGGTGAAGGATGGCAGCTAGAACATTGGCGGGATAGGGGCCTCCATGATCTCCTGGAAAAAGGGAGCATGGAAGTCTGCATCATCATTGATAAGGCCACGGGTTTTGGCAGCGAGCAGGACGTCGTCTAACTACCGGGCCTTGTCCTCGATTTCTTCATAACGACGTAGCCACTGAGCCATTTTTGGGTTGGAATGGAGCGAACTGTGCACCCTTGATATGGGCTAGCTGTGTGGGTGTCGGGCTTACGCGGCAGAGGTGTGGGAAGCTTCCTACACTCGGTAAGATTTTGCTACAGTCGGAGCCCCCCCATTCTGAGGTTGCTCTGTTGGGATGCTCTCTGGTCCCATTGACCTGTTGAGGAGTCCCTAACAAAGGTCCATTAAGGCCTGGAGCTGATGGTAGATCTCGGTGAGCTCGTCGTAGCAACCTCCTGACATGGTCAAGTAGAGGATGATGCTTCTTGCGATCCTTGACGGGAACTAGGGCCCTACTGGGATCCTCGGCCTTGGTTGTTGGTGTTGTAGTAGGTCCCACGGGGTACCATGGCTTTTTAATTGATTTCCCACGAACGATGCCAAATAGTGTAGAGGTGGAAAATTGGTCCCTAGCCCTCGTACCATACTTTTAATATTTATTTGTTGGGAGTAGGTCGTCTGGCACCCATGGAAGACCGTAAACACTAGAGAAATGACATCAGAAGGAGCCCTAGGCATTACCCCAGGGGACAACCCTCCGATGCTTAAATCAGCACTTTATAAGATGGAGATTAAGGAAGAATAAGGGAGAGAGAGAGAGAGTTGAGAGGCGATTATGTAAGCCTAGAGGGCGGTCAGTCTCCCGGATGAGTGCTCTCTGTATCCAGTGGGTGCTTGAAGAGCGCTCATTAGGCGGTAAGGGTGCTCGAAAGATGACTAGTGCTCTCCTCCGTAGAATCAACTCTTAAGGTGTGGTAAGTCGGAGCCTCTCTTGCCGTGGTGGTAAGTCGATTCTCTTGTCTCTTTCTGTCTGCGTCTGTCACCCTTAAGGTTGGCAAGGGATCTTTTTATAGGGGTTGTCCTGACAGTGGAGGCTAGTCCCTTAGTAGGGAAGGGCACAAGTCATGGGGTAACACCTCTCCTTGATCATGGGGAGTTTCCCTGTCACACCCTGAGCTTTTGATATAGCGGAAGCATTTTTGGGATACGTGAACAGTCGGCATGGTAAGCCTCTTTGATGGGGACATCTCTCACCCTTCATTTTTTCTCACAGCCCCGGTGGCTCACCAGCATGGTTCCATTGTATTCCTCACATTTTTCTGAGTCGAGTCATGTAATTTTCATTGTTGCGCAGCAGTAAGCCACACTCAGGTTTGAGTGTGGGGTGGACGTAGGTCTGGAGGACTGAACCACCTAAAAATTCTCATCTACTATGTGATTGCTTCTAAGGCTTGCATCATCTTTTCATTGTGTTTATTGCGCAGTAGATGATTGAGTAGGACCGTGTGAGAACGATTTTGGCCTGTCTTTGGTTAAGTGTCCTCTATCTATCTTGCAGCGTTTTTAAATTCCGCAATAACTTTTGTTCTAGCTAGAGGGAAATTAATATTGGGTGACCGATCTATTCACCCCCCTCTAGATCGCCCTTTAGCTGTTCAACAATGGGCATTCTAAGGGCCCTCGGTGACATGACACGGTCTAGGGATGCAATGGGAATGACCCAACGCTCCTCGGACCTAGTCTCGTGTGATACCACTTGATGTGACACACCCTATTACTTTGATACCAAATTTGATGTGACATGACCTATAGCTCTGATACCACTTGATGTGACACCACCTTGGGATAGTAGCCACTAGGCCAATACCTCTTGTACCTAGATCCACAAGAAATGCAACGATAGCGTTGGCTCACTCGAGCGGGCGCACCCACGTAGCACACACTTTTGCCTGGAGGTAAACCGGTGATAGAGGGAAGGGCCTGAGGTGGGACCTCGTCATTCCGGGGGTTTGGCTACTCCTGGGCTGAACCCCAAAGGGGCCTGGGATGCCCAATCTCATGGGCGGCCAGCACGCCAAGGACGTGGGTTGTAGGGGTGCTCTCTCAACTCACTCCGCGGTGGTCGCTCAATGTGATGGAAATTCGAGACCGGGCACTCACCTCACCGTCCGACAGGCAGCTTAGCAGTGATACTAAACTAAGCAACGGTAAAACCAGCAAGGGTGTACTGAGTGCTCACCTAATCAGTGTGAAAATACTGATCCTGGTCGGAGATGAAGCGAGCAGGGAAGCGTGGGAATGACCCGCACGCTATGCCGGAGCAGCTCTAACCTGAAAATCAGAGAACTACATCACTACGCCTCTCGCAGGAGGGAGATCTCAGGGTGGGGGTTAATTTAGATTACAATCAAAACTACCTCCACGCAGGGAGGGGCGGTAAGCTGGCCAGGCGGGGGAGCGGAATCGGTGTGGCTGAAGGAGATCAGCACCCGACCTATGCGGACTTAGTCACTACCCTGGCTGATAGCAACCAGCGCCTTGTCGGAGGCAGAACACTCTACTGCAATGTTCGATAGAGGTGGGGTTGGCATCTCTAGAAAGCTGATCAAATTGAGAATCACTAGGATGAGGAGTCACCGTGTTCGAGCTCAGACGAAGAGGGGCCACTGAATCTCACGGAGCTGCGCAGGTGATAATTCTGGCCAACCAGAGAGATATTTGTCAAGGTTGTACTCTCATCTTGGGAGTCGGATTGTGGTGGGAATGGTGCGAACGTACTTGTGGGACAGTCCTCTTTCAGCAGGAACTGACGGAGCTCCGAAAAGAGGTCAGAGTAGGGGGTGGCGAATAGAATTGCGGGACAGAGTCCAACTAGATTCTGGCGAGTACTGCTGGCACAGGCTGGGGAAGATGATCGGTACAGGCTGCTTCGGTGGGAGAATGGCTTCTCGCTTCCTACGACGTGAAGGGACTAGATGAAGATGACCTCCTTCGAACGACGTGCTAGAAACCTCACAGGAACTATCGAGGTCGTGTCTGCGCTCGGGCTCAGGTTTACAGTCAGAGACTGGGTGTGCAGTACCCTGAACCATAGGGGCCGGAGAAAACTACTGCCACGAACTCTCCCCGGGTCTGATGAAGGTGAGGCTAGTGTTGTTCCGACCATGGGGATGTCCTCTTCAAACAAGAACTAACGGGACTTTAGGAGGAGGTCAGAGTAGAGCACAGGAACTAGAAGAGTGACGGGGGTCCGACCTGGTACTGATGGAGTTGATCTATGCAATCTGGGGATGAAGGATGGAACGAAGTGCTCCGGGGCCCGATCGACCACCTTATTCTTGGGGCTGGTATTGGACGTGGCAAAGCTCACATCAGCCAAGAACCACTCCGAGAATCACAGAGGGCTGGTCGTGGGAGCTTCTGCAAGCCGCCTCTGACTGTCTGCCAGAGATAGAGTGCACAGTCTAGCGAGATCTGCTCCTTCGAATAGCACGGACATCGGATGGAGGTGGGATGACCTCACCTGCAAAGCTGCTTGGACAAGCTTTCCATTGCTATATGGCTTGCCTTCTGGAGCCTCGTGGTGGTGGCGGGGTAGACTCTGCAATCCAGACCTTTACTGCTGCTGGCGAATTGGCATGAGCAAGTTGGTGATAGGTGATGGGAAATGGGGGTAGATGGCAGGGAAAATGGGGTGGATGGGTGTGGGGGTAACCCCTAGCTATGAGGGGGTCTGGGAGGGGATGAACCAAGGTAAGGGATGGGGAGAATGGGGGCTAGAAGGGGGTCTAGTAGGTGGGGGGAGGGGGAGCTGTAAATTTGGTTTTGAGGGAGAGAGGGAAGGAGAGATCTCTCTCAAGTTTGAATGGCTTTAATGGCGGTGGTTAATGTTGGCCTAGGGCATGGGAAGGGGTGTCTTGGGAGTGTGAAGGGATGCTTGGGGAGTGGTGGTCTCCCTTGGGAGAAGGGGGAGACCCTTGGTCAGGCGCTCAATCTTCCGTTTGGATGCACTACTAGACACGGCCAGGGAATCCCTCTCGGATTTGACCCGAGCATATAGATCATCCATTTCAGCCCCCAGCTAGTCCATAATCAAGCCACCTTCCATGACCCGTTCAAGAAGCACGGAAGGAGAGCTACGCCCGAGACTCCCCTGAATTGCATCCGAGCTCATAGAACGGCACCTATGGTACAAGGAGGCTCGAACGACAGAGGTACCTATCGCAGGAGGGATGACCCTCTCTAGAGTAGCAGGGATCAGGGAACCCCCCCGGGTATTTCCGCTCTCGGGGGCCCAATGGCTAGCTCGGGCTGGCCCGCTTCCCCTCGCGCCTCCCCGATCTCCGTCGGCTGGGATTGGGTTGTTTGGCCATGCGACCCCTTGGCCTTGATTGGCTCGGATTCGGTCCCATCGTCCTATGCCCCCTCAACCTCGGTAGGCACACCAGCCATGGCTGCTCCCGCCTGAGATGCACCCACCTGGGCCATGACCCCTCCCGCGATGGCGGCCCCCTCAGATTCAATGGATGGGAGGGCCAACTGAGTGCCCTCCTCGACTGAGCAAGCAGCCTCCGCCCTTCTCTCCCTTTTTCTATTGGCAGTCACGGCCTTCATTGAAGACCGCAGCACCTTCTCCACAGGGTCCTTGCGCTTGGCCCCGCGATGCTTGGAAGTCCCATCCCGAGCTATCTTCTTGCCCTTGTCCTGGGCACGGGAAGAACTCCTGGGAACCTGAGGTCCACCGGGAGCAGACGCCTCCGCCCCATCGAGGATCACTACCTCAGCCGGCGATGCCTCCTCATCGGCTTCTCGCCTCGAATCTGAGCAAAGAAAAGCAAGCCGTCAGCAAGAAGTTCACTAATGCGACCCGGCATCAACGCAAGGCTCCGAAGCCCTTACCTAGAGGCTTCACCATCCGAGAAGGGTACTCCTCGATGTTGGCCTCAGTCATCAACTCGGCGGTGGATCTGCGATTCTCCTGAAGAAGGGCAACCTTCTTCTCCACCTCTGGGAAAATCACTGCCGGCTTCGGAGGGATGTTAGGGTGACAATTGGGGATCAGCGGGAAGTTCCAAGTCTCGCTGCCCAAGGTTACGTCCACCCATAAATAATGGGTCTTCCAGCCCTTGTGGGAGGAATCTCTGGAAGAGAGGGTCACACAGCTCCTTCCCCTCTTCGCTTGGAGGAAGAAGAAGCCCTTACCCGCGTGGACATGCTCCTTCAACTCAAAGAAAGCATGGAAGAGATCCAGCGAAGGCTCGATCCCGCACGAACGGCAAAGGAAGATGAAGGAGAACACGAAAGTATAAGAATTGGAGACCAACTGGACTGGAGCCAGTCGGTAGAACCGAAGCAGTTCGGCAACAAAATGATGGAGAGGAAGGCGGAACCCGCACTTCCAGGCCAAAAGAAAGGAACAGAAGAAGCCGGAGCGAGTATCCAGACTGGACTCATGAGGCTCTGCGGGATAGAACTGATACTTCAATGGTAGCCCATATCGGCCCTCCAGCCGCTTCACCTCGTCCTCAGTCAGCTCGCTGCGAAGAGGTTCCGCCGGCGCCGTAAAAGCTCGGGAAGTCACTCAACCTCTTGCACCCCGGCCTCGGGATGTTGGTCCGCCATGGAGCAATCAGGAGAGCTGGAAGAGGAAGAAGAAGACACTGTGCTGGACGACTCAGGGGGAGGCGAAAGTTGGCGAATCGCCGCCACCATAACCTCTGCAAGCTCCGTAAAGGCCACCGCTAGTCTTTGCCCTTCTGGGGTAACTTCGCGGTGCATGATCCTCTCGCAGACACAAAGATAGTGGAAAAAGCCCTAAGACAGTGAAGGTTAGGAACGACGGCACGTGGTATGCTTATAAACCCCCCGGGGAAGCGACACGACGTTCCAATCTTTAAAAAGAGGGCTCCACACATCAATTCGTAAGAATTATCATCATTATGGGCATATCCCCAAGATAGCCGCTGCGAGTGGCCCCTGCTAGAGAATGTCCCCACTCAATTTGAACCACTTACACCTGCCCCAAATGCTACTTGACCGAGCCTAATCTTGGCTCGGCAGTAGGAGGGGGACAAGTGGAGAGGGGGATTTCTTCTGCCCAAATAGAGCGGCCAAATGAGGTCCCAACGGACCAAATTAGGCCCAGCTCCCACAAGTGATAGCCCTCCGAGGGCCCACTAAGTCCAATAACTCACTTGGATTAAGCGCTTCCTAGGTGACCTTTGGGTTTGGAAGTCCGAGCATCAGGTCGATAGGGAGGCCTCTACGAGGCCCTATGCATCCCGCCCGAGCCTTGCACCTATCGCTCGGGGAAACCCCCAGAAGCCAGCACCACATACTCAGACCGACTGACGGAAGCTTATCCATGCGACCATTACATGCCCTTTAAGAGCTGGGAGATCATGGGGATAATGGCGATTAATAGCCCTCGCGTCTTAAATGAGCCCGCGAAGGAGACATAACCTCCCCTAAAACTCCTCACTTTGCAGGGCTCCTATGTTCATGAGTCGCTATATAAACTTGAGAAACCCTCCTGTCAAAGGTAAGCGCTATTAAGCGATATCAACCCTGAGCTAGAGCCACTTCACCACTTGGTGGAGAGGAATCTCGCGCCCAGGTCATGGTGAGCCGAGCGGGCTTATTTAGGCATTTTGGAGAAAATCTAAGTTTTTGGGGAGTGAGCCGGATCTAGTGTTTTAACCGCGATTTTGGGGTTTGAATGAGTCCTCTCGGTGCTAGAGAGGTTGGGGACGAGTTTCCCCTTATTTTCCCCGTCGCGTGGGCACGAACGGGGGGTGGAATCGAGTTTTCCACCGAATTCGTCGTTCTTAGTTTTTTGGAATGAAAACGGTCCTAACAGGAACTGTTTCTATGTGAAACGGCCCACCTGGTGACCGTTAGCCGACCAGGGAGTGTCGGAAGGCTTTGTGGTCATGCGACTTGCCGCTACCGCCAACGACGGCCAAGCGGCTGGCCATTTTTCCCTGTGGGGTTGGCGTGACCCACGAGGGCGAGTTTCACCATTGTGAGGTTCCTTCCATCTAAGTGGTCATGGAGTAACCGCCTCATTTCTATTTGTGGTCCCAGAGTGACCATTTTAGGGTGAAATGGCCAGGAGGTGACCGTTCATCCCTTCTCTTACCCCCATGGTGAGGCAGTCTTGTGGTGGCCACTTCTACCATCGGGCGGTCTGGCAATAGACTGTCAATCCCTCTTGCGATCAGAGCGTGATTATTTTTTGGGTTTTTAGTTGCTCAAAGTCAGGAAGAATAGCAGCCATGCGACTGACCGCTAGGTGACACTCAGCGGTCAGGCAACGGACTACCATCCTTCTCGACGATCTGGGAGTGACCGCCTAGTTTTTGGAGGTGTTTGGGGCTATGCAGTCCTGGCTGGACCGCTATGCTAGGCTTTGCAGTCCCAGCCAGACCGCCTAGCTCTGGGATGATCCAGGGAGGACCGCCTCTTAGCTTTCGTGTTTGTCGTGACCATTTAAGCATTGGGTTGGACCTCCAGTCGACCCGATTGTGACCCAGTGGTCGACTTTCGATCTCGTGAATGTCCCGAACACCTCGGGGATTCTATGTCTGTGTTTCAGGGTGTCTGGAGGTACCGTGTTATCTTGATTAGCATGCCCATAGGTTTGAGACTCCGGGTGACTCCATGTGTTCCGGGATTTTGTGTTACGGTTGATCGAGTCACCGTGTATCGGTGTGGGTGTGGTGGGGTTTTCCCCCGCAGGTCCTGGGTTTCTCCGAAAGGTGATTTTCGAGTGGGCCATGCATAAGGCCTTGGATTGCGAATCCAGTCACCCAACCTGGGGCTAGAGGTTTCCTACTTTTCCCTAGGATTGAGAATCGACTTGGCGACTTGTGAGCTACCTTGGCAATCGTGCTTCTATGTTTTCTGCGTAGGCCGTGTGTGTGGCGTATGGATTATGAGTCCCATTTACCCAGCCTGGGGCTGGAGGTTTTCTTGGTTCCCTTTTTGAGGGAATGGTCTCGGTAGTCATGAACTACCTGTGAGTCATCGTGTCGAGGTTTATGACCCTAGGATTAGGACAGATTGATGGCATAGCGTCGTTCAGTGCAACGATCTTGACCTCGAGTATTGTGACTCAAGGACCGTTGGATTTAGTGAGTCTAGAGGACTGTCCAAAGTCCAGTGACTTAGTGCCACTTGGTTCTTTGTGACTTTCATGCAGGGTGCGTGCGTGGTTCTCAGAGTTTCTCCTCGAAGAGTGGTTACATCAGTGACTCCCCACTAGTCGTAGCCTTCTAACATGCGTGTGGTCCCACTAGGGAGTGGTGGCGTAGCTACTCGAGAGAGACGGCTTTAGGTTGGTTGCCGTGGGCCTCCTACTATGGTGGCTCGAGTCCGAGCCAGAAGGAAGAACCAGCTAGAGGGCCTGACATAGCATAGTCAGTCAGTGTGTGCACACGTGGTTGGGGACTTCGGACGCGTCCTAACGAGCATGACCCCGACTAGACCCTTGTCAGTGTTACTTGTGTGTGTGTCTCAGTTTCCACCAGGGGTGAGTAGGGAGACACTGCGACGCGGAGTAAGTCATTAGGGGATGCATCCAACTATGCTTCTAGTGGGCAAGTACTCCTGTCACGTGAGTCATGACTCTTCTATTTTCTGGTTCCACTTCTCGTCTGTGAGACCTGGCTTCTGGACCGTTTCAGCGTGTTTTCCTGAGGTGGTGGCCGGAGGTGCTTGGTAGGGATTATCGAGGCCTCACCGGGCCAATGTGAGAGTGTGAGGTCCCGATTGGTCGTGCCTGTGTGGGCAGGCTTCCACGGCAGGGTTGTCGTGAGTGTTTCCTCAGTAGGTCTGGTGTTAGAGTGGTCCGGTTCCCAATTGTGAGATCGAGATTTTCCCATTTTGTTTTCGGTAGGAGTAGCCTTACTACCATGAGTTATTGGCTTCCGTGGTTTAGTACGACTATCCCCTTCATCGTCATTGTACTCCTCCCATCATCGCTATTGCTTAGCTAGCGTAGCTTTCCTTTTCGTCATTGTATTCTCAGTTGGGGTTCCTCGGGACCCCTACTGAGTCTCTATTTGGAGACTCATCCCTGCTTTTCAGGTGCGGTGGTTCTTCCTCGAGGCTCGAGGGCGTTACGTAGAGGTCCTTAGCTGCCAGCTTGCTGGGCCGAGTGTTCACTTGGCATGTGGTATGTTTTACTACTTTAGATTGTACTTTCTATTGGACTGGACTCTGTTGTATTTGGATTATTTACTTCTGCTGCTCTAGATCACTCCCCATGCCCTCTAACTCCAATACCCCACCTCCCCCATGCTGGCATCCCCCCACCCCTGCTGGGAGCGCCCCTTCCCGACGATGGCGCAACTCTGCGGGCTAGGGAACAGCTCTGCAGGGTGGTGGACGAGGTCCGGAGGCGGTGACGGTGATGGCGAACGAGGTCTGGCGACGGCGACAATGAATGCGAAGTGGCGAATAGGTGGTATGCAACTCGGCCAAACTCAACGAATCACGTATCGAATTCGCGCAAATCCGGTGCGGTGCTCCCAACTTGGTGCAAGTCACACCGAGTCGGTGAATCATGGTTTGATCTGGACGTTACTATGGATGCTCAAGCATTTGCTCTTTTATCCATGATGGTAAACGTGTAAAGCTGATGCCGAACCAACCCAAACCCTCGAGTTCTAAAAAGAAGACTGATAGCAAGACTAAGAAAGACAATGGAAAGAAATTAATCAATCTGATCAACGTCAAAGAATTGGAGCAAGATTTGAACAAAGGCCAACCAATGTTTGCTCTTATGGCTCAGGAAGTTGAGAAAGATGCCTCCCTACTCCTCTCAGAATCTGTCAAGGGCCTTCTCGAGGAGTTTGTGGATGTTCTCTCGAAAGATTTACCAGACAAGTTGCCTCCATTGCGTGACATCCAACATGCCATAGACTTCGTTCCGGGAGCCACCTTGCCTAACTTGCCCCACTATCGAATGAATCCTACAGACCATGCAGAACTCAAAAGGCAGGTTGACGAGTTGTTATCGAGAGGTTCCATGAGAGAGAGCATGAGTCCATACACGGTCCTAGCACTATTGACACTGAAGAAAGATGGCACATGGCGTATGTGTGTTGACAACCGTGCTATTAACAAAATCACAGTTAAGTGCTGCTTCCCTATCCCCCGATTGGACGACATGCTAGACCTTATGGCTGGTGCCACCATTTTTTCCAATATCGATCTAAAGAGTAGGTATCATCAGATTAGGATTCAACCTGAGGACAAATGAAAGGCGACCTTTAAGACCAAGGATGGACTTTATGAGTGGGTGGTCATGCCTTTTGGTTTGTCCAATGCCTTGAGCACCTTCATGAGGGTCATGACTTAGGTGTTTCGGCTTTTCATTGGTAAGTTCCTAGTTGTCTGCTTTGATGGCATCGTACAGTTGGAGCCAGGAGCTATACCTAGACCACCTTCGTCAAGTCTTCATCACACTTCAGAATGAGAAATTCTATGCCAACCCAAAGAAGTGTGTCTTCTGCACTGACCGTGTCAGTTTCCTTAGATTCGTAGTCTCTACTGAGGGAGTCTCGGCGAATCTCGAGAATGTGAGAGCTGTTAGGGAGTGGCCTTTGCAACGTAACATCAGGGATGTCCGTAGCTTTCATGGGTTTGCCACTTTCTACCATCGGTTCATTAAGGGATTCAGTGAGATCATGGCACCGGTAACCGACTACATAAAGAAGGG
The DNA here is from genome assembly GCA_024336825.1 of Amorphophallus titanum. NCBI lineage: Eukaryota > Viridiplantae > Streptophyta > Magnoliopsida > Alismatales > Araceae > Amorphophallus > Amorphophallus titanum. The sequence goes on from JANBPO010009603.1 coordinate 43,773,352, forward strand.
AGACTTTGAGGGGATTGCTGCAGCCACTAGGGTCTTTGAGGAGATCAAGACCAGGATGACTGAGGCCCATGTCATGTGTTTGCCTAGTTTTTCCAAAGTCTTTGAGGTGGCCTGTGACGATTCGGGGATTGCCATTGGTGGTGTTCTCAGTCAGGAAAGCTACCTGATTGCCTATTTTACCTGATTGCCTATTTTAGTGAGAAGTAGAATGACATCCGAAAGCCCTATTTCACTTATGACAAAAAATGCTATGGCATTATTCAATCTCACTACCTGTTGCCTCAAGAATTTATCATCTGTTCGGATCATGGGACCTTGAGGTACATTAAATCACAGAAGAAACTAAACTCACAACATGCTCGATAGGTTGTGGTCCTCCAGGAGTACACTTATGTCCTCAAACACAAGGGGGGTGTTGAAAACAAGGTAGCCGATGCGCTCAGCCGTAGGTTGAACATTCTCATGAATATGAGTGCGGAAGTGATCGGCTTTGACCTAATGAAGGAAGACTATGAAGCGTGTCCTGACTTTGGGGATTTTTTTGTCAAGCTTAGGGATGGACATGAGCGTGAAATTGAGTCCAGAATGGATTTCTATTTAGGCGCAGCAAACTATGCATTCCTCACACATCTATGAGAGAATTTATCATTTGGGAGTTGCACGTTGGATGCTTGGCTAGCCACTTCAACCAGAAGAAAAGCATTGAAGCTGTTGATTATCGATTCTATTGGCCTAGTTTGAAAAGGGATGTTTCCAAGATGGTTGAGCAATGTCGCACATGTCAGCTAGCCAAGCAAGGGAAACAAGTTTAAGGTCCTTACATTCCACTACTTGTTCCCAATTGTCCATGGCAAGATGTCAGCCTAGATTTTTTGTTGGGCTTGCCTAAAATCATGAAGAGGCATGACTTGATTCTAGTGCTTGTCAACCACTTCTCGAGATGGTGCACTTCATTTTTTGTTCCAAAATCTCTGATGCGTCTCGAGTAGCCACACTCTACTTTGACAATGTGGTCAAGCTCCATGGGTTACCTAAGATAACGGTGACCGACAGGGATGTGAAATTCACGAGTTACTTTTGGAAGACCCTGTGGTACAAGTTGGAGATAAAATTGCAATTCTTTGCTACCTTTTCCCACAAACAAATGGACAAACCGAGCCCTGAAATCGGGTAAGCCCAGTCTCTTGCCTCCTACACCGGTACATAGTGGAGAAAATGAAGTAGACTAACGGTAAGTGGTCGCCAGTCTCTGCACTCAGCACTATTCCATAGAATGGGAAGAGAAACAACCCAGCAAATAACAACCTCGAAGTCTGGATTTCATCATTCATACCCTATAAAAAGGAGCCCAAGACATGCCCTTGTGGTGACAAAGAAAAAACATATGGCTTGAATAACAAAAAGCAAGAAAAGATAAAGGAGTGATACAATCAGAGACCAGGCTCACTCCCCTCTAGTGCTGCCTGGTGAGACTCCACAGCCGCCAGCTCCGCCTCCAAGGTCGACGCAAGCTAAACACTGGCCTCGGCTCTGGTGTCGACAGCGCTCCACTCGACCTCAGCGAGCTCCATGGCTCGCCGCTGCTCCTCTAAGGCCTTCTGCAAGGCCTCAGCTCTGCTTGTTGCCTCGCTCAGCTGCCTGGCACAGTCCTGAGCGAGAGACACGACTGCGTCGGTGAGTCTCCTCTGCTCAGTCACTACTGACACTAGCTGAGTGCACTGCTCCTGCACCTCCGGGATGGCCGCCAGCCACTATGCTCGCTGCTCCTGAGCCACCAGAAGCTGCAGGTACTCTGCCCAGATGCTGGCCAAGCCAGACATCCAAACTCTCGTGAGAAGCTAAGGTCATGGTAGCCCTGGGTGCAGTCCCTCAACCGCTGCCTAAGCTCCTCTGGAGAAGGTAGGGGGTTTCCTCCCAGGTAGCTGTGGGCTCGCTAAAGCAGGGGCGCGCCTACGCTCATGTCCAGTAGTGGCTCTGGCGGACAAGGGCACACAGGCCACTCGACCCCTAGCTCTAGAGGGGAGTGGCCCATCTCGGCCAACACAGAAATAGGACCTACACAATCCCACCAAGCATAAGGAGGAAACAAACAACATCCATAATTTCTCTGACAGGATAAGGTGAAAAACCTAAGAAAGGTTTTGATCCTCACCCAGCATGGGTCCTGCCACGCCTGCGGCTTCTCCGCTAGGGGTCGGGGAGGGCAGAGGCTCTTCCCTGATCCGATCATCCCCGGCAACCACCGGGGGAATGGGAGGCTCTTCCTGGTCATCCTCAATAGAAGCCAACATGTGCCCCCTCTCAGACTCCAGCCCTGGTCATAACACAATGGCATCAATACCTGACTACAAACTCTAAACAAGAGTTGATAGGTTTGGTGAAGGATTTCTATATACCTTCCAGAGCCGCCTCCGTCTCGGCATCCCCGGTGGAAGAGGCCTTAGATGAAGAAGAGCCCAAGCTCAAGCTCTCATCAGTCTCCATCGCCTCACTGCCACTGCTCGAAGAGCTAGATGAAGTCTCTGAAGAACCCCCAAGTGTGGGCAAATCAGGGGCGCCTGCATACCAAGAAGCCAAGTCAGGCTATTATAAACTCCAGTTTCAAATAAAAAACACACTTCCCTAGCTGAGGATGTTGGACAAGAAGCTCACCAGCAGGGGTGTTCTCCTCAGAAACCCCCTCAATATCGATGAGCTCCTCGTTGCCTCCAGTGGAAGTCACAACAGCGGGCTCATTCCCTGCTACCCCGGCCATGTCACGAGGGAGCTCTCCTTCCTCCAGAGGGGAAGAGGTACCTACAATCGACACCAATAGAAGCTCAGCATGAGTGGGTAAAGCAAACGAATCCCCCATAAAATCACCGAGTGCTCAGTTACATACCAGAAGGTCCCACACTGGAGGACTCCACCAACCCCACCGTGCAAGCTGATACCACGGTAGGCACGAGCAGGAGAGGAAGCTTTCCCAGTAGCTACGGTAGTCCACCCAGCATGCCCTCAACAGTGGGTGGGGGCACGGACCCCACCTACCCCGACTCGCCCTCAAAGGATGGCAGGGCCACCGAGGGGCCGATGTTCACCAGCTCCTCAATCATCTCCAAGGCCGCGACTGCCTCCTCACCTGCCAAGCGAGTAACACAAACCCAGTCAGTAAGGCTAACTTACCAGGAAGCGCAATAGCAACAGGGGGATCCACTCAACAGTAATTGGACACTTGCCCTGGCAACCGCTAGTCACTGTGGGTGCTGGCTCTCCGGCCTGTCCAGGCGCTTTACCCAGTGCCTCAGTAGGGGCCCTGGTCCCTGATGCCTCTGCCTCCCCTACATAATCCAGATGGTCATGTTAACAGCCAGAGTCAAACCAAAGCCGCGGCGTATGCCCAAGGTTAGAGGCTCTTACCTGCACGAGTTCCCTCCGCACCTTGCCATGGCTCAAAGTCGGGGAACTCCTCCATGTTAAGGGGGGGTTCGCTCAGCAAGTGCATAAGCCCCTCCATGTCAATCTCACCCTCAACGCCCTCCTCAGACGGAGGGTCCACCTCTCGAGGGGGCGAAAAGGTCACCTCCACACCGGCCTCCAGCGAAGCTGCAAAATATAAATCCAGCAAAACAAGATTAGCCAACTACCCTGGCTAAACCAAGTAAGTACAAAGGGGTCGAAGTGACACTTACTCAAGGCCGTCTCTGCCTCAACTTGCTTGTCACGCCTCGTACTCTATACCGTCGAGGTATTGTCCACTTTGGCCTACCAGCCTCACGATTTTGTCCCTTTTTAATAGTGATCGGCTCTAGAATGGGGGACTTCCCGAGAAGGTCACCCATCCCAGTACTACTCCCCATTAAGCACGCTTAACTTTGGAGTTCTTAACAGGAACTGAGCCGATACTTTAAAAGGCGCCTCAGTGATATAGAGTATAACTTAGCTATATTTGAGGGTGTTACAAGCCATCTCCCCCTCAACCACTCCAGTCAAACAGCCACAGCGATGTATGCGCCATGACCTGGAGCTCTAGGTTTCGGCCGAAGTCAATAAGATGGCGGAGGTCAACTTCATCGAGCTATGCATCTACTCGATTTGGCTCGCCAATATTATCCCAGTCAAGAAGAAAAGTGTTCAAGTCCGCATCTGTGTCGACTTTTGGGACCTCAACAAAGCATGTCCGAAGGACGACTTCCAAGTCCAGATCACAGAAACGATGGTTGACATGATCACCAGACATGAAGCCTTGTCTTTCATGGACAGGTCATCTAATTATAAGCAAATCTGGATGTCCCTCAAAGATAAAAATCACACAGCCTTCAGATCCCCCTAAGGGGTCTTCAATTACAAGCGCATGCCCTTCGCTTTGAATAATGCCGACGCTACATATTAGAGGGTCATGACCAAAATATTTGATGAGATGTTGCACAATATCATCGAATGCTACGTCGACGACCTCGTCGAATGCTACGTTGATGACCTCGTCGTCAAGACTAACAGGTGGGAAGACCATCTGCACGATCTACGTCAGGTCTTCGAGCATCTCCGACAATATGGGCTCAAGATGAACCCTATGAAATACACCTTCGACGTGTCCAATGGTAAGTTTCTCAGTTTTATCGTCCGGTACCGAGGAATTGAGGTGGACCCCAGCAAGATCAAAGCGATCTGGGAGCTCCCGCTACCCAGCAACCTCACTGAGCTTAGGTCATTTCAGGGAAGACTGACCTACATTCAGAGCTTTATCTCCAACCTCTTCGGTCGATGTGTGCCTTTCAACAAGCTTATGAAGAAAGACTCCCCGTTCATATGGGACTCGGAGAGCCACGCCCTTGAAGAAGCTGTTGCCGCCAAGAGAGAGCCACGCCCTTGAGCATCTAAGAAGAAATCTTGTAAGAAAGGAAGGAAGGGTGTGAGAGCAGCCTAACACCAGTCTGACTTAGTCCAGTGCTATAAGAGAAAGAAGAAGAGAGAAGTCTTGAGAGAGAGAGAATAGCCCTACAGTCTACCTGAGCTTGAAGAATCAGATCTTCAGATCTGAACTTTGTAGCTGTAGTCACCAGCCTTCAAATCTTGATCTACAGTCTCTGCTGGTGTTTATTTACATTCCACCGTTCTTGTGTTTTTCCCACTGCACTTGCAGTATTTTCTTTTTATGTTTTGGCTACTTCTTGAACCGTGCCTACCGATCTTGTGCGTAGGAAGACAGACAGAGGTGTGTTCTGGTCTGTGGAGAATCGTCCCTATCGGTCTTGTGTGTAGGAAGACAGACGGAGGGTTTTCCATTCTGTGATTTTGGGGCGTGTCCCCGGTCAAGCTGTGGTCAGCAGGAAAGCCTCACTGGGTTTGGTGAGGGGTGGACGTAGGACTCGAGTTTGAGTCTAAACCACCTTAAAATCCTTGTGTTGTGGGTTGATCATCTTGTGGGTTTGCTCCATACCTTCTATCCCCATTCACAGGTGTGTGTGTTTGCTGCATTAATGGAATCCTAATTACTTTCTATAGCACACATCATCATATTCCTCACACACATACACACGAGGTTCAACGAGCAGCCAACCTCAAGTCATGAGATTCTGGTTAATCTCTGAAGTTCATACATGCAGCTAGTTATCACACTTAGTTAATGTGTGTTGAGACCCCTGTTGTCCAGTGCAATAACTCACCTTAGCTGTCTACCTAGCTATGCTTCGTTGAGCTTAAGCATCTCCCTGTACAGTCCTTGGATCTATTTTGCCATCGTTTTCACTTAAGCCATTCGATCTAAATCCGCTGTGCTTTGTGTCTAAGTATTTTATTATCTTTATAGTAGTGGTTTATCCTTTTGGCAGCCAAGTTTTAAATAGGCCATACTTTGTGATAGGATCTATTCAGCCCCCCTTCTAGATCCCATTGCACCGCATGAGACCCAACAAAGGGATCTAGAAAAGGTGTCGCCTACTCTTTATCAACTCCTCTCTAGCCTTGTTATAGCTTGACCAATTATCTATTACCACTTGCACAATATATTCCTCGTCAATCTAAGTTATAAACATGACCCGAGACATCCACTAACCTATGAAAGAATACATGTCTATCATAATGCACAAGGAATTTGATCGTGCTACTTTTAGTGGTGCCTGACCAACCATCACACATCAGTGTGACTCCATACTTGCTCTATTTCTGTTTGAGAGAGTCCACATACCTTTTGATCTCAGCAACTTCCTCATCAAGGTATTTGCTCAACAACTCTCTCGATGTAGGTGGTTGTTGCATATATAACCCAAAGTCTTGTGCTTCTTGGAATATTGTCCTATAGTAAAGGTCATTGGTCACATTGTAAGGCAAACTCGCAGGTGCCACCACTTTGCAACGCTCCTCACCAGATGCTATTTTGGCCCCTTATTACCAAAGGCATCCTCCATCCATGTTTACTTGCCATGCTCTTAGGATAGTACATGTGGCTCCACATCTTCAATGTTGATCATTTATGTCCTTTTTCTTTGAGGGCCTGACTCACCGGTGAAGACTCAGCTTTGTATGGGTCGTTCACCATGACATACACACTGGGTGGTTAAGTCTGTGATTGCTCATCATCACTAACTGTCTATGCGTAATCTTCCTTTTCGCTGCCAACTTGTCTTCCACAACACCCAGATTTTTACAGATCAGAATCCGTGAGTTTCGAAGTGATTTTGTGGGTCCCGGATCAAATTTATATTTAAATCAGATTTTTGGCTATTTTGACTTTGGATCTTCGTGTAGGGTGAACCATTGTGATTTCTTATTTATGTAAGTTCAACATCGGGTTACCTCTGTTTTACCTCAGTTTTAGGGAGCACCACTTGTGTTATGACTCCACGCAGGTCTATCAAAAGAGGGAGAGTTCATGAAAGCCACTTAGTCACAAAATGGGTACTCGCAACCCACTTTGTGCCTATATTAGTTCTGGGTCTTGTCACCCACTAACTTGAATGTTGGGTCAAGTTCAGTAACAAATACAAGAACCTACTCTGACAAAATCACCCACTTTTAAGATCCCACCAGAAGAAAGATGGGATACACCATCAACTTCATTCAGATAATGAATGGAGATGTACATACAAGACATAAGACTTCCTCCATCTAATGGAAGTTATATATACTTTTGACCTAGGAAAATGAACTCTAGCTATGACAACACCCTACTGTATTATGTTACAATACCTTAGACTTTTCTAGAAAGAAAAACTCTAGGTTTTGGGGGTTAGAAAGTCATGGCCGGTTGGGCTAGAGGTTCGCCGATAGTCACCACCCAGGCGAACAGCATTCCCTTGGGAGACGACGTCCCAAGGGCAGCTATCCATTGCAAGCCGTCGGGCAGGGGATCAGCAGGACAAAAGAACGGAGGAGGAGAGGAGTGGCGAGCTTCCAACTTGGGCATAGAGAGCCCCAAGCTCTCAAGAGAGTGGGGGCAGTATGCTATCGGTGTCGGAGAGAGGGGCATATGTAGAGGGTCTACCCGGAGACAGTAGGGGAAGCGAGGAAAGGCTCCTTGAGGGGGACATATGCAGACGTAGTTAGAGGGAGGTGGCCATCTCCGGCGGTCCACAGCAAGGATTGGCAGGAGATCGGACAAATCCCAGTGGAGCTCGTCACTGGCCGGTTAGAATGGCTTCAGCGTTGTCTATGGTTGGCGCCGACAGAGGGAAGAATCGAGCCGGAGGTGGTCAAAGACATCCTCAATACTCGTGCGGATGTGGAGGGAGGTTGGGAGGTCTGACACGTTCACAAGAGTGACTTCTTAGCCATAGCCAGGTCGGCCGAGGTGGCAACGGCCGTGGCAGAAACCGACTATTTGGTGGCCAATGGAGCAGTGCTCAGGGTCCGTTGATGGGAGCTACAAAGACAGACATATCCCAACCTGTGCCAGGAGGCTCTCCGCATGGTGTTCTACGGGGTTCCCCTCATCCTGTGTGATGAGACTGGAGTAGCACTCTTGGCCAGAGACTTTGGCCAGCTACGGCCTGGTAGTCTTTCCTTTATGCCCGCCATAACATTCAACTGGGTGGAGGCCACCGTGTGGATGTAAATCCAAGTAGCGGCGCCACCGGTATTGTCTTTTCAAGCCAGGGACGATATATTACTGGTCAGGGTTGTAGTTTGGTAAGAACCACAGATGCAGTGGCAGCAGTAGCAGGGTGGCTTAGGGCAACCGCCCGCCCAGTTAGACGTTGAAGACGAAACAAGCGAGGGGGTACATGGAGGAGCTGCAGCCCCATGTTCAAATTTAAATCGGGGAGCCACATTGCACGGACCGAGTGGGAGTTGCAGCGACCAGATGACTGGGCCGGTGTTTCAACGGTACAAGACAGCAGCAGTTCGTGGCAAAAATGGGCCCCTGATTGGGCCGGGCCCTCAGCGGGACAGGACTATGGTAGTTCGTGGGAGCGGACTCACCATGCAAACCGGGCCGGGGAATGGGTTGGTGGTGAATGGACCGGGCTATGAGGTGGTCTTGACAACCTACCCAGAACCAACCCGAATGGCCCATGACTTACCCATTACCAAAGTCAGGGCCTTATTGGGAATTCCAGACCCAATATACCGCGTCTTCTCCGCCCACCCATCCCAATAGTCATGTCTCCCGCATCTACAGTGATGTTGCAAAGCTAGATTGCAGTCATCCAAAGCTCTGGTGGCTGGCAGTCGCCGACTAAAGCACCTGCTCCTCTCTCTCAGACTAGACCCCTCCACCAGACTTTCAAGCAAGGGGAGCAGGCTCTTTTGTCTCAATTTAACCCTCAGAGTGGGGTCGGTGCGTAGTTGTGTAGTTTGGCTGAAGTGGAAGGTAGTGGTCGGGTTTCACTGGTGGCAGCACTGATGCCAGTGGTCATGATGCCTCCTTGTCGGACATGAGTGCATAGATGTTGGGGAAGGGATTGGCCATAGCGCCAATGTATCGAAATGAGGGGCAGGGTGCTCTGGCCCCAGTCACGACTCCAGTATATAGTCTCTTTCAAGCTTCACAATCGACAGCGGGTGGCGGCACCTACTGGAGTATGCAAAATCCGGAGGGCTGGACGGTGCTAACATGATTGCTGAAGAAGGTTTCCTGGGGTCTCTCGACCAGAGGAGCAGCCAAGTGCCAGGTGGTAGGGAGTTTTAGGGGGGAATTCTTTTTTCAGAAGGAAGTGGGGGAGGATGCTCACAAGGAGGAGAACATTGTCAGCCTCAAGGAGGGGTTTTAAACAAGGAGGGTCTGGATGAAAGGAGCAAATTGGGAATAGGAGATGAAAGAGTTGGTGGGGGCGGTGGAGAGATTGACGGAGGAGCATGTTAGGGACTTGAGGAAAAGTTGGGGTATCCTTTGTGGGGCTAGAGAGAGACCTAAGGGGGGTGTTCACTAAGGAGCAAAAAAAGTGGTTGCTTAGCATAGCCATTCTAGTTTTTTGGTGTCTTTGTAATGATTTTACCTTGCAAACTGTTATGAACAGAGAGAATGGAAATAACTAGCGGGCGCACCTCTCCATTGTGGTATTGCCATCAATATATACAAGTGCAAGAGCCTCGGGTAGGGCAAGGCCAGCAAGCTTTTCCTACTCCTAGGACTCAAATAGAGGAAATGAAAGCTATATAGATATACACAAAGATACATAAAGAGAGATATAAAGGATATGGTGATGCTTACGTTCAACAACACCATTTTGTTGAGGAATGCAAGGATATGATTGTTAGGGAAGGGTACCATGAGAAGACAGGATCTTACGAAAATCGAACGAGAGATACGGCACCATCACTACAAAGTACCTTGATGTGATAGTGGAATTGGGTCTAGGCCATCTCAGAGAATTGGCGATAAATGCATGTAAGGTTAGATCTCCTGTGCATATGATAAACCCAACCTAAACAAGTGTAATCATCAGTGAAATTAGCATGGTAAAGAAGCCTTATCATACAAGGCGAAGGAGATGGAGTCCAAATATTAGAATGCACTAAATCGAAAGGATGTGGAGGTCTCTAGAAGAAAAGTTAGAGCGGAGTGCTTAGCTGACCTATAGCCTTCACAAGGGGACAACTGAATAACAGACTACTTAGACTCAAGGACACTAGAAGAAAACAACGATTTGAGACGAGCTTCAGAATTATGAGCAAGACGATGGTGCCACAAGTCGGCGCTAGAAAAGGTAGAGCTATGAAGGTGAGATGAGGTGATGACTGATGGAGGAAGATGGAGGGACTCCAAATGGTACAAGCTGCCCACTTCACGACTGGTTCCAGTCATCTGGCCTATATATGGATCCTGCAAAACAAGAAGTCAATGAGATAGTGTATCTAGCATCAAAAAGGTGATATGGAAATTAAATTCATGGAAGATTTAGGAACATGGAGCACATGAGAAAGGTCAGACGAGCAATTGACAAGCAGCATGCCATCTGAGTAGGAGAGCAACTGACGAGCAACGGGCCATCTGAAGACATATGGTGGCAAATATGGAAGGGTTTAGAGAAGAGACTAGTTGACTGAAGGAGTTGCTGGAGCTGCTGAAGGTGCTGAAATTGGGAAGCAAGCTGAGTCTACTGAGTAGCCAACCATGCTATATGTAGCGCTGGACATGGCTGATGTGTCCCGAGGAGAGTACGCAGCATCAGCGACAGGAGTGGGTCGAGCCGGACGAGTCTATTGATGATGAAGCAGCTTTGGGTAGGCATCCCAAAGGTGACCTCGAGCATGATAATAATGGTAAAAGAGCTAAGCCATTGGTGTCTCCAAAGGAAGTCTGAGAGGAAGTATGCTAACGAGAGGGGTATGTTTATGCTGCAAAAATTGTCTTAGGAATGGAAGATGAGCCAAGAGCACGAGGCTGTCTCCTCGACAAGAGGATCATCCAAAGTAGGTAGAGGAGAACAATGAACAGGCTGTGTTTGAAGAGCCTTAAACTCAGGTGGGATGTGCATTAAACTTGATATAGCTATTGGTGGTCGCCGCTGTGTGCTGCATGAACAATGAGAAACTCAGCAATAAGATGCATAGCTTCTAGTTTAAACCAGATGCGGTGAAGCCGCATGCAGAAGTCCTAGATGGTTAGCCCACTTGATGAAGACTATTGAGCTCACTGCACAATTGGTACTCACAAGCACCACTGGCCTGAATATAGTGCTTGGCCAGATGGAGCCATTGCATGCAAGTAGTGAGGTCCGACAAGTCCAGACAGATAGCAGGATCAACAGAGCAAAAGGTATAGCCCATGATGGCTTATTTTGTATCCTTTCAAACCTGAAGAGTGGATGAAGCCATTGGCGAGGTCGGTGACTGATGAGGCGGATGGCGATGGTGACGGGAGCGGCTTCTGCAAAAGATGGAGGCAATGGAGCTGGCAGTGGAGGAAAGCGGTGACGACGAGGCCTTGATCCCATGAAGGTAACGGGACAGGAAAAAGAAGCTGACTGAAGGGCAACACCAGAAGGGATGCTGGGAGCCAATGACGGCATCAAAGAAGAGGAAGAGAATGGGGCCAGTCGTTGATGAAGGGGAGCTGACTTCTCAATGAAATCCAATCCTCTAGATCAGAAGCGAAAAGGAAGAGAAGGCTCTGATGCTATGTTATGAACGGAGAGAGTGGGAATAACTGGAGGGCACCTGTCCTTTGTGGTATTGCTCTCATTATATACAAGTACAAAAGCCCCAAATAGGGCAAGGCCAGCAAGCCTCTCCTGCTCCTAGTATGACTCAAATAGAGGAAAGGAAGCACTGTAAAAAGAGACAAAGATATACAGAGAGAGATACAATCTCTCTTAACACAAACGATTAAAAAGGCTGCTATTGTGTGACTAGAATACAGTCTGGATAGTGAGGCCATTCACTGGAATGGTCTGCAGTCCCCCAGCCAGCATTCAAAGATCAAGAGCTGAAGAAAATTATTGAGATTTCCTGCGGAAGGTTAGTAGAAATGATGGGCACATGCTAACCTTATTGGGTTGTTGAACTTGGAGAGGATCATTAGTCCTATGCACCTGTCCCACCATATGCTACAAGAATGTATGTGCATTTTACTCTGATGCTCCACAATAAGGGGTGCTCGAGATCCAACGGCTGTCGTTGACCTGCGCGGGCGCTCCCTGCCGCCTCTTCCTGCTCGCACTTCCCCGCACACGAGCTCCGAAGAAAATATCCCCCACTCTCGCATGCGCCGCCGCGTTCTCCTCCTCTCCTCACTCGCTCTCCCCGACATTTCCAGGTCCCGAGCTCCTTTCCAGCTCCAGCAGTCGCCCACTCGCGTCCTCCGCCGCGCCCACTCTCTCCCTTCCCACCGGGCGGACCCGCCGGATCCTCCTCCCATGGACGCCCCCGACGGCGGGGAGGCGACCCTCCGGCGGGCCCTGGCCGAGCGGCAGGCCGCCGTTGACCGCCAGGCAGACGCCGTCCGGGAGCTCAAGTCCCGACCCGGCGGCGCCCCCCAGGCCGAGGTCGACGCCGCCGTGGAGGCGCTGAAGGGGCTGAAGGTGGCGCACGGGGCCGCAGCCAGGCAGCTCCAGGCCGCGGTCGGCGGCAGTGCCGACGGCCCGCGAGGGAGGGAGGAGTTCCGCCAGATGGTGGTGAATACGCTGGAGAGGAGGATGTTCTACACGCCCTCGTTCAAGATCTACGGCGGCGTGGCGGGGCTCTATGATTATGGGCCCAACGGGTGCGCCATCAAGAACAACGTCCTCTCCTTCTGGCGCCAGGTAAAAGGCTCAGGGGACTTCTCCTGTGTCAAGTTCTCCACCTGCCGCACAACCTTTTGCCTATCGCCCTATCGCGAAGAGGGGAGTTAGCAGGCAAATGCATCGTGGCGCGTGGCTCCTGGAATTGTTTTCTTGGAGCTCAGGATCTGATGTTTAGATTTCTAAAGCCACATTCTTCCGTTCGATCGGTATTTTTAGTTTTCATATGTAGTTTGTTATCTTTCTGTTCTTAGCATTTCGTGCTGGAGGAGAACATGCTCGAGGTCGATTGCCCCTGCGTCACGCCGGAGGTGGTGCTGCAGGCGTCCGGGCATGTGGACAAGTTTACGGACCTGATGGTGAAGGATGAGAAGACGGGGGCGTGCCACCGCGCGGACCACTTGATTAAGGACTTCTGCAAGGAGAAGCTTGAGAAAGACCTCACATTGACACCTGAGAAGGTGGCCGAGCTCAAGCATGTGATTGCTATTTTGGATGACCTCTCTGCTGAGGAACTTGGTGCGAAGATCAAGGGATATGGGATAACCGCCCCGGACACAAAGAACCCCCTCTCAGATCCATACCCATTCAACCTCATGTTTCAGACTTCGATTGGCCCGACCGGACAGTTCCATGGGTGAGAAGGCTTATTCGTATACAGCTCTGATCTATGGGCAGTCATCATTTCCCCTTAGCGTTTTATCCCACTTGATTTTTTGGTTGATAGGTACATGAGGCCAGAGACGGCCCAAGGGATATTTGTGAACTTCAAGGACCTGTATTATTACAATGGAAACAAACTTCCATTTGCAGCAGCTCAGATTGGGCAAGCTTTCAGAAATGAGGTTTAATCAACGTTTTCTCTCTCCTATTTTTTTTTCTCCGTAGCTTTTAAAAAATGTGCAGGTTGGTGTAGGTATTTTGTTAAACTATGATAGGTGGTGTTGCCATCTGTTTGTAGCAGTTTTTTTTTTAACTTTGATGTCATTGCATGCCAAAACAAATTAGATTATAATGTGATTATCAGTTGGTGCAACATTTTTTTCTTTTACGTATGAAACTTTAAATTTTTGGTGGTAGTGCAATAGCTTCCCACCCTTGAGTTAAGTGATGCAATCAACTTGTCCACCACAGGAATTTTTGGCAATATGTTAATTTGAGGCATTGTTGTAAACTGATGTGATATAACGTTACCATATTGGAAACATTGACATAGCTATACCTTATATGCAATGCTGAATATGACTGATGAAGAAAGGCCTACAATGCATAATGCATGGTGCTGACTGCTCTGTTCAGGAGGTTAGCCTTCTCAGTAATCGAGAACTGGTTGGTGGGATGTATTGCAAATTTGATTAAAAATGATATATGGAGGCAATACATCTATGGGGATTACGATGCATCATAGCTCTAACACCAGATCAAGCATGACTCAATTAAAAAAGAAAAAGACGATAATAAAGTTACCTGCCTTGAACAAACATAGGACCAAGTCTCCCACTAGTAACAAGAAATCCTTCACATTAATTCCTCAGATCAAACTGGGCTTAAAAGTACCCATAACTAAGCCACTCTGTACAATCCCGATCACAGCTAGAGACTGGTCGGCAATATTGCCTTCAACAAACAAAATGTGAAGAAGCACTCAAAAGCTTCACATTCCATCATGCACGTGCTAGCCTGTCTGAGCACACCGGAACCGCACCCTACTTCAGGTGACCAAACAACCCACACCAAATGAACTGAGGAAGAGGCACTCATGTATGTCAAATTCTGTTGTCAACATGTTTGAACAGCTTTAAATGGGCTGCAACAAATTAACAAAACAAACTATCAAATCTCAATACGGGGAAGAGAACACTTATTTCTTGATATAATCCTTCTGTTATGTCTAGACCTCTGAACAATTACATGCCTTTTGTCATCATTCATGAGATTGTACAACTCCCTTGTACAAATTTTTGTTCTTGCTGTTCTTCTTGCTCTTTTCTGTTGGGGCTGAGACTCCACGATGTCCGCAGCTTCCATGGCCTTGCAACATTCTATTGTTGCTTCATTCGCGGGTTTAGTTCCATCATGCCTCGATTACAGATTGTATTCGGAAGGGCACATTTGTGTGGACGAAGGCCGCAGCTGTCGCCTTTAGGGACATTAAGGAGCGCATGACCCAGGCACCTATCGTTTGACTGCCAGACTTTACGAAGGTGTTTGAGGTCTCTTGTGATGCGTAAGGAGTCGGTATAGGAGGAGTTTTGAGTCTGGAGGCCCGCCCCATTGCCTTCTTTAGTGAGAAATTGAGTGGTGCCAAACTGTGATATTCCACCTATGACAAAGAATTCTATGATGTTGTTCGTGCTTTAAGGCATTAGAGACACTATTTGTTGCATCAATAGTTTGTGTTGTATTCCGATCATGAAGCTCTTAAATTCCTCCATGCTTAGAAAAAACTGAATGTGTGTCATAGTAGGTGGGTGGAGTTCTTCCAGGAGTTCACCTTTGTGCTCAGGCACTGGACTGGGGTAAAGAATAAGGTAGCTGATGCTTTGAGTCAGCATGTTTGTATGCTGACCTCCATGAGTATCGAGGTTATAGGGCTTAAGAAGATGAGGGAAGCTTATGCTGATTGCCCTGACTTTGGTCACATTTTTGCCACTCTCCAGGTCGGTCCATCGAGGGATCATAGTGACTATGTGCTTCAAGAGGGTTATCTCTTTCGAGGGGGCAGGCTTTGTGTTCCCCGGACTTCGATTCGCGATTTCTTAGTATGGGAACTTCATGCGGGAGGTCTAGCCGGCCATTTCGGTCAAAATAAGACTATCGAGACTGTTGAGCACCGATTCTATTGGCCGAGCTTGAAGCACGATGTTGCTCACATCGTGGCTCAGTGCCGTATATGTGCTACGGCCAAAATGAAGAAGCAAAGCTCCGGTCTCTACACGCCTCTTCCCGTGCCTGATGCTCCGTGGCAGGATGTTAGCATGGACTTTGTTTTGGGATTGCCACGAACCTCCAGGAAGCATGACTCTGTCTTTATGGTAGTGGACCGACTTTCCAAGATGGCACTCTTCATTCCCTGCTCCAAGACCTTGGATGCTTCAAGGGTAGCCCGCCTGTTCGTTTCCCATGTGGTGTGTAAGTTTGGGTTGCCTCATACCACAGTGTCTAACCGTGATGTTAGGTTCACCAGTTATGTTTGGAAGACACTATGGCATATGTTAGGTACCCATCTCAAGTTTTCCACTACATATCATCCCCAGACAGATGGTCAGGCTGAGGTTGTCAACAAGAGTTTGGGTGACTTGTTGAGGTGTCTTGTTAAGGACCGTATAGGGGATTGGGAATTAGTGTTACCACTGGCTGAGTTTACATACAATGATTTAGTCAAATAGGTCTGCAGGTATGAGTCCGTTTGAAATTATCACAGGTCGTAGGCCTAGGAAGCTAGTGGATCTTGTTCCCTTACCCGTTCATGCTCGAGTGTCAGAGTCAGCCGAGTCATTTGCTGAGCATGTTAGAAGTCTGCATTACGACAATCATCATCACATTGAAACCAGCTATGCATGGTACAAGGAATTGGCCGACGTACATAGGCACCACTGTATGTTCCAGGAGGGCGAATATGTCATGATCAGGGTCAGACCTGAATGGTTTTCCTCTGGAATCGTGAAGAAACTGCAACATCGCGACGCTGGTCCCTTTCGAGTATTGAGGCGAGTCAGATCTAATGCCTATGTTGTGGACTTGCCAGAGGAATATGTGATCAGCTCTACCTTCAATGTGCCGGATCTGGTTGCTTATAGGGATCCAGTGGTGATTCCTAGTGAGCCCTTCGGGCCATCTCCACCCCTTGTGAGTGACACCACCGGCCGCATCCCAACAGTAGCGCGAGCAGATAGAGCATCTACTAGATGAGCAGGTGACCGTTACCTGGAGTGGAGCTTATTCACACTACCTAGTGTGATGCAGAGGTCGACCCGTGACCGAGGATACCTGGATCACCCAGGCAGAGCTACATTGGCTAGATCCAGATCTACTTGAGGGATACCAGAGTGATCGGGACCCTTACTCGATGGGTTCGAGCTTCTCCCACCCAGGGAGAATTGGTGTGGACACCAGAGCCAGAGATCGGCTCGACTCAGCAGGCCACCGGTACCAGACACGTAGCATGACTCGGGCGACGCCGACATCCTTATGGTTGGGGGGCAGTCTGGAGTCTCCACATTGAGTTTTGATATACGTATGTATTTGGAGTGTACTTATATTTGCATTTGTATGAGTGTATGTGGTGTGTTTTGGGGACAAGAGAGAGTTAATTATGCTAAATTAGTGTGTTTCTTTGTAAAATGGCCTCTTAGGTCTGGCAGGGCTCCCACCCTCTCTCCCATTGGGCCATCTTGATGCTAGGGCCCATAGGGGTTGGTCTATGATCCATGTCACGCCCCGAGCCTTTATTACAATGGAAGATAATCTCAGGAAACATGAACAGCCGGCATGGTAAGCCTCTTGCAAGCAAGAACAATCAGAGCGCAAGACAATCACGCATAAGATGTAATTACACAATTTATTCAAAACTCTAACTTTATTTCATAACAACCATGATAATAATTCAAATATATCAATTAATCAACTCTCTTCAATCTAAAGAAAAAATAAATATAATATAATAATATTATAACCTAATATTATACCCTAAACCCCTTTCCCCCTCTATTCCTCACCTCACCCTCTCCGTTTATTCTTCCCCATGTCTCCCACCTCCCTCACTCTCCCTTCTCCCTTCGGTGACCGATAGAGGCAGTGACGGGCATGTTGTGGTGTGGCAGCGGTGGCATGCATGTGAGGATGATCCCGAAGGCATTTGTGAGGAGCCAGCCGTGGGGTGATCACTGTTTCGAAGGTTTTGGGTGAGCTTTGAAGCGTCTATAAGGTAGGGGGATGGTTCCCTACTTCTCCTGTGCAATTTCCCACCGATTCCATGCCCGGTGAGGCGAGAGAGGCTGTTTCTCTTAATTTTGGGGGCTTGAGTATGCTAGGGTTTAAGCGACGGCTTTGGCCCATTGGAGGCCTTGATTGTATGCGGATGGTGCTTTTCCTATTGAGGGTGTGTCCGTGGATAGTTTCCCCTTGTATTTCCCTTCGCACCGGGGTGAATGGGGCGTGGAGTTTGAGTCCACAGAAGATTCTTTGGTTTCCAAAAAATCAGCAGGAGATGGCCACAGAGGTGAATGTCGTGTCCAGGGTAGGACGGCCATCACTCTGGCCATCTTGGTGCCTGGGCGGCCAGGAAGTTGGCCCCTTAGAACCCTGGGCAGCTAGGAGAGTGGCCACCCAGCCCCTTTGTGCCTAGGGTGGGCAGCCAGAGGCCTGGCCGCCCTACCCTCTGGGCAGCCACCCCGATGGTCGCCCAGCACTGGTGGGCTCTAGGCGGCCAGGGTGATGGCCGCCTAGGCTAAGGGAGCCCCCGGGTAGGGCGGCCACTGCTCTGGCCACCCATACCCTTGGGCGGCCCCGGGTCTGGCTGCCTAGTCCCCTGGGTGGCCAAGACCTTGGCCTTCTTGTCCCCTTCAGCCTGGTTGATTCGTGCTCCGTGTTTTGATGTCTCGGGGTGTCCGTGTGAGGGGTGGCTATGTGGAATGCGTGTCGTGGTGGTTTTGTGTATTCTGATGGTTTTGGGTTGTAGTGTGGGCCACCCCCACCTATAGCAGAGTGTGGACAGTCCTTGTGTCGGACTGCTCGTGTTGACTGTCCCTGCGAGAGTCTTGCGGCTGCGGGTGGCGTTTCCGCATGAGGGTTGTGACCGCGGCTAGGTATCCCTTGTAGGAGTTGTGGACCATGGTCCCCATTTTTCTGTCCTATGATTTGGTAGGTCTTCGGTGGACCGACAGTCATGGTTTGACTGTCAGGTTAGTGGTCCTTGGTTCTCGTGCTAGTAAACCACCTCGTGGTTGTGCTGTGTTCCATAGCTGTGGTTGGTTCCTGGTGACCCTACCCACTTGACATAGCTGACCTGGGCACGTACGCGTGGCGACCCACTAGGGAGTGGTAGAGGCTTGTCCCGTGTAGTGGTTTTTAGGCCGGTTACTCAAGGGCCCCTTGCCTTTGCAGCCAGAGTCCGACTGGGGGGATAATCGACTAGAGGATCGACCTAGAGCAGATGGTCTATGTGGGCACACGTGGTTGGGGACAATGAACCTATGCTGATGAGCATGATCCCGACTAGTCCTTGTTCTTGTTGTACACTGGTGCTATGTACAGTTTATGTGTCTCAGTTCCTGCCAGAGGGCGTGTAGGGAGACACGTGAGGCTGCGGTATAAGTCATCGGAGGACGCATCCAGTCTCATGGTTAGTGGGTTAGTACTCCCGTCACCTGAGAGGGTTCAGTATGGATTTCTTCTTGGTGTGGTTTACCATGCCAGTGGTTTGGTTTGTCCCGTATGGCATTAGGCGTGGTTCTTCTGCTAGTCTTAGCTCGAGATCGAGAGACTCTCTCGAGGGGTTCCTACCATTGTTCTTAGCCCGAGTTTGAGAGAGTCTCCCAGGGGTGTTGGCTCGGCTTGTGGTCGGCCGTGTGGCCGTGTCTGCGGTTCCGTTGGCTAGGACGAACTGTCCGACCTGGGGTCGGCATTGTGTAGAGTGCCAGTGTGTGTGTCATCCCTAGTTGACTGTCATCTGGTTCTGGTCACCGTTGTTGGGTCATACTGGCTTGGTGTTATGCTGTCAGAATGATGTCGTAGCGTAATATTCTTTCTAAGTCATTGCTTGAAATCCCATACTCAAGTTTTAAGCATTCTACACCTTGGATACTTTATCACATGGACTTTGTTGAAATTGAAATTACTAGGCAAAATTATTGTTATCTCATGGAAGTAGCTTGATGTATAACTTGAAGATGCAAGGGCGGGCACTGATAGTGTCTAAGGGCCCAATAGTAGCCCCCTCGGCGGATGACCGGAAACCTACTATAAACCATGCGGCACAATGAGTACTGGCATCGCATTGCGCTGGGAGTACCTTTTTTATATGCGGTGAAAACCACGAGGCTCATGATGAAATTTTCATTCTTGATAAATGACTTTCTAGTACATAGCCTTTACAAGGTTGTGTGAAGTACTTTCTAGTTACATGCTCATACTTTCTTGTGTTGTGTATGTAAGGCCAAACTTATCTATATACAATCTTGCTTGATTTATCATTATCTTGTCTTTACATAGTTCTTGTCTTTTGTACATTGGTTTAATGTCATGATTTATCTTATCTTTATTTCTTCATATTCTACTATGAATCATGTTGAGACTCAACTGCATAAGAATCATTCATATTGAACAAGCAGCTTATTTGTCTAAGTGTCAAAACTCAGGTCGATGCATATATAGGAGTCATTAAGGTCGATGCATGTTCAGGTCATGGTTAGACAAGGTAGATGCACATTCATATCTTCATCACATCTAGTCAGTGCACATTTTAGGCTCAAGTCTGATAGGTCGATGCACATTTTAGTCTTAAGTCTGACAGGTCAGTGTATATTACGTCTGTTAGGTCGATGCATGCATTTGTCTTCATCTTGTCAGGTCGATGCATCATTATACATTGTTGAACATAAGTTTGATGCATGTACTCGCATGTAGTCACACATGTCGGTGCACATATATACACTAGTAGTGTATCAGGTCGATGCATGAGTGACTTTGTGCTTAGCAAGGTCGATGCACATTGTATCTTGTGCTTAGCAAGGTCAATGCACATTGTATCTTATGCAAAGTAAGGTCGATACACATTGTACCTTGTGTAAAACAAGGTCGATGCACGTTGTACCTTGTGTAAAGCAAGGTCGATGCACATCTTTACACTCATTCTAGAAGGACGCCGCTCATGCAAGTATTGTGCACATCAGGTCGATGCATGCAGTGTAGCATGTTCTATAGGTCGATGCATATCCTTCAGCATGCTCTAAAGAGTCTGTGGACATAAAAGATCTGTGCACATGTAGGGTCTGTGCATAGGTAGATTCAAGGTCTGTGCACATGTAGAGTCTAGGGTCGATACACATGTAGAATCAATGTCATCAGGTCTATGCATTGAGTCCATACTTTAAAGCATTTGCATAATCATACATTCCTTCAATCTGAGCATTTGATTTTCAGTAAGTTGGCTAAGTATGAATTCTCCTGTGCAATAATGATGAAAAGGTGTTTGACAAAATGACTTATTTCTTATTGACAGGGTTTTTGGTCAAACACTTAAAGGACAGAGAGTAGCAGAAGGACTGAGAGTAGTAGAGACTCAAGTGGGCACGTGATCCAAGAATCAAGTTAAAGGGACATGTGATCCAAGACGGCTTGCTCTCCAAGATTGGTCAGCCACGTGGTCACGCCCCAACCTCATAATATGACACGCGGAACCACTGAAGCCACTTTTTTGAGGAAGGTGTTGGTGGGAATCCTCCCTCTACGCGTCGGAGCGGAACTGTGTGGGGTCCACATCATCCAACTCTCTAATATATAAAGGGGGATCTCTGAGATGACAATGGTAATGAATGAAAGAAAGAGTTGAGAAGCAGTGAAGCTTAGTGTAGCTTAGTGGAGAAGAAGATATACTAAGAGGAAAAATCAGAGGAAGGGGGAGCAATCGAAGAAGAAGAGGAAATTGAGAGCGGCGTGAGCGCTTGAGAGAAAAGTGAAGAGTGTAAGAGTTAGCTACAGAAACAAAAAGAAGCCCCATAACAAAGTATCGCAGAAGAGGAGAAGAGGAGAAGAAGTGAGAGCTATTACAGTCACGATTTCTAGGTCAGATCTAGAATCGTTTGCTCATCCTTGAGCTACATTATTTTCATGCTACATCTGTTTCTCATTTTCGGTCATTTGAATTTTTCTTTAATCATTGTCTTTCAAGTTGTAAGTCAGTAGAGCAAGCTGTGATGCTCAGCAGTGAGGATCTGTTCCTCGGATAGCAAGCTGTGGTGCTCAGTTGTTAGCACGCTGTGAGGCTCAGCGGATCAAGCTGTTAGTTAGCAGTTGTAGGGATTCATCCCCGAAGTTATGGATCAGCAGTCAAGCTGTGTGTCAGCAGAAGCCACACTCAGGTTTGAGTGTGGGGGGATGTACGTCTCAAGGTTGAGACTGAACCACCTAAAAATCCTTGTCCATTGTGTGTGATGGGTTATCTGCTCATTTCTTTGCGTAGATGCATGATTAGGACCATTGTCTGTTGGTACACATATATGAATGCAAATTCATATGATCTGAGTGAATCATAAACCAAGTAGTATATCAAAAGACGTGTCAAGAAGGATAGGTCTGGCCTATCTAGAATGTCACCTCTTATGTGAGGAGATCTTTGATCAAACCTCCGCCAAGTACTACAATTGGTTGATTGACCACTTTCTTCATCTGAGTGATATTTTCTAGTGTTTACTCTGTGAGTAGAACGTTGCTATTTTTTTCAGATCAGTAAGAGTAGATTTTATTTTTAATTCTGCAAAAACTTTCACTAGGATCCATTCAACCCCCTTTGGATCTCAGCCACACACGTTCCAATCCTTACACTTGTAATCAGAGCGCATCACCAACCCTATCAATGATGTTGAGGAATCGATTGTAGTTTGTTCATGGGCATGGGGTAAATGTTAAAGCAAGGAAAAGTTTGTTTTAGTAGCATAGGCATAATGCCTACATCAGTGGATTTTAGCATCGATTCTGACAAATGATATTAGAAATTGATGATAGCTTCAGACTTCCCTGTGGGACATATGGTGAAGGTCATGTCGGGAATCTCTGTGGCATGGTTTGAGGAGGTGAAAGAAGATAATATATATATTTATTTATTATTTTAATTATCACATTTTTGACCCAAGCACCCTTTCAGGTTTTTGTCAGAGTCAGTGCCTTCTTGCTTTTGCCCACGGCCCTTGAGGTATTATGCCTCTTAAGGCTCAATGTTGTTGTAAAACTTTATTTCAATGAAATAGAAGTATCATTTTCGTATCATCTATCTTGTGATTAGACCCCCCAATCGTACATGCTCTGATTGACATGAATGTTTACGACTCGTCGCGCCTTAATATTCTGCGTCGGGACGTGACAGCCACATTGTCCAAGTAGTAGGTAGGGCAGACATTCTTCTGCAAAGATACATCTATCTGCATGCTTTCTTCTTTCGTGCTTGTATCTTTTTCTCTTCCAATTGATATCTACTTGAATGAATAGTTACTTTACACATCGTCAGAGTGTCACCAAGCTTGAATCGATCATCTCACACGAGTGATTCACCTTTGGCGATTATAAACAGCGAGTAAAGATGAGACATTTGAAATTGTGGTGCCCTAGAGGTCTAGAAGAAAGCGTAATATATATCTTGACTAATACTTATATGCCACCTTAGCCCAGGCTAAGATGAGATCTGACTCGACCATGTGACTTTAGGTGCAATCCCATGGAGCCTGCAAAATCTGGATACATAAGTTGCAAGAAGGCACTGCAGAGGAGCAACTGATTTGTGAGATTTTGGTCAGCTGCATAAGTCGCAACTGAACTTGTATCCGTGCGGTGTTTGATACTTTTATTTGTGACACACTCATGAAAATAGAAGAACAACGCAGCATGTGTATTGTACCACATGTGTAATATACGACCATACATGAGAATGATGAATGGATCCCTCATCATCATTATGTGAGCTCATAAATCACATTTATATGATTCTCTATGTACCCTTAGTGACCTGCAATGCTGTGTCATAAAGAGGAAGTTTGATGTCGCTCCTTTAGTATGTTACTTAGGGTGTGGTTGATACCGTCTAACGGGACATGTCTAAGAAAGCGATCAAGATGACTTGTATTAGCATAAACAGTATAGGGAAGACATCTTACTATCTCATCATGTTTTGTTGCTCATTTCCTAGGAGGCTTAGTTACCAAAGTGGTGATAGAGTCATGAACGCTTGGCATTTAGGTTTGGCATTATCTATTTTGAGAGATCTGAAGTGTTGAATCAGGTGGATACTAAGTTCTGAGGTATATACCAAGATTAATCGAGTGATCTGTTAGTGCGGTGATGACTTAACAGAACACTTGTTAATAACTCAATGAATCTTACGGAGGTCATGTGCTCTATTTCTTGTATGACCAATGAGATCGTATGTTGTAAAAGGAAAGGACATGTACTGTCGGCTCTAAATGGGTAAGTGAGAGATGTTGGATCGCAGTGGCCATTTGAGCATGTCCCGTGCGTGACCCATGCCCACGCGCAGGCATGTGCCTACCTATGCTTGCGCACGTGATCGCCCACCCTTGCCAGTGCTCCCGCACGCACCTGCACGCGCGGGCACAGGAGCCATGCGGTGATCCACCTCACCTTCGCTATTTCTCTCTTGTTTTCTCTCCATTTCCACCGCCATTCGCACCATCTCCCATTACCACCTTAGCCTCCTCTCTCTTTCTTCCATAAAACCCATGTAAAAGGGTGCACATGTGTTGTTTAAGGAGAGAATAGAGAGAAGTGGAGAGTCCCTTTTGAGTGTGTGGCGTTGTGTTTAGAGGGAGACTCTGTCGTGGTGGATGTAAGGATTTTGTTCCATGTCGGTATCAATGATGGAGGTACGTCACCCTCATGCCCGAGATTTGGAGTACTGTGGTGTTACAAAGACGACTCTGGTAGTCGTCTTTAACACCTCTGCAATAAAAGATCCTATTTTACTTCTGTTACGAGATACGTCCTCGTACTTCGAACTATGTTATTTTGTTATTATTTTATTTTAGAGTCACCTAACACATTGCAAAATGGTACTAAGGAATGGCAAATGTAGACACCAATTATTTTTTTTTGCTATAAGTCGGGTTGTTTCCCTGATCACCACGATAATGTCTTTAGGTTGGTCGTCACTATTACTCCTTTGTCATGGTTAACTGTGAATTTCATTCCTCCGCCGTATTTACGTCATGGGTCTCTGTTGCGATTCTGAGAAGGCGTCCGTTTGATATGATCTGTCCCGGCATTTTCTACTACTTGTGATTTCTCATAAAAACACCAGTTTCATCGGCCAATATGACACGTACATGTTAGGTCGCATCCGTTCGATACGACGCATTTGAGGTTTTCTTAGTATTTATCTTGTAGGCGGATATTTTCATATATAGGACTCCCATGGGGGAGGACAATCTCCAAGATCGTGCATCTCGCTCACTTGTCACTGGCCATGGGTGGTTTCTCGGTGGGTTTGGATGGTTTTGGACCCTTATTCCTACTTTTATCGTGGATGAATATGGGCCTTTTGGGTCATTTCTCTCAAACCCAAGAATCCACTATAAACAGGACCCATGGGCATTGCAAACCCAAGGCGGGCCCCATTCCTACGTCACACCCTGTAGAGCTCACCCATGTAGCGCCATCGTGGAGATCTTCACGGAGACAACCTCTCTCTCTCTCTCTCTCTCTCGTATCATTTCACGCATGCAGTAGCATCTCTCGTATCATTACCTCTTAAAACTCCTGCTGCTGAGTTTCAAATCATGGCAGACACCTTCCTCCTACTTTTTCCCTTCACCAGAGGTTCAATTACTCCCGAGCTCCGAATGGGGTCCCGTCAAAGAGGTTGGCTGGAGAAGAGGCCGAAGGACGGCGATCGTGGACTCATCGATCGCGACGTCCACGTCAGCGTCGGCCGACGTCGCTAGCCATGGCAGGGGCTTGCCGTGTCGCCGGCCTGCCCGCCACCCTGCGACGATCCCGATCACGGGCAGGCTGACCAGGAACGGGCGCCACAGGAACGCGATGGCGTCGAATATCCACCGGATCGCGTCGCGCACCCACCGGAACACCTCGATGCCGTCGCCGCCCGTCACCCACACCAGCAGCGCAATCACCGGGATGAGGATGGCCAGCGCGATCACGGCGACGACCGCGATTTTGAGCAGGCCGAGCAGCAGCCGAGGCAGCTCCATGAGGCGGTCGTGCCGTTCCCTGGTGGCCTGTCGCTTCTTCTCGATCCACACATCGAGCGCTTCCTGGTTGCCCGTGGTGCGGGCTATGCGGATCTGCTCCCGGTAGACGCCGAGCGTCAGCGCGTCCCACAGTCGGACGTACCACGAGTGCCAGCCCTGCCCGACGAGCAGCAGGTTCGCGGCGAAGGTCTTCGCCACCTCGACCTGTCGATCGGACGGGCGGTAGGTGACGATGCGGCCAGCGGGACGAACCGCCACTTCCTTGGACTGCTCGGGCTCGTCCTCGACGAACTCGACGTCGTACACCACGGGCTCCAGTTCGGTGCCCGGCTCGTCGGCGTTGGGGACGACCCGCAGATCAGCGCGCTTGTGCTCGCTCATGCCCGGCCTCCTTCGAGGCGGTGGAGGCGCAGGCCGCGCCCGTCCAGCGCCGCCAGGGTGGCGACGCGGACGGACACGGCAGCGAGGACGTACGCCGCGGCGTACAGGGCGAACCTGACGGCGTACCAGATGGGCACGGCCAGGAAACCACCGAAGACGAGGCCGATCGGCCAGCCGAGGATCCGCCACCACGACGCGGCGCGGATCCCCTCGATGGCCTGGCCTGGCGTCCGGTCAGCCTGCTCGGCGTCCCGTATCGACATCGACAGGGACAGGACCGCGAGCAGGGCAATCAGGAGGCCGGTCATCACGACCACCTCTTGAAGACGACGACGCGCGTGTCCCAGTCGATCGCGGCCAGTTCCCAGCCAGCCGCGCCGCGCTCGTTGAGGACGTCCTGGAGTTGCGGCTCGGCCCACCGGCTGAAACCGTCCACCACGTACTCCCAGCGGATCACCGGGCACCCCCGATCGCGGGCCGCTTGAACACGGCCCGATGGGCGTCCCAGTCGACCGTGACGAGTTCCCAGCCGTCCGGGCCGAGCCGGTCGAGGATGTCGTCCAGCGTCTCCCACTTCGCCCGGAACCACTCGGTTGCGTACTCCCAGCCGGGGGCGGTCGCGGGCTTGGACCGGCAGTCGCCAGCATGGCCGTTGGCGTCGGCGCGAGCCTGCCGCAGGTCGCGGAATCCGGGGTCGTGGTAGGTGTCGCCCTCCCGCCCGTATGCGGCACAGCCGAGGCACCGCCAGTTCCAGCCGTCCACCTCGTACGGGGTGTCGGCGGCGTACGGGGCTCCCCGGTGGCTGAACGTGGTGGTGAACCGCTTGGTGTGCAGTTCGACGGTGGCGCGGCCGAGCGTCTCGAACCGGGAGATGATGGCGTCGTTCGTCGTCACGGGGCCACCGCCGTACCGGTCGCGGACGACCCGTTGACGAGCGGCACGACGGGCGGGGTGGGGGGCGTCTGCGGGGTGGCCGGAGGCGCGCTCGCGGCGAGGTCCCGTTCCACCTCCGCGATGATCTCTTCGGCCTCGCGCTGCTCCAGTCCCCACCGGTTCGCGAGGGCTCGCCGGCCGATCCGCTTGTTGCCGGGAAGGAGGCTCTCCTCGTAGGTGAGGCGTGCCGCCGTGAACCGGTCCAAGGGCAGAACGGTCACGACCCGTTCCACCTCGACGGGCACCTCGACGGGCTGGCACACGTGCTCCTCCGAGGGGGTCGCGGTGACCCTCGCGGAGACCGTCCGGCCGGACCTCACGAGCCACAGGAGGAGTTCGTACGCGCCCACGAACGCGATGGGCGCAAGGGCGCTGAGCAGGCGAGATCCGATTCCGCCGTCCCATCCGTGGGCGACGTTGGCTACGAGGGTGACGACGCCGCCGCCGATGAGCGCGATCCATGCCAGGAGCGGCACAGGCAGGCGGCGGATCGAGCAGTACACCATCACGAGCGACGCCATCACGATGACGCCATCCGACATGGCCGGGTACAGGATCGCCATGTCGTGCCGCTCTCCGAGGGCGATGGCGAGGCTGTAGAAGTGGTGGTACGAGACGTACGCGGCGGCACCCGCCACACCGAGGAGGATGACCACTGCGAACCAGCGGATCGCCTTCTCTGCACGGCCGGGCGTGCCGCTCTCGGCGACGGGCTCGACAGGCGGCACAGGCCGGGTCTCGCGGCGGCGGTTGGGGAGGATGAGACGGCGGGCGATCCGGGAGAGGATGTGCCGCTTCTCCGAGTTGTTATCGGACTGGTTGGTGTCGCTGTTGGCAGGGCGCGCGGACGCGCCGCTAAGGTCCTTCATCAGGTCCATCTCCTGGCTAGATCAGGTTGGTGGATCTAGGCCCTGTGCCGGTGCTTGAACACCGGTACGGGGCCGCTTTCAGTTGTGGGGTTCAGGGGATTCGCGGAGGTGCGCCACCTCGTTCCGTCACCGTGCGTTCGTGCGCCAGTCGTGCGCCAGAACGTTGTCCCGTGCTGACCCTTGCTGTCCCGAACTGGCGGAAACTGTCCTGGTCAGGGGCGTGATCGGGTCGAGGAAGTGAGCGGGCGTCTTCGTTCACACCGAAGAGGTCACTGGTTCGATCCCAGTATCGCCCACCAGAGTAGTTGCAGGTCAGAGGCTCGATTCTCCTCATGAGGATCGGGCCTCTTTCGCGTCGTGCGCCACTGGTGCGCCAGACCTCGCCGAAACCGTTCCGGAGGTTCTCCGCTTCCACGACTCAAGCACCTCGTTGTGGGCGTCCGGTGCCAAGTGCGCGTAACGCTCCGTGGTCGTCGATCGTTCGTGACCGAGGAGATGCTGAACGTGGTAGAGACTCACGCCGTCTTGAACGAGCCATGAGGCTGCCGTGTGCCGCATGATCTTCGGCGGGAAGCGGCGGATCCGGTGCCCCGGGTCGTCGCAGACGGCCGGCCCGCACACACCCGCCGACCACACCGACGTCTCGGCCCGCTCCGGCGCCAGCTTCCCGCACGTGCGCACCGCGTCCAGCGCGGGATACCAGACTCGGTCCCGGAAGTTGCCGTCGTCGATCGGGCCGCCCCGGGCCGCGGGGAACATCAGACCGGGGCACGGACCCTTGCCCGGCACGCGCGTCCCGTTCGACAGCACCTTGGGGCAGGTGCACGAACCCCACGGGGTGCGACCCTCCATCAGCTTCGCCATCGCCGCCAGCGTGT
Source organism: Amorphophallus titanum (assembly GCA_024336825.1). Taxonomy (NCBI): domain Eukaryota; kingdom Viridiplantae; phylum Streptophyta; class Magnoliopsida; order Alismatales; family Araceae; genus Amorphophallus; species Amorphophallus titanum. The sequence continues at coordinate 43,801,992 of JANBPO010009603.1, forward strand.
GCGGCGGGATGGGCACCGTCCGGTGACTCTTCTTCGACTTGGCGTAGGAGCGCAGACCGAAGCGGGTCATGACCTCGCGGACGTGGAGCTGACTCCGCGTCCAGTCGATCCGGTTGGTGTGCAGCCCGTAGCTTTCGCCGGGCCGCAGTCCGACGTCCATGCCCAGCTCGACGAGCGTCCGCCACTGCAGCCCGAACATGTCCTTGATCGAGGCGTACAACAGGGCCGCCTCGTCCCGCTCGAAGAACTCGATCACGGACGGCTCGATCTTGGGCAGGTCGAGCTTGGCGAACGGGTTCGACCCGACCAACGGCGGGTCCTCGCCCATCGCGGCCACGTACAGACTGCCGACCGTGTTGACGATCTCGTGGATGCTGGCCGCTGACAGGAGCGGCGCGTCCCGCTCGTCGATGACGTCCCGGCCCTGGTAGCGCGCCACCCGTGTGCCCTTGAGCTTGTTGACCCACTGCTGTGCTTCCGACTTCGTGACCGCGTTCATCGGCCACGAACCCCATGCCTCATCGCAGTGGGTACGCCAGATCGAGTCTTGCTTGGCGAGCGTCGGACTCTCCAGGCCGGAGGTTGCGCGGAGCCGCTCCCGCCACTCGCCGAGCTTGATCTCACCGGCCCGCGGGTCGCGCTTCTCGCCGCGCTTGAACCGGGCTTCCATGTCGGTGCCCCAGTTCTTCGCCACGCTCTTGAGCTTGTCCGTGAACGTGAGCTTCTTGCCGTCTGGCTTGCGGACGGTGCACTGCCATAAGCCGCTGGGCAGCTTCCTCAGATACATCCCTTCACCTCCTAACTCTCGTCGTCGCTCTTGTCGTCGTCCTGCTTGTCGCCGCCGACGTTCATCGGTGGCCACTCGGACTTGGTCTCGAAGCCCTCGCCCTCCGGCCCCGCGTGCATGCGGGGGAACTGCCACCCGTACCCGCCATGCTTGGCGCGCTCGGCTCGGTTGGCTCGCTCGCTGCGCTTGGCCTGGACGATGGCCGTGGCAAACGCAACGCCCTGATCCTGAACCCACTTGAACAGCCTCGATAGGTCGTCTGCATCGAGGTCGTCGGCGAAGTCGAGCGGGACCGAGATCGGGATGTGGATGAAGCCCGTCTTGTCATCGAGCGGGACGACCGGCGCCCAGACCCGGCCAGTCGTGTTCATGCTCACGGAGGGCATGGTGCCGCGCATCCTCCCAGTGGCAGGTTCCGGGCCAGGGATGCGGGCCTTAGCCCGGACGGTCTCGGGCGTGGCGACCGTGACCTCTTCCTGCGCCATGCCCGTGTCGTCGAGATCGACCGATCGAACGTCGCTGGCGCTGGCAGTAGCGGCGAGGTGAGCTAGGCCACTGGCCGCGGCGACTTTGGGTGCGTCTTTGCCCTCTCGCAGGATGGCTGTCACGAACGACGGGTGCCACCTGAGCACACGCGCTATCGCGTCAAGGCTGTCCATCCTTACGGGCCTGCCGCGCTCGACGGCGTTCCACGTGTTGATGTGGATGCCCGCGTCCTCAGCGGCGCGACGCTGCGAATGGATGGCGAGCTCAAGCCGCCGGTCCTTGACCAGGTCAGCCAGAGCGTCCCAATGCAGGTTCTCGCTCGTGTTGGCGGACATGTGGAGTTCCCCGTTCCCTTGTCCTTGTGTATTTCTTGTGCACCCAGCATATGACATGAGGGCTACACGAGTACAACAGGAAACGTGCTGGAGTTGTACACCCCTCACCCCCAGGTAATATCCATGTTCGATCGATGTTCGAAACATGTGCCACACGAACATGGGTGCGACTCGTGTACTACTCGTGTACTCTTGTAGATGTGAACGGAATCAAGATCCGGGGCGCAGGTCTGCGTGCGCTCCGTCACAGGAAGCGCCTCTCCGGCGCTGCACTCGGTTCGCAGACTGGCCGCACGGTCACGCAGATCTACCGCGTGGAGGGCGGCTCCCCCACCTCCCTGGAGTTCCTCGACAGCCTTGTCCCCCTGTTCGGTGCCGAGTCCGTCGCCGAGCTCATCGAGAACGACGACCAGCGCGGCACCTTCCTGGCCGCGCACCTGACCAGCGCGGGCACCGACTGATGACCCGTTCGCTGGCTGTGGACACCACCGGCAAGCTCCTCACGCCCGCCGAGATGGGCGCGATGTGATAACTCTCCCTTCTTGCATTAGAACACATCCGAGGCCGATGCCAGACGCATCAGTATATACCTCGAACTTTTCCCCAACTAGTGGAGGCTCACTAGGCACAGAGACTCTCCAAAAGAAACTCCGAAGTATGGATAGGGTAAACACTCACCTGTCGCACGCACTACGAAACACAATGCACTAGGTAGTACACAGAACTGTCGCCAGACTCTGGATAAACAACTAGACCTACACACAACGATCCTTGAGTCACATGACTTAGGTCAAGATCGTCACACATCACGGTAACATACTGTTAATCAACCAAGTCCCTAAGCCAAAAATATGATAAAACACAAGTCTCCAGCCTCTAGGCTGCACATAGGACTCTCGATTCTATTTAACACAAATCATGGAACATGAGTGAGCATCAAAGCCCTCAGACCAGAAAGGCATACAAATCGAGGTAAGATGATACCTCCATGCGTCCAAAACCAGTGTCTCGATCCATACAGGATATCCGAGACACTTACGAGGTCACGTGTCAACCACTAGGTCACAAATAGGTTGACCAAAAACCATAATGACCCTCGAAATAACACAAAATACTATTCGATATCATGGCACATTCGAACACCCTATAACACGGTCACGGCCCTCATAGGACGTCCACGACATCCACGTACAATAGGCTAACCAAGGGGTCGAAGTAAAGCCAATAAACATGGAGAAAACACCGAACACTGCTCGGGATAAGACCACTGTTCCGGGATCACTCGACACACAGATCTGACTCTCACAGAACATCCGAGGCATCCGTCGAGTCAAACGCCAACAAGACATTGAATACTGGGTTCACCGGAGCCTGAGACAACTTACATAAAACCCCAAAAATTGAAGACCATTAACATGGTGCAAGCCTGCGTTGCGATGATGAATGCGTCCAAAGGATGCATCTCGATGCCAGCAGAATGCGTCCAACCCTTACAGCACGTCAATGCATTGACTCGGTACAAGCTAGGGTCGCGTTAATAGATACGGCCATAGCCTATAGCGCGTTAAGCCAAGAATGCAGCTAAAGACTAGAGCGCGTTAATGAAGATTGTGGCCGCTACGTTAGTCGCATTCTTTAGGATCGCGTCCAACACTTGGACCTTGTCCCCTACCGCCTAACCGCCCCACTGTTCATATTCTTAGATGAACACAGTCACACGATATAGCGCGTAAATAGACGCACCCCCTGGGAGCTCCGCGTTAATACGTCGAACCCGAAAACTAGAAAAATCAGTGGATAAACCCCATTCCATGCCCCAATTGTCTCCAGAATGACGAGGATGCATTAGAAATCACCATATCATCCTTCCACAAGCTGGAAGAGATCAAACCACACACAAAATGACATGATATGGGTGATTGTTCACAAATCTACCCAAAATGACTCACGAGGGAAATCAGACTCCTACCAGCCCCAAATCTTGGCCAATTGCCACGAAACCAGTGAGAATGGCATCCAGACATGTCAGGGGTTCGAATGAAACCAACTGAACTAAAAACTATTGCCTGGAATGGCAAACTCGGCTCACACCCCCCGAAGCATGCATCATCGTAAATGAAGTAAAACCCGCTCGTATACGCACCGTTTGACTCCAAATTGTGAGGAAATGTAGGAAAAGAGTAGGGCATCTATCCCCCTACTTCCACTGAAGATCTCGTGCACCGAAACAGCCAATCCACATCGAAAATAATCACACGAGCAATCCACGTCAGTTTTGAATCCACGAATGGGATCGCGTTAATGCCATGCTCTGATCTTCACGCCATCACGCTCCAGATCAGCTCCATGTCATCGCCACCTCACCCAGCTCCATCACAGTTGTGCGCCCGGGGGAGAGGAGAAATGAGGAGAGAGAATGGGGAGAGAGAAATGAGCAACGTGAGGGAGGAGAGAGGAGGTTAAGAAATAAAAAGAAAAAAGAAATTATGTAATTTCCTCAAAATCTGATTTTTAGCCCAAAATTCCATAAACTCAAAAAATTACGAACAAATAGCCTACGAGATCATCAGAAAGAGCACAACGCATCTGCAGCATCCCTAAGTCTCAAAACTCAACAGTTCACTCTCCACGGGATTCCGCAACTTACATAGGAAAAAAACCCGTGTGGATCGTAAAATACAATTCGGGACCCACGAAAGCATCCGAAAGCTCTGTAGTTCCGATGCGAAGGATCCAAGGCAGTACAAGGGTCGTTGGCCAAAGCTAGCCACCCATTTAATTATTATGTCTTATTTGAAGGACATACTCCATTCCTTCTATATGTGATACCCAGGAAGGGGAGGTTGGCATGAGGCATGCAGACGTAGGAGTCGATGCAATAGGGGATTGGGGTCGACTCGGTATGTTGGGTGTACCTGATGATTCGATGCAAAGAAGGCCTGAGGTCGACTCGGTGTGCCAGAGCCCCACTGCGTCGACTCCAGATTTTGTCTGGGTCGATGCACCCCCTCCCTGTAGGAGCTTCTTTATTTCATTTATGGAAGGCCAACAGGAACCCTATGGTAATTAAATGCATGGGCCTGATTCTATTGCATATAAGTGAGGGAGAAAATAATCGTGTCTTGTTGGCCCAGAGTAAATGGCGGACAAGAAGGGGGGTTGAGAGTATTTAAACTACTGGATGGGGGTCCTTGTTCCCTCCCCTCTCACTAAGAACCGCCCGAAGCCAGGCGTGCATTTGAGGGTGGCCCCCTATAGCCGACTGCCCATAGTTAACGGTGCCCCTGCTAAGGCCATACCTGAGAAACATTCGGCCTCAGAGGGAGAAGATGAGAATAATTGGGGATAAGCTTTATGCATGATGGGAGGTATCGAGACTTGAATTCCTTCCAAGGTACTATCCCTCAAAGAGGTGGTCTATTGCGCCGGGACTTTATGCCTTTGATTTTTAAACCCTTGACATGCATACGACCAGGGTTTTTTCTGCGGGGACTTTGCCTCTCTTGACATGCCTTTATTCACAGATTTTACATTTAAAGAATTTTGACTTTGATAATGGCCCTTGTCGGCTAGATTCATCATGAAAACTCATTTTATTTTGGGTCAAGACTACCCCTATTTGAGACTTCTCTCGTATTGGGGAGTACCTAGGTTGGTTATCTTGTCTGTCAACCTCCTGCCCCTATACTTAGCCGAACGAAGAAGAGAAAAAGGTTTTCACGTATACTCATGGTATGGCCAAAGCAGTAACGGTGTTTACCAAAGGAGCCGGCTAAGGACGCCGTGAAGTGTGTGGGATGCCCAGCTAAGAGTTGCCCTTAAGAAGCGGGGAGGGAATGCTGAACTCCTAGCACGGGGTTCTTAATAACCAGAGGTGCTGCAAAAGCAGGCCAAAAGACTCTTTCTGAATTTTAATTAAAGATAAGGGCCTAGGATAAGAATCTAAATACCACTCTTAATCATGTTAAGAAGCACTTCATTTTAAAAATCATGCATTAAGTAATGAGGTAATGATATCACGAAAATACGTACTTACTCCAATATGTTACCTTATGCTCTTTTGAAATAGTAGCTGCCACCGGAGGTGATGTTAATCCTCGTGGGATTTGTCCTCAATGGCAGGGAAAAGATTGGAAGCCAAGGTTTGAAGAGGCTTAACATGAAGGAGTGGTGCCCAGACCAAACTCAGACGAATAAGGAGAAAAGGAAGAGAGGCGAGGGCTAAAACTCCCTTGCTAAGGTGCATAGACCCTGATTACAATGAATAGTCTATAGAAGAAGTGGAGAATCAAGAGGAGGAGTGAGGACTAAAGTCTCGGAAGTAGTGGGAGAAAGGGCAGATGCCCAAAGCGGTGGATGCAGAAGAAGTCGGGTTAGACCAGGAATCAGAAGGGATTATGAGGAGAAATTGGTAGATGGAATGGGGAGGATCCAGAGGGTCCAGAGACTGTGGAGGAGAATCATGATGGGAAGGAGAATCCGGAGGCTCTGGAGGGTGAAAATACCGAGGGACATGATGCCCCCGAAAGAGGTATGGGAAAAGATGATGGAAGAGGAAGAAGAGAATAAAGGACGCGATGTCCTGAAGAAGCAGGAGGAGGAATCGGAAGAATGATGGAGGGTTTAGAGGTTCTGGAGGTTCTAGAGGAATAGAATCAGAAGGGTCATGATGCCCTAGGCGGAGAGAAAATTCTGGAGGGACGTGATGCCCTGGGGAGAGTGGGCTGGAGGAGGAAGAAGGGTCTGGAGGTTCCAAAGGAATGGAAAGGGGAGGGACGCGATGCCCAAGGAGAATCAGTGAGAGGCCCGGAGGACCCGGGCGTGAGGGTGTGTAGGGGTGCGATGCCCAAAGAGGGAGGTCTGGAGATTCCGGAGGACTGAGACACCATGGGGCGTGACGCCCTAGGAGGGCAAGAGAGAAATCTGGAGGGTCCAGATGCAAGGGTGTGGAGTGGGTGTGATGCCCACCAAGTAGAGAAGAATCCAGAGGATCCGGACATAAGAGGTGGAAAGGGGCACGGTGCCCTGAGAGAAGATTGGAGGGGGTGCAATACCCAGATAGTGTAAGGGGACTAGGAGATCCCAAGGACAGGGATAAATGCGACGGGAAACATGGATGATCCGGAGGTTCCGGAAGGCGGGGAAGATATGGCTCCGAAAATCTGAAAAAGAAGAAGTGCAAATGCATGCGAATGTAATGCAACAGATACGATGGATGTATGGAATGCATGAGATGCAAAGAATATAAAGGGCGAGAGAATGAGATCCTCCTCCTTACCCGACGGATGGCCCATAGGGAGGAATCGGCGATAGACAAAAGTGTGGATGAAGTGGGATGGAAAAGGGAGTAGGTAGTGGAAGGCACCTTAACGGTAGAATGACCGCCCCTCCACAGCATCGAAAGCATGTAGCCGATCGGCCCAATGGATAAGACAAAAGCCCATGATGAAGCTTCAATAGTAAATGACAACTCCCTTGCAAAGTGAAGAACAATAGTGTGAGGGAGTTGGAAAATTGGAACGTGAAGCATTGTGTTGCCCAAGGATTGTGGCGTGTGAAGAGTTCTGAACAAAATGGGCATTCGCCCCTTATACGGAAGGATGGGTTCGAGATTGGAAAACTGGGACAAGGGGTGCCCTGCCCGGCCCAGAGACATGGACTTATACGGCATCAACGCTTGACATTCTCTTTTAATGAGCAACGGTGGGGACTTGGCCTCTTCAACCATGCTCGGCACGAAAACATGGATTGACATCCGGCAAATAAATTCTTGCATCTTGAATGGCACGGCCATGGCCATAGATCGAGAGTGATGGGGTTTGCCCCTTTCCTGAGCATTGAGCTGGTGCGGCTGGACTTCGTCCTCATTCAGGTACTACGGGAGAGATGGGATCGAGTGAGCAGGGCCTTCCTAATGCCCTGGGGACATATGGTCCCCTCCCTAGAGGATGTAGCAAGGATTATTGGGCTGAGGGTGGATGGGGAGGCAGTGAGTGGCGTGACTCACCCCGATTATAGTGACCAGGCACGCAGACTCTTAGACTTAAAGACAGTGGCAGGAGGGCCCAGGGATTGTAGGATAGTGAATAGGGCTGAGCTGATGGAGTCACTCGATTTGGAGGAGGGATGCTTGAGGGCTAGGGAGAGTCTGGAGGCGTACGCAGCCAGGATGGCTAAGAGAGCGAGGGCCACTTTTTGTTCGGACCCCTCCCAGAGAGAGAGAGCAGACCTAGATTTGAGGAGGTTCCTATTCTTGGTGCTGGGGAGACTACTGCTGGGGACAAAGGGGGATGACATGAACTGTCAGTTCCTAGGGCTGCTGGAGGACCTGGACCAGGTAGGGAGATATGCGTGGGGTGCTGCCATGCTAGCCTACCTACTGGCAGACTTGTCTACAGGGACAGGTCGGGAGACGACTGTTAGTGGCTTCGCACCTCTCCTTCAGGTATGCAATTTTCTTATGCTTATGCTTATACTTATGCTTCTATCTATGCTTATATGATGATGATGATGTGCTAATGAATATGTGGATGCAGATTTGGATCCATTTGTACATCCCGATGGGGTGAGCTAGAGTCCTCTGCCCTGAGGCGGTTCCCCTGGCCCGACGCTGGCTCCCGTCCGTGACAGGCGCCCCACATGCCTACGAGCTGCAGGTCGTGAGATGGGAGGTTCGTGACTACCCGGCATCCATGGTATGTATGCTATGTTTATGCATTTATCTTAATTCCTATTTATGAGTATGTGATGTTTATGAAATGTGTGGAATGTAGGTGGTGTGGCGGCCCTGCCTGGGCATGACGAATGAGGACCAGCCATGGGTTGCAGCGGGTCAACACTTGTTCGGGCGGGAGATTTGGCTCCATTGCCTGAATGAGATTGAGCCGCTATGCCTTAGGCTGGTGATGAGGACTCTCGGCCTACACCAGGAGTGGGTCGAGGTAGCAGAGCCATGCAGGGTCGACCGAAAGACTCAGGGACGTGCCATGACGACAGACTAGCGACTGCGCTTCCCAGAGCAGTATGCCGACTGGCAGAGGGGTGGCACCCCAGTCGTCTCCCAGGCAGTGGATAGCATGACATACCTTTGGGCTTTATGGAGGACATATGCCAACTGGCCTCAGATGAGGCCACGAGGGGTACGTAGAAATACATGCCTTTGTGTCTATATGCTTTATGTGATAAACATGCGACTAATCAGTGACGAATGTAGGATGGGCGGGATGCAGTGGCAGTGGACATGTAGGTACAGCTCCGCACCCTGGAGGCCCAACTAGCAGTTGCGCGATCCGAGCTGCAGACACTGGTGAGTATGCTGTCCTAAATGCTATGTTATGAGTGTTGAAGTTGGGTGGTCAGCGACTGACGATCTCTTAAATGATGCAGCGTGCTCAGCAGAGGTTGGCAGCGAGAGATATGGGAGGGGCTTCCAGCTCGAGTGCAGTGGACCAGAGTGCCCAGCTCGCTTCCTTAGAGGAGCAGCTGGCGAGGGCAGTGAGGTGGGCCGAGACAACTGAGCGTGACCTGGTGGCATCAGTAAGAAAGATTATTTAAATTAATAATGTGGTGATTATCAATCTTACTTGGTTGCGGGGTGTTGCAGAGGTGGGAGCTTCAGGAGGCGATGACTCAGGCTGCCTTGGCGAGTACTGAGCTTACGATCCATGACCAGCAGGTCATGGAGCTTGAGGAGGAGCGACAGAGGCTTGCCAGGGAGTTGGAGGAGATGAGACAGCGAGCTTCCGAGGAGCTGGCAAAGGAGAGGTAGCGAGCCTTAGCTGAGTTGGCAGAGGAGAGGCGACGGGCCTCAGAGGAGTTGCAGTGAGTCATAGAGGATCAGCCTCGAGAGGCCGAGGAGTTGCCCCGAGAGACAGTGGAGCTACAGCTGCTACTTCGGATGGAGCGACGGGAGCGTGAACGTGAGAGAGCGGAGCTAGCCGAGGTGAGGCTTCGCTTGGCGGCAGTAGAGGAGTGCGCGAGGTTGGCGGAGGAGTGCTATCGGAGGGGCCGGGAGCGGGTGCGAGCTGAGGGATGCCTGAGTGCCTACTCTAGCTCGAGTTTCCTCGTGGGCTCTTCTACTCATGATAGGAGGGAGGATGCAGACCGTGCCCAGGCCGAGAGCTCGGCTGCCAGCCAGGGGTCGATGAGGCCCCCACAAACTCGTCTGAGGGAGAGAGATGGTGTAGAGAGCAGTGAGAGGAGAGAGGAGGGCGGTGGTGAGAGCTAGAGAGATTATCTCCTTTTGCACTTTTGTACACATATGATGATTATGAAATGAAAGATACATTTTGTTACCTGAGTTTGTTCCTTTTGAGCTTGTGTCCGTGTGTACTCGTTTTTCCTCATCCCTGCGTTTACTTGGAGCAAACTGGTTAGTTAATCTGTTCGGCTTGGCCCCTTGCTCAATAAGCAAGGGGTTGTTCTTCTTTGACCCCGAAAAACCTGACGCATCACACCATCCATCTCCTCTGCCTGAGGTTAAGATCCTTCTAAGTCCATGAATTTTAGGCCGTACGGTCCCTCTTACCGATGATTAATCAAGGGTTTTCCCCTCTCCGAGGGGATGTAATTAACGTCGTGACCTTTATGGCGCGGCGGGTTCTCAGTCTGGAGACGATACACACAATCGTCTGACTAGTCAGATTGAGCACACCCAGGGCTTCCTTGAAGCTCGAATAAATCGTCACCTAGGGGACTGGCACACCCTCGCACTAATAAACTGAATAACCAAACGAACAGATGAACAAATGAATAATCAAAATAATGCCCCTGGAAAGTGCGTCCACAGCCTCCCTTGCTTGTTGTCATCAAATTTTGCCCTCCGGCTAGCCAGCACTTGGAATGTGTTGTGGGTGGGCACGGTCAGGATGATCCGATCCTGCAGAACTTCGGCGCCGCGGCCATTGAAGTAGACTCAGACACCCTCGATCAACATAGATTTCCCAAATGCTTATAATCGGCCCTAGGGAGCAGCAGCAATTCTCACTTTGGAACTCTTCTTGTTGCCCCCAGGGGGCTTCTTCTTATGTGTCGCAGTCGGGCAAATAGTATGGTGGACGTGGCAGCTCACGATCACCGGGCTCTTCCGCAAAGTTTTCTTAATTCGGCCCTCACTTCGATAGGCCACAGCTTTGTTGTTCTTCAGCTCTGCAGGTTCAGAACTCTCCATGTCTAGGAGGCCCACGAATGCAACTCGCAGGAAGTTGGGGAAGCCAACGATTAGGGAAAAGTTGCCAAAGGTGGTAGGCACGACAAGGTAGCCGTATACAGCATGATCGGCCATGATTTGGGGACCGAAAATAAGTCCAGACAGTCCACTCACCATTACTTTGACCTACAAGGAGAGAAACAAGATGAATGAATAATTGACATTTGAAATAGTTGAGTGGGGGCCCCATGGTCCTTCTATTTTGGCGAAAAGATGAAGGGAGGTTGAGTCACACCGGGTGTGCCAATTTGATGGAATATTTTTTATTTATTTATTTACTTATCAATTTATTTGCATAGGCGTGCCAGTCACTGAGTGACAAATTTATTATGCGCACTGTCTGACTAACCAAATAATTGTGAGTGATCGTGTCGGGACTCAGAACCCGCCTACCGTAAAGGCTACGACGTTAATTACATCCTTCCAGAAGAAGGAAAACCCTTGATTAATCACCAAAATAGAAATACCATGGGGCCCATAGAATATATGAACGATGTAATTACATGCAAGCACACAATATGGTAGTATTTATTTATTAGACTGGCTACCAGTATAGGGCAGAGAACATAGGTCCGAGGACCGCCATCACACATAGCGAATGCTTTTAGTCGGGCATAACCTGACTTTCTGTCAATGCCATTTGATATACCGAGGGATCGATCAGGCAAGCATGGATTAAAGTGATATGTATGTATATATATCAATGCATAATGCATATATTAACCAGAACATGATGGAAGATAGATTTAACTTAAACAATTTCTTTTATCTCACTCACGGTCAATTAGGTCGATCAATCCTTGCCATGGAAGGTAAGGGTTGACCCGGGAGTGAGTGAGGGGTTAAAACGGTGTGGAGGGGGGTAGTTTATTCAAATCCGGCGTGATGGGGCATAGGTATAGGTTAAAATGGCACGACGTAGTGTAGGAGAATGGTTAAATCGACACGGGCGGTGCAAAGGAGCTCAACCGGCGCGGGGTGCATGGTGCACGCCGAATTGGGCCACACCGTGAAGACAAGGCTGGCAGTTTAAGGGTTTTGAGTGTGATGTTAAAATGGTGCGGAGGGGGTGCACACTGGAATAGGGCGTGTCGGGCTTGGCGTGTGCCGGATTAAGGCATAATTTCCAATTTTTAAGCCATTTGAGTTGTAGAGTGATCTTTTTGACTTTTTGATGTTTATCAGATTGATTAAATGAGCTAATTCATGTTCTAAATGCCCTGGAGGTAGGGCCAAGGCTTGTGCGAGGTCCATACTCGAGCACTTGCCAGTTTAAAACACATTCGAAGTCATCATAGCTTGTATTATAGTGGTAATTGATTGAATTAACCCAATAAAATTTGGGCAGCATCTCCCCATATCCAGAGGGTCACAGGGGAGAAGCGGAGGCATACCCACGAAATTAGGGTAAGCTTCTGAATACCGGGGGTCAAGACGGTGATCGACGGGCCCTGATGGATGGAAACCCCAAGGGCTAGCCTGCAAGGGGCACCAATGTTCCATGGGCCAGGATATATTTCAAAGGGATAGCCGGGATGGGAGAAAACCCTGAGGGCTAGCCTACGATGGGTACACAACCCACGGCCACCACCATTCCCCCTTAGGGATAGTGGATTTAGTGTCGGGCCACAAGCCCTATTCTTATTCACCTTTTAATGGCCCATAGAGGTACATGTCATATGAAGACAAGACCCTATGACCCTTGTTGGGTCTCCTCTGGGCTTGATCAGCAGTGTGTAGTCTGCTATGTGCTGAAGGTGTTTTGAATGATTGGCAACAACAACGTTGACCAGGTTGACTAAGAATGTTGACTTGGGTGACATCATATTGACCATGGCTATGATGTGTATTTTGATGATTGCCGAATTGATCCCAAATCCTCCTTAAGTGATCCATTCACATTTCAAAACCTTCCGCTCCCGCCATCTTCACAAATTCCCGCATATAGTGGCTATGGTGGAGTCGGTGACCCATTTGTGTACTTGAAGGAGTTTCTTTATGAGTCAGCCCAGTTTCAACATGACCAATGCTTGATGGCCTATCTATTTGGTCTGTCATTAGAAAGTTCAGCTCGAGATTGGTTCTTCTCTTTGTCACAAGAGTAAATTGTGAATTTTTCAGCCGTTCAAGAGAAGTTCATTCACCAGTTTCAAGACCAGGCTGGGCCCAGATATTCTATGGTGGATCTGGCCCATGAGAAGATGAAGCCCGACGAGGATTTCTGCACCTTTGGTGATCACTGGCTTCGCTTGGCCATGCAAGTCCCAAGGTACATTCCGAAGCCAGAGCAAATCAAGATGTTAATTTTCAATGCAACACACGAGTATTGGTTTATCTTAGCTTTGAATGATATCACTTCTTGGCAATAACTTTATAGTTGTGCCCGCTTCGTTCATCAATATCTTCAAGATTCCCTTGATACTGAGCCTTCCCCATCTTCCACGTCTACATACACTTTGCTTCCGCGTCCACTCCAGCATACCATCCCTCCGCTCTTACGCACCTATCCGCTCCTACGAGCCAACCATCCATAAGTCAACTTTCCGCTTCCATACACACACTCTCATCTCCATGTCCCCCAATCAAGGGAACACCACATCCCGAGCAAGTGGATGTCATCCACTACATACCGCCACGCCCCGCTCCACATTTGTCTCTACCTAGTCTCTCCACTAGTCGCCGCACACCATTTCCTATGCAACATCTACTTCTATGTCTGCAACCTTCTCCGCCTTCATCCCATATCCCTCGACAATCAACCTGGCCCAAAGCAGGCTCCTAGTTCTTCGTTGCCGGAGTCTTTTATCGATATATTTTAGGCTTTGACGGCCACTCACACATTGCAACTCCCTTCAGTTGTGCCTTGCCGACTCGCAGCTTGGAATATGCTTCAGTTCTGTAATTTTCACCACCAGTTGGGGCATTTGGTCGAGGATTTCTCCGAGTTCTGAGATTATCTTTATGATCTAGACGATAAGAAGAGGATTGATTGGACCACCATGCATAAAGTTATTTTAGATCTTCGCAGCAAGCAACAGCAAGAAGTATCACCCAAGTAGCTGTCTCCATCACTGCAAGACCAGGGGCACCCCTGTTATTCCTCTTCGTCTAGTGTTGCACCCGCTCCATCATCCGTTCCGTTGCCTAGTCCATCAACCGTTCCCTCACCTTTGTCTCCACCTACCCCATCGCCATCTCCTACCCTGACTTCATTGCCGCCACCTACCCAAGCCTCTGCTCAGGAAGGTACCTCTACCCCATCATTCACTCCCATTGCCACCCCTGCTTTCGCTCCTAACATTGCCCGATGTGTCATCTCGGCATGTCGACGGTGGGCATCGCGTGCCTTCTCGCCTTCATCATACCGTCTTCTTTGCAAGCACCATCTCCATCACCTCCCTCTTCATCATCCTTATTGCCCGCGTCGCCTCTGTCTCCGCTACCTTTGTCCACTACATCTCCATTGCCGTCACCATCTCCACCCTCTCCTTTGTCCCCTTTGCTCGAGCTGGAGCAAGCTGCACCTTTACCCCCACCTTTGCCTTCTCCTTTACCCCTACCCACAGTCGAGCCTTCCATTGCCTCCGCACCTTTGCCGCCTTTACTTCCACCCGCACCTGAATCTATCTTTACCATCACACCTTTACCTACATCTGAGCCTAGCATTACCTCCACACCTTCACCTTTGCCTTTACCTCCGCCTAGACCGGAGTCTATGATTGCCGTTATCCCTCTTCCACCTCCTCCCGTATCTTCTAAGCCCTCTACATCGCCTCCTATTTCCACCCCACGGAGCAGGTGTGCGATCCCTTTGGTGCCCCTTGGGTTGTGTCCCCATGGAGACAATGAGCCAAGTCAGGATGGTTTAGTGCCGGTTCTACGTTTCAAAGCTCAAGATTATATCTGCCACATGTCGATCCGGGTTCTGGTCCCTGGCTGTTTTCGAGATGATGAGCCTGCACTTCTAATGAAGACGACAACCAAGAAGAGCTCTCATGCACTGGTGTGGGTTTCTTCTAAAGCGAGGCCTGTAGCAATCTCATTGCCCGCCGGTGGATTCACTATTGATGCTATTATTACCCCTCGCTCCATTGCTATTCAGTTCACTGGCCGAGAGGAGTTCTCTACCAGCATGGTGCTAACTCATACGGCCGCCAAGAGTTTGATGAATTCCATGTTCAAGGGGCAATTGATCGTACTCTCAGGATTTTTTAAGGACATTCCGCACTCTTTATGTGATCTCCCTCACTTTATTGGTAAGCCAGCCACGTCAACACCGTGCATTACTCTCCCTCAATTTCCTCCTGTTCTTCTATCGAGGGTGTTATGCTTCATGTCGAATTGCCGAGTGGAGTTGCCAAATCTCATGCTGCTAGTGCCAAGTGACAAAACTCCATGGTTTTCTGATGCTCATCCATTTAAGTAGTTCACTGTTCAAGAATGTCAACATATTGTTAGCACTGGATGTCTAGGGGCAACCGCCCCAGTGACACTGGTTGTCTTTCGGACCGTTCGCTGTGGCTAGCCATGTTGCCTATGGCTACTTGGCTGTGCCGATTAAGTTGGGCAGCTTCCCGCTCGTCGTCGGCTTCCCCAACTTCTTGGGGGTCACGTTCGTGGAACTCCTGGAGACCCAGGAGGTGGACTTCATCGCCGCTGCAACGGCGACATCTGACAAAACCAAGATGGTGGGCTGCCATGTCCATCAAGCTGCTCCTTGCGTCCTCACTAACCGGAAGCGCACACCAGGTACCAGGAGGGCAGCCAAGAAAAACGCCGGCACACTGCAGAGCCGGCTGTCTACCTCGGGCAAGTCCATACTCATCGGAGGAGTCCGAGTACTCTTAAATGGTCGCCAGGCCAGAATCACACCCGACAGGATGGTTGCAGCAGTGTCAGTGTACAATCCCTTTGAAGTACTGGCCCAAATCAAGATAGATCGTTCAGAGTCCAAGACAAAGAGAGGGTTGGCCCCGAAGCCAGCCAAGCTCAAACAGGTCTGGGTGCCCAAGAGGACCCATGTTGTCCCTGCCATAGGGGGGAAATCCAAGAGGGTCCACCAAGGAAGACCGAAGAAAGCTATACGAGATGAGAAGATAGCCCTGGCCCACACCTCCCCGACATCTACTGTTCATGCCCAGCTGAGAGAAGGGTCCCACCATTGCATCCATTGCTGTAAGAAGGCCTGTTCAAGGCACCCTACCCGCATGCCCCCAGTACAAGCGGGGGCACTATCACCTACTTTCCTAGCTTTGCAAGAGTGGGAAGAAAAAAATCATGCTATCAGAAGCTGTTTACGTGGCCCATGGACCATCCTCTCAAGCCAGCAGAGATTAGCACAGGCCGCAGGAGACATCCAAGAGGGCCACCAACCTCACACTCCGCAAGGAGCAGGGTCGGCAGGCCGTCAATGCTGCTGCAACATTTCACCTCCGCGAAAGCCGGGGGCAAAGATTGCGGCCTCCGAGAGGCCAGCCATCCTCTGGAGACCATTCACTAGAAGAATAATGGAGAATGGAAGCCTCCGAACCTCCACCTACAACATAGCTGGAATGACCAGCCGCTGTGGGGTTTTAACCCTGGACTATAGTGAGGTCACCATGCTCACCGAAGAGCCGGAGCCCACTACCAGAAGACAATGGGTGGCGGCTGATGTAGCCCAAGCCCACATTGAAGACCCCGACGTAGATTTGATGACGATGATTGCGAATGTGATCACTGCTGGGGATGATGGCGAGGAACCCGCGCCCGCTTCAACTATGCCGGTCGAAGGGCAAGGCCATGCCTCTAGCTCCTCTATGCCCGACCCGACCACCATGATGTTGATGATACAAAAATACGAACAAGAAATTGAGGCGCTAAAGAGGCAACTCAGCGACACTAATTTAAATGCTCCGGCCCCAAGGTAGGTTGAGCTACCTCCTGAAACTTCACAGCGAGGTGCTAATGAATGTGAAGCTGCCCTCTCGACCACGGCCCCTCAGTCGACACTTGATTATGCTGGGGGCATGGTCCCGACTCCACAGCTTGCTCCCCCGCTTCAGGGGATTGCTACTATACCTCAGCCAACAGCATTGGTGCCGCCGCCGATGCAACAAGCTCCATGCTGTCCAAGTCCGGTCGACCTGGCAACAATGAATGAAACGATGATAGAGCCAATGATAGAAAAGAAGCTGGCAGAGCGAGGCGGTGACGATCATGCCTTGTTCGATGTATACAAGATGTCGTACCCGGTCCACCATGCTGTCAAGAGACTATCTCCCGACGTTAGCAAGCAGTCGAAGTTTGATAAATTCAACGGACAAGGTTTGTCGAAGGAGCATATAGAATACTACATCAATGTGATGGGCGATTTGGCGACCGATGAGTCGTGCCTGCTAAAATTCTTCAAGTACTCATTGACGGGACTTACTTTCGAATGGTACTCCAACCTGCCAACTGGAGCAATCAACGATTGGCCGGATATGCAGCGGCAATTCCGGGAGCGGTTCCATGTAGCCGAAAGGGAAATAACCATTGCCGAGCTCTATATCTCCAAGCAAAAGAATGATGAGACGGCTTTGGATTACATTAAAAGATGGTCAGACCTTAGCATGAGATGTAAGCGTCCGTCACACTAAGAAGACGTGATCCAAATCTGCAAATAGAACCTAAAGTGAGATATACTTGAAAAAATGATTGGGATCGAGATTAAGTCCTTTGACCGGCTAAACAATGTGATGGCCGAGATCGAGGTTTTCCTCTCCAGTTGTCCTCCCGCTTCCGCTTTTGCAAGCCAGAAGGCCCGGTTCGCTGGTAAACGGCCAGTGCCGAAAGAAGCTTGCACAATTGACTTCAAGGAGTTCGAACCGCAAAAGAACAGAGATAAAGGCGTTGTAGATCCTTCCCCTGCTGAACCTGACGAACAACAAGAGGGCCCGTCTTTACGGACCAAAATGAAGCAACTATACTCCTTTCCTAAGGAAAAGACCCAGCTCTTGTTTAAATGGGCCACCAAATATAATAGGGTCACCTTGCCGGAGCCGAAGAGGCCTGTAGACGCTAGAAGAAAAGATAATCCCCGCTTCTGCCCGTGTCACCAGATGATCGGACATTCTGTTGAAGATTGCTATCCATTCAAGGACGCTATCCTCACTCTCCCTCACCCTCTCTCTCACGTTCTCTCTCCTCCGCCCCCTTCTCTCTCGGTTCGGGCCGTGTCGACCCCAGATCGTAATGCAGGAGGTACCGTTGGACTCGGCTCGTCCTGAGGATCGCGTCGGTGCTTTCCATTCCGCGGTTCGTGGGGCGTGGGAACGGGACGGGTCGGGAGAGGTCGCGGAGCTCCGTCGTCTGCATGTACGTTTTTCGAGGTTAGCGTCACAATCAAGGTAAGGGGATGGACTCCTTACTTCGCTAGGATCACTTTGGTACCACATGCACGTCCATGCGTAGACATTTTCACCGTTTTTCATACAGATTATATTTTTGGGGTTTTTAGGCTAAAATGCTTGTAAAATTCACCATGGTCATTATATTTCCATTTTGATGCATGTCGTAGTTGTAAAAGTTCATAGTTTAGCTTCTCCTACCCTTTTTCCTTTGTTCCGCATCGATCCGGCTCGACCGGAGGGGAGTTCACCTCCGAACTCGTCCCTCCCATTTCTCAGCTGGTATAACGCGCCTTCCAGAGTCCGTTATACCCATAACAGACCCTTGGGGGTGCGTTATGTTCAGCTTAACGGACCATCACCAGTCTGTCATGTTGAACATAACGGACCGCCTAGGGCCGTTATGTGGCTGTTGTTTTTGTAGGTCCGTAGGTTGTTTGGCATGATGGACCAGGTCCCGTCCGTCATGGCCAACATAACGCCCTTCTGTAGGTGCATTATGTGGTGTAAAAACTGTAGATGTTTTTGGGTTTTCATGCGTTCTGGTGACTTTAACGGACCGAGTCCGGTGCGTTATAGTCACATAACGCACCAGTCTTGGCATATTATGTTTCGTGTGGTTTCAATGACTATTCGGGTGAGTATAACGCGCAAGGAGAGGCGCATCATACTGAGCATAACGCTCCAGTGATGGCGCGTTATGGTCTGCATGTCTGTGTTCATTTTATTATTCGGCTGAGCATAACGGCTTGGGGGAGGCGCGTTATGTTCACATAACCACCGACCATGGTCCGTTATACTCTGTTATTTCTGGAAATCTTAGAAAAGCATGCATAATTCCCATCTAATGTATTCCAAGCTCTATTCACGTTATTTTATGATCAATGGCTCGCTCCTAGAATCCCAATAGAGTGCTTCGACTTCCCATGTGATGGAACCACTAGTCGTAGGCTTAGACTTCATGAAATGTCGACCCACCCGGGAGAGGTGGAGGGGCAGTCCCATTAAACGGTTTAAGCTAGTATCGTGGGTCCCCGGCTTTACCGTAGCGCTCTACGTGGGGGAAAATCTAGCTGGAGGCCTGGCCCTAGGCAAGGGTCAATGTGTGTACACGTGGTAAGAGGAGAGGGATGACACTGACGAGTGTCAGTCTGACTAGTTCTTGGTTGGTACGGTTCAATTATGCCTCTCGCTTATTGCGTTCAAGACTCGCGAGTTACTGGAGATGTAGTGTAAGCCGTCAGGGGATGCATCTGGTCTCTCTCTTCTGGTAGATTTCTCCTGTTCTTTCTCCTATCACTGGAATAGTTAAGTTTATTCTGTTGGTAGATTTAGTTTTTACCGCTAGTTCCTGTTGCTAGCTGCTGCTCCTGTTATCCATTTGTTTATGTTGGCATCCCATTAGCCGTTTTACTTGCCTAGATAGACCTTTCTGTTCTAGTCTAGTAGCATGTTGAATTAGTGCATCTGCCTATTTAATTGTCTAAATGCATGCTCTAATTGTATTTTTAATTGCCTGCTTACTTGTTTAGTGTGTTGTAGGGATCCGCGTGACCCCTACTGAGTCTGGCTGTGACTCACCCTTCCTTCTTACAGATGAGCCGTCCCAGCCGCCTGCCAGTGGTCCTCGTGGTTTTGGAGACCGCGCATAGAGTGCCAGCCATCGGTCTGTCTTTTTGTGTTTTTGTCCGGGGTATGCCCCGTGTAGTTGTTGTCTTGTCTTTTCTTTTCGCTGTGGGACTTGTACATTCTTACCTATTGTTGTAAATCTGGACTAGTGTATATAAATACCACTCTGATATTTTAATTACTTCTGCATTATTTTACTAATCATTGCTAAAATTAATACTGCACGCCTACCAATTCCAATTTCTAATACAATCCCTCGACAAACCCCACTAACCCTTCAGGGGCCTCATCAGCCTCTTGGGTAGCGTCCCCAATTCTTGGTCGCGGTAGTCCGATATTTATATCGGGTTATCAGTACCCTGAACTCTGAGTCGTTACACTCTTCCTCTATGGGAAGTCACTGGTGAGGTGGTCGCTCAATTTGTCTAGCATAACATCACCTACCGATTCGACACTCCCAGTCGCATGGTCTCTGACAACGGGACGCCATTCAAGAACGAGGCCGTGTACCAGTTGGCAGCCAAGTTTCACATCGACTGGAGTACTTCTTCAGTCTACAACCCACAGGCCAACGATTTGGTCAAGGCCTTCAACAAGACTCTCTGCAAGCTCTTGGCTAAAATTGTTAGTCACCGAAAACATGACTGGGGTGAAAAGGTCTCCGAGGCGTTATGATGGAGACATCACCGCCACCTCCCTCTGGCTCGGGTCGTCCACACTCTCGAGATTGGATTGTGCTCAAGCTTCATCTCACATGGGTCCCATTGTAGGTGTTTGATAAAGGAAGTGTAGAATCCAGGTTATAGAACCTGTTCGGTCTAAGTTCATATTCCGCATTAGACTCTGCTTGTCTCCAAAAATTTTAATTGGGTAATAGATCCATTCAATCCCCCCTTTCTAGATCTTCTACAGATATTCCATCTGTAGGATTTGGCCTCTAGGTGTCCATACGATTTTCATCAGCATCAACAGGCACTGACATCTTTAGATTTAACAGGAATTAATCTGTTTTGGTGATACAGTTAAATATTGCAGGGTTTTGGCATCCTGTCCACAGGGCGCACATAATAAATAGCGGCTGACGGATAAGGCGTTGTTTCTATTTCATGCATAGGTACTTGAAACATCTAATTTTTTTCTATAAACAATTCGCGTAAAGACCTCAGGTATTAGCGTCCTGTTTTCCAGGCGAAGAAAAGAATGGGCGTCCCACATGTTGGGCGCCGATTCTAGCTTCCTTCAATCCCGCTATCACTCCCTTCATCTCGATGACCTACACCCGGGACTGGTCTCGCTCACCCCTCAGCCTTGTAGCCTCAGCTCGAAGCCGCTATACCTCCCCCTCATCTGCATGATGGTGGGCCGCTCTCGCGCTCAATCATGCCTATGCTCGAAGCCACCTGTGCTCGAAGCTGCTCTGGCTCGCTCAATGCTACTGTCATCTCCCTCGTCTGCATAAGTATTCATCATGGCTAGTCAATTGCATTTTGCATCAGCATGAGCATTTAGTAGAATAGAAGTCGGTTGGTTTGCTTACCCTCTCCGTGAGAGTGGCCTCGCCCTCCTCGGCCCGAGCAACTGCCCGTGCAAAGTCGGCATCTCGCTCAGCTCAGCCTCCGACTGGCTGGGAGGAAGAAGAAGGAGCATCTGGTCCCTACCGTTATGTCCCCTCAGCTCGCTGCATTTAAAGATCAAACATTAGTCAGTCAAGTCCCATAAGCATTTGCATTTTAAGTCTAGCATAAATAAAACTCACCAGAAGCTCCAGCGCACGCTGGAACTCATCCCTCTATTGTACGGTGGAGTGGAGGAGACCCTGGAGCTCCACTATCCGTCCCTGAGGGTCTAGCTGCATGTAGAAAGTCCAGGTGTCAGTGCATTAGGAATCACTAGAAAGCCTAAGTTTAGAAAGTCATACCGATCGTCGGGCACCACGGAACACCTGGTCTCCATATCTCTTAGCGTAGGCCTTTAGATAGGCCTCATCACTGGTAGCTCAGGCTTTCACCTCCCTACCTCTCAGTGACCAGTCGCGCACCTGGTCAATCGCCCGGATGACCCAGTCGATCTCACCGCTCAGTCCCTTCGAGGACTATCCCATGCGCTCATCGTCTCTAGCAGGGAACTCCACATCTGGCTGGTGGACTCCCCTGGTCCTCATGATTAGGCAGTAGTGAAGTGGCTTGATGATGTTCATGCAGCGTAGCCACATGTCCCGTCCTGAGTAAGCCTAGGCCACCTCCACCCAGGGCTGTACCTCGTGAACCTCGTCACTGTACGGTGTCCAGCGCACCTGAAAGGGTAGGCATTTGGGTTAAGTGTCAACATTTAGAAGTATTTTAAGCGCATTTAGAAGCTTAAGTCTAGAGTCTTACCGATGCATAGGGAAATGTGTCCATATCATCCTAGATCACCTGCGCTAAGCGTCGCAGTGACCTCGTGTCCCGAACTGCCATCCATCGTCTCGCAATCGGTACCCAATCCGGATGTACCTCTTTTCCCTGCCCTAGGCTGGGAAGGTATAGGTAGCTCCATACCTACATTTGCCAAGTGTCAGCATGTAGCAGTAAGAATCATAAGCATAATCATAATCATAAGCATGAGCATAAGTACAGTGGAGCATTTTTACCTGAAGCAAAGGCGAGAAGTCGCCCAACATCGTCTGCCGATCGGTGGAGCTAAGGGAGTCAAACAAAAATGCCAATGCAGCAGCGCCCCAGGCATACTCCCCTACTCCATCCAAGTCTCTCAGCACTGGGAGGAGCTTGCATCTCACTCCATTCGCCCTCGTCGCGAAGAGTAGCTTCCCGAACATCAGTATCAGGAAGCGGCGAAGGATGATGTCTCCCTGCGGTCCGGGTCCTATAGCCACTCTCTGTCTGGCTCTATCTGTCAGCCTCCCCAGGTGCTCCTCGGGTAGCTCGCCTATGGCTATCGCCACTCCTCTCAATCCCAGGCTCTCCTGGAGGGTCGCTCTTGCCAGCATGGATGAGTGACGCCCAGGTCGCGTCAGCTCTAAGTCCAGCAGCTCCCGTGCCAACTCTTGATAGTCAGCGTACATCATGCCCGTCACTGGTGCTCCGTGCACTCTGAGTCCTGTGATCCTTGCCACATCCTCTAGTGTGGGGATCATGTGTACCCACAGGAACAGGAAGGTTCGGCTAATCGGGTCCCACCGCTCATGTAGCACGTACAGCAACGCGGTGTCCATCCTCATCACCTCCATCCCTAAGAACTCGGTGAATCCCATCATCGCCATCCTCTCTCTCTGGTAGTCTAGCAGCACCAGGTACACTGCCCGGACCTACAGCTAGGAGATCCTCGTCTGTCGTTTCCCCTGCATACATTTAAACTTTTAGTCAGTCATTTATATAGAGCAAGCAAATCATTGCATTTGCATTAGTACGGGAATGGTCGATAGCGAGGCAATGCAGTTATCCATGAAATAGATGCCTGCCCCTACTTTATTCGTTGAAGCTTCAAGACGGTCGCGAAGCAATTGCAGGCCGATCTTTCGCGATCCCGGCGATTTGTCCGATTTCTCAAATTCAACCCCTTCGTCCTGCATTTTCTTTTCAATACTATCAGTCGTTGTTTCTCGCACTTCTGATATCTGATTATCAGCCGGGCCGGGAAACACTTTCGATGAAATCCATTTATCATCGCGAAGCATCTTTTCGTAATCAAGAATTGCTTTCGCTATTTGCTTCGCGCCCCATTTCACGCCAACATTCGTTCCAATTTCTTTCGTTCCGTATATCTCACCAATTTGAATTAACGTTCCCGGAGGCGGACAGAATGTTTCACCGTTTTCTAGTGTCGCTTCTTCGCCGTTTGCTTCTGCCCACAATCCGTAGGAGAACGGATGCGAGCTACCCCAATCGAAAGCCCTATCGATAAACCAGCCCGAAGGAACGCGGAAGCGCGGCAGAACGTGAGTTGATTTCTTCCATACGTCATCGATTGCGCCGCCCGCGACAATATCCCAATCACCTTCAAGCCAAGCCTTCTTTTCATTCTCGCTTGAAGCTGACATAATACCGGCGATGTATTCCGGCGACAGATTAGGGTTTTCTTTCCAGTTGCCGAAGATAGCGACCTGTTTGCGTGTTACGTCAATTTCAATCTTCGTCTTGGGATCGAAGACGGAAACCGTTCTAGGAATAATCTGGTAATACGGTCCAACGTCGATAAAGCGACGCTTAACCCAATTGTGACCGGGACCAAGCGGATTGCATGTCGAAAAGTTCTCAAGCGGAATTGGCGGCAATGGCCTGCCGTCAGGCGTTTCATAATCCCCCTCACGAAACGCGCGCCCCATATAGTGCCCGGCTGGATATATCCGGTTCCATTCGGCGACGTAGTTATTTCCTTTCAGGCGCGGCGTATGTGCTTCAGGATCGAAACCCGAACGATTGATAGAATACATTTTATTAAATAGATCAGGCGACGGATATTTAGTTAGCTCATTCCATCCGACGAAAGGATATTCATGACCATGATAAGCCCAATAGTCATCAATAACACGAACAGAACGAAATAGAAGTTCCTCGCCAGTAGGCCAAACCCATTTATAATCGCTCTTACTGGAAAGCCAAGTCGGCGAGTTATTCAGCGGATAGAACCAGCGTTTTGATTTGGTAACAAGATCGTCAAGGTTCTTATATTCGCGGTCGAATATAATCCCCTTCCAAAACGAACCATATCCGCGACCGACATTACCAAGATATCGCATCAATTGCGCGTCAGTCTTACCCGGCCCGCGCGTTCCGCAAAACAGGATATCATTCGCGACAACTGACAATGCAAAATGCTGGGAACTTCCTTCATGGAAGTGCCAGACTTCATTGAATTGATTATGATCAGCAACCGCGTTCATTTCGCGCCTGTCAACTGCCGCCCATACTCAATCCATTTCCCTTCGAATTCCTTGCCGGTTTCTTTCGCTGGCAAAACAATTACGTTCTGCTGTCCGATGTTATTCACCGTCCCGGCGTCAGCCTTCTTTTCGGTATAGCCCATGACTTGAGCGAACAGCTTGAAAAAGTCTAGCTTTACGTCGGACGTTCGCGCATTCATTCCCTCACGATAGACAGCCGCCGCGAATTCATCCTTGGACGGAATAAGCGCGGTCACGCCAGCTTCGCCCCGGCGAAGCTCTTTCATCATGTCGTTTACTTCAATATCGTATTGAAGGTTCGCGAGCGCTGCATGATGCGTAATTCGCGGCTCAACTTCGGCGATGGCGCGCATAGGGTCAGCCGGATAGCGCATGAGCGCCGCCGCCAACTCCCGCTTGATTGTGGGGATTTCGTCGGGCGAGTAATAGTCGCGAAGATCGGAGTTAGGATTAAACGTCATTTCGCGACAGTATCAGCCGCGTTAACCTTATTCAAGGCGGCTATACCGTCCACTTGCGCGGAACAGCGATCTAACGCGCCTTCGGTGTAGATCAGGCGGTTCACAAGGTCATTCGTTGATTTCAGTTCGCCCCGCTGCTTTTTCGGGCACGGCTTAATCAGGGTAGCCGGTATCTTAAGCGGAATGACTTTCGTTTCCTTGATCGGTTCTCTATTTGTTGAGCAACCGATTAAGGTCAGGGGGAACCATGCGAGACAGATAATCTTTAACATCGGTGTTGACCGCTTTAAGATCGTCAACCGACGATTTTGTTTCATCTACACTATTATTAATATCGTCAACTTTATCAGACAAATCAAGTAAAATCTTATGTTCTTCGGTTCGCGTCGCGATAATCGTCTTGATTGTCTTTTCCTGTTCGGCGTTCGTATCCTTTAGTACGGAATTTTCCGTCGCTAACGCGAGCTTATCCGCTTCGGATGCCTGAAGCTGATACCGAACAATTGCGAGCGCGACAAGCAGGATTACAATCGCGATATATGGTATCGCGGCGATGTAAGTTTTAACTGTTCCCCACATGATCAATGCGCCAGTTTGTTTCGCGCGTGGCGACGCGGCGAAGGACGGGCCGGCGTCAGTTCACACGCTTGGATTAATTCAGTTACCGAATTTGCGAGCTTGACCGAAATGTCAAGCGAACGCGAAAGTTCTTTCCGCGCATCCTTTGCTTCCTCAAACGCTTGGGATACAGCATCTTTTTTAGGTGATGTTTCAGGCCGTATCCCGATAAACTTTAGAAAGCTATTCATAGAAACTACTCCGCTTTCGGTACAAGTCGCGAAATGATTATATCCTTAAGGCTGGAAAGCGTTGTGTTATTCGCCTGCACGGTGCCTGAAAGATCGGATATAACCTTAGTCGTTTCCCCCGATTGCTTAAGTATCATGTCATGCAATTCGTCTACGCGATTATCTTTCTTATTGTATGCGTAGGCGAGCGCCATAATTACAATGCCGGGTAATCCAAGCTGAAGTAGAAACCCGACAATTGACGTTATGGCGTCGGGCGGTGCGACAGTTGCCGGGTCCATTCAAACTATTCTCCGTAAAGCTTGCTTGATTTGGCAAACTCACGCCAAGGATGCAATTCATAATGCGGGAAATCCCAGCCGTCATCTTGCCATTTCCCGTTCATATTCCAATCGCCGCCCCAGCGAATAGGAATACTCAATTCCTTCGCGATAGGGAGGATTAGTTTTTGGGCAAGATCGATAAACCGTTGTTTCCCCTTGTCACTGAAATCGATCGGATACGGGGCAACGTCCAAGGCTACCGCTGGGTTCCAATTGTGCGCCGACTGCCCGAAATGGGCTTTGGTATTGCCGCGCTTGAACGCCAGTTCCTGTTCAGCCCTGCCGCGCTGGGCATCCATGATCGTAAAGTCTTGAGCCGGCGTAGCCCGCGCTATGGCCGTGTTCATGAGCTTCTGTAAGAGAGGATGAGCGCCGGCTAGGCGAGCCTTGGAAGTCGATCCGAATACAGGCATGGCGGGCGCTCCGTTTGATGGACCATACGCCAGCGGCAGGCAAAAGAAAACCCCGACCTGACGGGACAGGCCGGGGCTATCGAGGCGCTTAGGTTCCGGGGAGGGTAGCCCGGTTCCTTCACTCCCCTCGATTACGCGACGCGCCGAATGAAGGCGCCCTTCACGCCGTTGTTCTCACCGGGAACGATTTCGAACTTGCGCGTGAATTCGTAGATATTCTTCTGAATATCATCGCCTTTCCGGTTCCTGCCGGGCTTCGTTCCGACAACCTTCGCGAACGAACGGTTTGCCGCCGACACAGTGGAAGACAGCGACTTTACCGGGTTCGGCATCTTTTCGGTTGCCGGCACGAAAATCTTCGCGAACGACGCAACCGTGCCGTCAGCGTTCAGCGCCGGGGCAGGGAAGTCATTGAACGGATACTTGCCGGTACGGCCCGAACGACGCTTGGTCGCTGCCAGTTCTTCGGCAGTGCCCGTCATGAATTCGAACGACGGAGCGGACGACGTAGCCGGCGCGGAACCGGAACCGCCAGCGGCATTCGCGTCAATGCCGGCCTGTGTCGCGCGGATTGCGAATTCCTTCGGATTGTCGGGATTGGCATTGCCAACTTCGGCATGACCAGCCGCAACGATATCCTTCGCGTCCTTTTCCGTGGCGTACAGATAGCCGGTGGAAGCAGTAGCGGCAACCAGCGCCGCAAGAGTTACCTTTGCCATTTCATTTCCTCATTGTTGATTTCGACCTATCCAATCGAATTGGATAAGTGCTATCTAATCAGGAACGGAAATGAAGTCAACAACTATTTTCACTTCTGACCGATAAAAGATCGCTTTGCCCGCTCACTTGATTTTTCTTCCGCCATCGCTTCAGCTTCGGAATGGATTACGGCATTTACGTCTTTCTCCGATAACGCGACCAGCTTGCCCACATTGGCAGACAGTTCGACAATCGAGACGTTGAAAATCGTAATGATCGTGGCAAGCCCCTTGACGCCCCGGTATACGGCGTCGGCTTCGTCCTGTGACATATCGGTATTCTTCAGGCCAAGCCCGATTGCCGTCACGATATCGTTCGCGGACTGATTGATAAGGATAATGCGTTCGTCTTCAGTCATGACATTGCCGCCTTCAGTAGGAGTGCCTTGGCGTGTTCAAGAACACCAAGGTTCATAACGCCGCTATCCCCGCACTGGTAAAACTTGGTTTCGTACTCGCCATTTTCGAGTTTGACGCGATAGCAGATAATCATATTGACAACGTTCGGGGATTTGCCGCTGTCGATATCGCGAAGCATCGAAATCAGAACGTCGCGAGCTTTCCAGTCATTCAACTGACCGCTATCGTCTGATTTCTTTTCGCCAATCGTTTGAGGATAGTTCGCGAAATCATCCATCTTTCTTCGCCGCCTTTTCCGCCAGCAATTTATTACGGTGTTCGAAATGCTTTGCCGCGTCATCGACCAAACCGTTAAAGACTTCCTTAACGGTTTTCTTATCGTTCGCGGAAAGCATCATGAATGCACACGACGCAACCGACGTAGCGATTATGTGGGCAAATTCTTGCGGTTCACATTGACCGGATTGTTTCGCGAGATTAGCAATGTAAATATTCGCGAGTGCGGGAGCGACTTCGTAAGTCACCATTACCTTAATATCGTTATCGGCCTTGATCATGCGAGATAATCCCTGATTGCTGCCGCGCCATCTTGCCAGCCGACACATACTTTACAGGCATAACCCTGTTCGGAAAGGAATTCAATCCAATCCGTTTGGATTTCGCTTGCCGTTCCCTTCGCATTCGTCGCGGTCTTCGGGCGCTTCAGTTCGATGAAAAGGCCATGATAACGAATTCTGTCAGGATAGCCGGTTGAGTAATCATTAAAGCGAGGAACCGGCAGCATGATATCGGGAACGCCGCGCTTAACGCCTTCAGCGACAGCCATTGCGCCCCGGATCGCGTCGCCGTGCCCCTGCTGTTCCAGGAAGTTGGCATAGGAAAGCTGGACATCGAGACGCTCGGGCTCGGATTCAGCCAAATCCCGCAACAGTTTCACCGCCCCGGCCCGGTCATCCGCCGCCGAGACTTGAGGCACAACCAGATTTGCAACCAGTAATTAATATATCAGACTAATATTCACTTATGCTGGTACTAGGTGAAGGGTTGAGTACAAGAACTCTCCTCACGCAAAGTGTGCTTATGCACACCTTTTGATATACCAGAAGTGACTTAGCAGTTATGAAATGAACATGAACTCAGTGCAGAAGATAATTCTATTACGCTTAAAACATCAAGGAGCTCAGCCAATGAATCAACCTGTGAAGAGAGGTAGAAGATACGGATCAATCACACCAAGCAAACCACTAGACAGTCATTTTTAAGGTGGTTCGGTCTGTTACCTGTAGACCTAGGTCCACCCCTTACTCAAATGAGGAAGGCTTCCCTTGCCCCAAGCAAGACCGCAGACTCAGTCTGCAACAACGGCTAATTACACAGCTTGAACCGAGGGAGACAAACCTCTCAACCCCTGATCTTGTATCAAGCAAGGCCAGTACTAATGCCACAGGTAGTGACCGGAGGAATCAATCCTCCCTTCTTCTAAAATCTCAGAAGGAAACCCGGAGAACCAATTCTCTCTTCTTCTGAACCCTCAGAAGGAACCCCGGAGAACCAATTCTCCCTTCTTCTGAATCCTTAGAAGACAACTGGAAAAACAATCCTCCACGTTCTGGTTTCTCAGAACAACCCACACACAGTGATGTACTGTGTGTAAACACCTTGTGCGCACCGAGCACAATAAGGCAAAGATGAACTGAAATGAATGTAAAAAGGAAAGAATACAGTGAGACTCAAGGAAACAAATATTCAATAAATCATAAAGAAAATCAAACAACTTTAGCTTCTAATGAAGCCTCTTTCACTGGAATGCGATGCTTTGTTTTCCTTCAACTTCAGATCTCTTTCTCTCTCTCTTTTTCTTCTGAACTGGATAGCCTTCTCTCGAATTCATCTTCTGCTCTTCACTCTCTCTCTTTTTCCTCTCTTCTTGCTACAAGGATGAGCTCTCTAATTTCTCTCGTTCTTCTGCTCAATCATATCTCTTACGAAGGCCATCAGAGTATATTTAAAGCAGCAGAAACAAATCTGGTCCCTTGATTTGAGTTAAAAATCAATCTGGGACGTCCATTACCTTAATATGGCTCCAGATCTGAAGACCTTGAGTTCAGAAACCCAAGCCCAATAATTTCATCAAAGTAGTTCAATTCTCGTGAAATCTGGAGGGTGAACTAGATAGAAACGAGTCTGAGATCTTCTGATTGGTCTAGGTGGAAAGTATGGAATATTCTCCATAAAGGACTCTTCTGGAAGGTTGTCCACGTGTCCCAGACAATTGTACCAATGATGATACTAGGAATCACATGATTTCATAAGTCCCATCATGTGCTGTGGAAGATAGATTTAATTCACTGAGAAGAAGACTTACTGGTTAATAGGTGGGCCGACCTTCTGCAGAATACAGGTCGAACTGCTGCATTGTCTTTTTGATAACTTGTCTTTCTGGTAATTTCGGTTGACCAAAATAAGCAAGTCGGTCAACCGACTTTGGCATTAAGCTTGGCCTTTGTACTACTGGCTTCTACTAGAATTGGTTGGTGTTATTGCTATTGCTGCACTGCTACTGCATGAGGTCTGCTAAAATCATATTGACTACAAGGTGGCCTTGGCTTATGCTGCTGAAGATGCTGGCCTTGAGCTTAAAGGCATATGGCTGCTTCCTTGGTGTAATCTCTGCTGAGCTAAGCTGAGCTTGGACTGCATGGACTGCACATGATCAGTGGACTTGGCAGCTGTACTGTGGGACTTGTTGGACTGGTGAGAGTACTGCAGTGTTGTTGCTACTGTGCTGTAAACCTCAGCTGACTTAGTCAGAAATCATCCGACCTTCTTAGCTGAATGAGGCATTTTGTCACCTCATATTTTCTATGTCGACTCCATGGAATGATGGAGTTGACCTCAAGGTCTAAAAGCGTGGCTTTTCGTCATCTTAGCTCAGCTGTGTCAACTCCATGGTCTGACGGAGTCGACCTACTTTGTCTGAGGCTTTGCATTAGATTAAAGGATCCTTGTTCCTTGTGTCGACACTGAAGGCTAGGGCATCGACTCCATAATTACTGCAGATGCCAGATCAGAGCTCTGGGAAAATGGAGTCGACTCTTGATATTGACTCTTTTTTGTTGACTGTTGATTTTTTTTGGAAGTACCCTTAGAACTTGATTCCAGCAGTACTAATGTATATTCAACAACCTTAGCTGACTTCATTTGGATACATTTTCACACATGAATGATCTTGAACTTGATATACTTGGATGTCTGCATCAAGCTTCATCAATCTTGCTGAACTCATGCTTGGGCTTTGAACTTCATGAATCGTTAAGAACTGAATTTTGAATTGGTCACCTGAACTATAACTTTTCAACCTGTTCTTTCCAGCATTTAAAGCTATACCTTTACACGTGTATTTTGATAACATCAAAGTCATGACATCATCAAAAGCATAAAGACTCATAAATGAGCCATAGTTTGTCATCATCAAAATCACAGGGACACAACATTCTCCCCCTTTTTGATGATAGCAACTATGAGTCATTATGAGCAATATTAGCCAAGCGAACTTCAAATGTCTTGAAATCGAACTATGAGTCATTATGAGCAATATCCCATGTGCCTTGATTGGATTCGTCTCATGTTCTTTGGCCTTGGGGTTTATTTGGTTGCTTATTTGTCCCCTGTTAGATAGAGGTTCTTGATGCATCATGCTCATTTTGATTCCTAATCTTCATTGCAAAATCTGGTTTGAATTGTGTCTTAAAGACCCCTCATGCATATCATTTTATTATTTTTGAATGGGGTTGAATGGTGCTTTATGGGTGTTTAATGTTTTGGTGGTTTCATTTGAAGTTTAACTAAGTTGTCTACACTGCCAGTATAAGTGTCGACTCATAGAGTAGACACTTGTGTTAGGTTGTTCTATCTACTACATTGTTTTATAAGTCCAGACAGAAAGTGTTGACTCTATGAGTCGACACTTTTCATCTGGGCGTTTTGTTTTATTGAAAATAGAACACGTTGCAAAAAGTGTCGACCCAGTGAGTTGACACTTTTGCCCTGTGTCCTGTTTTTTACAAATGGGACAGAATGCTTTGAGAAAAGTGGCGGCCCAATGAGTCCGCACTTTCTCTGGATTGTCTAGAATGAGTTTTCCATATTGTTTGCGAAATGCCCATTTCGAGATCCGATTGCTTTGGTACCTTACCCTATTGCCCTTAGGGTTTCACCTATCTAATGGGTGATGTTATGAGAGGGTTTTAGCAAGGACATTCATGTCTTTTGTGGTTGGTTTTCCTTCTTGCATTAGTAGCGACATTCTCCCACGATACCAAGAAGAATATTTTTTTTGAGCTTAATGTTTCCATTTGCTTGCAGGAAAGGAAGGAAAAGGAGCTGAGGGCACCACCCCACCTGGAGGAGGAAGAAGAAGAAGAGGAAGCCGTCGTCCATGAGCTACTCCCTGTCGATCTGTACTAGCTCTGAAAGCGTACCTTGAATATTCAACCTTGGACGTCTCCTACGGGCTTGGTCGTGTTCTGCTCCACGAAGAACACTCTCCGGCGCACCCTACTTCTCCTTTGAGAGGATTTCACTGCAGATTTGAGGGGGATCTTTCTTCTCGCACCTCTATTTGTCTATTGGAGCACAGATAGTTGTTTGGGTGTTTATTGTATATCTTTTCTTTTCATCAAACTGGGAATACGTTGTGTGTAGATGGAGTTGTGTCTCTGCCTGTGTGGTTTTATTGTGGGGAAAGGCTCCCCATGTTTAGTTGTGTGTGGACGGAGCTGTGACTCCATGTGGTTGTTGTGTTCAAGATACGTTCCCCGACTGTGTGTGCGTATGTGCTACAGTGGCAGCGTTTTGAGGCAAGGCCTCGTGCCGTCGTGCATGTATTGCTGCGGAAGTAGCGTGTGGTGTTGGGGTTCGTCCCTGTGTTGCTACACAAGTAGCGTGTAGTGAAGCCTCACCGGGTTTCGGTGAGGGGTGGACATAGGGAGCCCGTCGTGGTCCCGAACCACCTAAAAAACTCTGTGCTCCATGTGGTGTGCCTGTGCGATTATCCATTTCTTCTATCTCTGTTCACAGGTTTATTTGAAAGATTTTTATTCACTGCACCATCACACTTCGCTAGCTCTGCTATCTGTTATTAGCCATTGCATAGTTTATTCGAATGAGATCGAAAAGCTTGAGAGAATATTTTAATCTCACATCTATTTGGGCTAATTAACGTAGTTAATTGTTAATCCACTGTAATTAGTTTAGATTGCTTTTAAAATCTGCCATCTCGACTGGGGGACAATTCAACCCTCCTTCTTGTCTGCCATCTACTCTGGGCCAACACAAGGCACCCCTACTGGTGGTAGATGATGTCACCAGAATCATGACACATGTCATCTTTGTTTGGGAGCACGGGCATGAATGGTCGCCTGAGTTCGGCGACGACACTTTGATGGCGATAGGCACCCTTTCTCCTTCTGTGTGGTTTCGAAGTGGTCGTCCCACTTTCGAATGTTATATGAACCAATGTGGGGTCATTCAGGGAGCCCAACCTGCTCCTTCAGTGCATGCCGTGGGTGTTAGTTGCTACCTCTTCGACTTTCTCCTGTCTTGGTGAGGGTTCTTCCCCTTCTTCTATTTTGTGGAGTCATGGCACCCAGCAGGAGGATCCTCCTTGTCAGCCCCACGTCTTCTGCTGAGCAAGTGGAAGCAAGTCGTGGCGGTGTCTTGAGCACTTCCAACACCGGTCCTAGTCATGCTCGCTCCCATAGCTAGTGGCTTATGATGTGATGGATTGGCTGATCAAGAGGGGAGGGGTGAATAGATCAACCCCTCTTTTTCGGATGATTAGATCAAAGCTCTACCAGAATAAAAACTGAGTGACCATTAAGACAAAGTAGAGAGAGGGAGATTGTGCGCAAGATGAAACGATATAAGTGAAGAGCGAGCCTAAGGAAGCATTGTTGACGTCTAAAATATTACTGTGCAATAATTATGTGCCCAAAGGAGCCAACTGAAAGTCAAAGACATGTCCACTCGGGCCGCTGAAGCCTCAGGTCACCTCACAGGAGTATCGGGGACTCCACAGTTCATTATCTCGGGATAAATGTCTACCACAACTCACTAAGGCCATATGATGGTCAGAGCTAATGAACCGGCATCGAAGCAATCATGCCAAACACATTTTCATACCCGTCCAACCAAGACTAGAATGTACCGGGTGATTCCCCCCCAGATAAAGGCCAGTGGCAGATAGAAAGCCTTGGAAATCAGTCATAGCAGCCACAGAAGAAAAAGATCCACCTATCTTTTCTTCTGGAGAAGCTATACAGTTAAAGTCTCCTCCAATGATCCAAGGTATAGTCACTCCTTGGCTAAACTCCATAAGAGAATCAAACATTTCCCTGCGATTGCTCACAATACAAGAAGCATATATTGCAGTGAAGTACAATATAATAGAATTATTTTCCTTGAGGGCAATAGTTAGATATTGTGGATGAAGTTCTATAGTGTCAAGACAAATACTAGATTTATGAAATAACCAGATTTTGGAAGAATCTCCATTATTGCCAATGAAAGAGTGAAGATTAATACGCCGACCCACACCCTGAGCATGGTTAAGACCTATACGTGGTTCTGATATGGCAGCAATACAAATACCATGAACTTTAATATGCTGAGCAAGACTTCTTACAGTGGCTTTATTACCTATACCTCTTACATTCCATATCAAAGTTGAATTAAACATGATCAAAAGAGGAATATGATTGAGCAGCCAGTACCTTGGCTTTGGCCCTAGTCAAGCGGGCATCACTAAATAGAACTCCAGATAGGACAGAGACCTCATTCGACTTAAGATCATGGGAGTGATTTTTACTATCATTTTCTTGGAATAACATCCTGGAGTTCTCCAAGGCTGACAATTTTGAAACAGCTTCCGAGCTAGTAATTTTAATGACGTTCAAATATGAGCATTGAGTAACTAGAAACTGAGTAGAATTCTTATTCTACATTGCATCATTATTGTGATGGATTGAAGGAAGCTCAGCTAATTCTGGATTCTCCTCTATTTGAGACAAAGATGTAGTGGTTGCCTTTTTAGTGTCATTCATACAAACAGGTGATGAGGGACCAGAACTTTCTTTTAACTCCGAAGACCCTGATGTAAGGACGGTAAGCTGACAACACTTTGAATCTTCAATAGAATTGTTATCCCCAGGGATAAGTTTATCTTGTACAGTTACTTCCTCAGAATCAAAGTCATCAGATGTCTGGAGCAGAGCTGAGAATCTGTTTGTGTCATTAGCTGTTATCTTTCGGCTATGAATTTTGGGCATCCGAGACCTATATTCTTGATGGATAGCTTTTTGCAGTACAATGGAGGCAACATTATGCAAATATTGATTCCGCACCAAATTCTTACTCTGTTTCTTCTTACAATCATCTTTCATGTGCCCAATCTTATGACAATGAGAGCATAAATGCGGCACTCTATGGTAGCTAATTTCCTGCCAAAAACCACCAACTTCCATGCCAATCCATAACCAGTCCTTTCTCTGCACCGGAAGGTCAAGCTCAACGCACACTAGAGCCTCCGATGTTTCAGTCATGGCAGATGTTGCATCATGAATCCGCGGTACAGAGCCAACATTCCCTGCTATAGATCTGAGCATATCCTAATGATAAAAGTTGACAGGCAACAAAGGGAACCCGATCCATACAGGGACGGCCGAAGGATCAGATTCAAAATCAAAGTCATGCAACCATTTGAAAAATCTGAATAGAAATCCCTTGATATATAAGTTCTTTTGAAGAAGAACTTTGAGGAAATCGGCTTTACAACCCATCCGAATCAGAATATGTCTGGCATTCATCCGGTTAATAATGAAATCAGAGCTAAGTTGTAGACGCTGCGAAAGACAGGCTTTAATTTCTGGGATTGAGGGACGGCCGTAGGAGCATTTAGCAATAATTGCATTCTGAAGATGTGAGCAAGAGGCCTAGATCACTTCTTGGGAGAAAAAGACAGTAGGTTCACCTTGCTCCGTATACGCAGGGGGCTTCACCTGAAATGGAATACGCGGCCGAAGCTGTGCTTCAATGAGAGTTTGAGCATACGTTTTCTATGGAGCCACCACAGCCATGTCTAACCTGCGGGCATCATTGCTCTCCGGAAGGATCGAAACCTCCCCCACCATACCAACCATGGCCGGCAAGGAGGGGGAATCGCTGGAGAAGATGAAGGAAACGATGGTGGGAAGAAGCAAAACCAGAGTTTCTCACAGTAAAAAATCTAGAGAGAGAAAATTTTCAACAGCATGTATTTCGGTCGAAAATGCATCGGTAATTTTTTACATATTTCTGGCCAAATTCTATTCCTGTAGAAATCGATGATATATTTCTACCTATTTCTATTATTTATTACATATATTTATATATTGTATCATGCTTCGCCAACTTCGTCCAACTCAGGCTTACCATATCGTATCTGAGAAAGCCCGATATGGTGCTACTCATCCCAGGATCGCCTGAGTCAGGCAAAGTCACCGTGAGAGAGAGAGAGAGG
Organism: Amorphophallus titanum; assembly: GCA_024336825.1. Classification (NCBI taxonomy): domain Eukaryota; kingdom Viridiplantae; phylum Streptophyta; class Magnoliopsida; order Alismatales; family Araceae; genus Amorphophallus; species Amorphophallus titanum. The sequence goes on from JANBPO010009603.1 coordinate 43,838,388, forward strand.
GAGGAGAGAGAGGAAGGGAGAAAGTAGAAGGGGAAGACATGATCGATGCATGCCGAGTCGGTGGTGAATCGGGCATATCGTACCATATCAGAGAAGGGCCTATCTAGTACAGATCACCTAGTCGGCAAACCGCGTATTACGATTAAACATAATTAATTGTACCATACAATTAATTGGTAGAGAAATATTTTAGGGGTTTTCGATGGAATCAAAATCGATCGAAAATACATTGGAAATTTCGACAGATTGTATTTTGTTCGAATATACGTCCATAATTTCTGACGTATATCCAACCAAATTTGATTCCGTTGCCATCAAAACTGCAAGCCTTCGATTTCTATTCTTAAAAGAGGAATGCCCAAGGGAGCTAATACATTGCAACATAAAAAAAAGGGAAAATGGGAGAAGCAAGAAAGAACAAGCCACTGTGAGGAGGGGGAATGGGATACAATGGGGAAAAGGGACAGAGCATGAGCACCTCCCCGTTCTTCTCTTCTTCTCTTCTCTCTTTTATTCTTCTCTTCGCACAGACGGTGGCGGGTGGAGCAGGCTTCTTCTTCTCCTCTTCTCTCTTCGCACACACCACGGTGGGGGGAGCAGCAGGGTTTCTTCTATTCTTCTCTCTTTCTCCTCTTCGCCGTCTGTGTATGTGTGTGTATGCCTCTTCATCGCGGAGGAGCGGGGGTGGTCGGAGCGGCAGGCTCCTTCTCTTCTTCTCTTCTTCTCTTTCTCTTCTTCTCTTCTCCCCTGTGCGTCTCTCTCTGTTTGTTCTCCTCTCGTCCGTTCGCAGCGAAGAGGGGTTTTATACCCCAGGTGGCAGGAACGGCGATGGCAAAGGGCAGTAAATGGGAGTTGACTCCCATCCGTCCCCGATTACAGAGGGTAGCCTGCGTGCCATCCTCAGAGGGTGACACCCCAGCTAGCCCTGCACGATCCCCATTGCGCACCAAGGATCGTAGGGCATGGCGCTACCACCATTCTGCCGGTTACACCAGGTGAAGAGCAAGCCACAGTGTGTCGCTGGAGGGCTGTAAAATCGTGCTACTGAAGGGCTGGAAAGGCGTACCGCTGGGGGGGCTCAGCAGGTGTGCCGCTGAAGAGCCCAGAAGGGGCGCACCGCCGAGAGGCTAGCCTAGGCGTGCCGTTGAAGACACCTGGGTGTGCTGCTAGGGAAGGGCACAGGGGGTGTGCCGTGTAGAACCCGCAGGGGGTGCCGCCGAAGGGGCGATGGAGTGTGCTGCTAAGGGCTCAGAAGGGGTGTGCCACTAAGGGGCTTGCAGGGCACACCGGGTAGAACCCGCAGGGGGTGTGCCAGCTGGAGCTGCCCTGGAGTGTGCCGCTGGGGCTATAAAGGGGTGTGTCATTGAAGAGTGCAGCCTCGGTGTGCCGTTGGAGACACCTGCGGGGTGTGCCGGGTAGGCCACTTGCAGGGTGTGCCGCTGGGGGCTCCAAGGGATGTGTCGTGTAAGGCACCAAGATGGTGTGCCGGCCAGGGGGGGTAGCAGAGCGTGCCGTTGAAGGCACTTAGGGGTGTGCCGGCCAGGGCAGACTTGAGCCCATTGCAAGCACAAGTTGCGGTCCACTTGATTTTCTTCGGGGGTTGATTCTTCTTCGCCGTCGCGCTTCCGAAGATGGCTTCACGGTAGTGTGTGTATATTTGGAGAGTCTGGGGACCAGTCTCTTCTGGGGCCTCTTCATGCTGTTCTGTTGTTGATACGAGACTAGTGTGGAACGTATGGATGTGAAATTTTACGCGTCCATAAATGCCCCCCACTCACGGGTAGCACGGGCGAAGGATGAGACAAGCGGTGCACGTGGGTGCACTTGCCCTCGCAAGGTATCTCCTTTCCTTCCTTTTCTCTCTTTCTTCTTCTATTCTTCTTCTTCTTTTCTTTCTCTTCTTTCTTCCTTTTTTCTCTTTATAACCACTCTGGACAGCTGCTGGCGTGGATGCCAGTAATTGACTAGCTGTCGACTGAGGTGCTGATGATTAGAAAGTCGTCAGCTCAGGGGCCGATGATTGAAAGCTGTTTACTTGGGAGCCAATAATTGGATAGCTGTCGCCCCGGAGGCCGATTGTTGAGGTCGAGAAGCCAGGCCAGGTGGGCCGAAACCTGGGAAGTAGGCTAGAAAAGTCGAAGGATGTTTGGGAGGCGGGTTATAGAAGCCAAGGTTGAGAAGCGGGCTACTAGAGCCGGGAGGCATTGAAAGCGTGGTGGGACGAGGAGAGGAGTTTGTTGATTCAAAAGGGATATTCGTCGCCAGAAGGGACGGAGGGGAGAGTTTGTTCATTCAATGACCTGGACAGGAGGTCCAGATCAAATGGGTCATTCATCACCCGAAGGGATAGAGAGAAGAGTTTGTTAATTCAATGACCTGGACAGGAGGTCCAGATCAAATGGTCCATTCGTCACCCGAAGGGACGGAGAGAAGAGTTTGTTCATTCAATGACCTGGACGGGAGGTCCAGATCAAATGGGCATTCGTCACCTGAAGGGACGGAGAGAAGGATTTGTTCATTCAATGGCCTGGACGGGAGGTCCGGATCAAATGTGCATTCGTCACCTGAAGGGACAGAGAGAAGGATTTGTTTAGTCAATGATCTGAACGGGAGGTCCAAATCAAAGGGGCATTCGTCACTCGAAGGGACGAAGAGAAAAGTTTGTTTAGTCAATGATCTGGATGAGAGGTCTAAATCAAAGGGGTATTCGTCACCCGAAGGGACGGAGAGGGGAGTTTGTTGATTCAATGATCTGGATGAAGGGTCTAAATCAAAAGGGTATTCGTCACCCGAAGGGACGGAGAGGGGAGTTTGTTGATTCAAAAGAAGTGTTCGTCGCCCGATGGGACAGAGAGAAGAGTTTATTGATTCAATGATCTGGACGGGAGGTCCAAATCAAAGGGGTATTCGTCACCCGAAGGGACAGAGAGAAGAGTTTGTTGATTGGCGCGGGGTGCACACCGTTGCGGAGCTGGCCAAGCCGAGGACGCGAGGGAGTGATCGGGACGCGTGATGGGGCGACGGATTGAGCGTGGCGTGGCGTGATCCCTCGATGGATTCAGAGAAGGCGCGGTTCGTGATTCGGTGGCTTTCGACACGATTTTGTCACTTCGGCGCATGATTTCTTTGGTGGAGGTAGGGAGATGGATCACCTACTTCTCCTGTATATTTTCCCTACAGTTTCACATTGTTTGGTGCTAGAATGGGCGAGTTTGAGCTCGTTTAGGTAAATCGTAGTTTTGTGGAGTTCATAGGGTTCGCCGAAAAATGGCGATGATTTTTAGATCAGCTAGTGTCAAGCGACTCCCTGGAACGTCAGCGTTCCATAGTCACTGATTTCGTGTCGATTGGGGGTCATTTGGGACCGTTAGGAGCCCGGGAAGTCCGATGGTTCCATTTGGGTCGATTTGAAGAAATCGCTCATTTCTTGTCGTTTCTTAGCCGATCTGACTCCCGTCGGAGTCTATGTGTTGTATATCATCGTTATGGTTGTATCCCCTTCGTTTCAGAAAGAGCGGGATGTGGAAAGGTGACGATCGGGCCGATCCTATGGTTTTCCTGTCGTGACGCCTGAACGGTCGTTACAGAAGCCGCTTAGGTGATTGAGTGGTCGAACATGTGACTGTTCAATGTAGGTTAGTTGGGCGTCTGCGTGGTCACGAGACAGACCGCCCAGTGGATGGCACGGCCAGGTGTGAGCCATCCAGTTCACCTGAGCGGCCGGTGTCTAGCTGTGCTATTTTCCCAATGTGTTGAGGGCTAGGGCTTGACCGCTTAGCATGGTTGACCTTGGGTCAACAGTTTTCTGGTGGTTCATGGAGCGATTTCCCTCTAACCATTCCACTTCATGAGTGGTCCTTCTCTGACTGCTCTGACTGTCGTTTGACAGGTTCCTGTAGTAGGTTGATTGGAGTGAACGGCCTGGAATGGACCGTTCTGTCTCCTTGGGTGGCCTCCTGTGGACCGTCCAGTTCCCCAAGCGGCCCCTTGGTGACCGCACTATGAGTTGGGTTCATTGTGTTATCGGTTGGCTGTGATGGCTTGTCCCATGTTTGTCTGTCCGTGTGTGTGTCCCATTTAACTAGCGTCAAACGTTTAGGTTGATTTGGGCAGTGTCTCTAACAGTTCTGGCTTGGAATGCTAGTGTTCGTAAATCTGTCGCGTGGTCTGACTAGATAGGTCGACTCAAGGTTGACTGAGCGTAGTCTACTTCTTGACTGCTACAGTTCCTTAACGACCCAATCTAGGACTGCCAGTGTCCTTGTCTCTACGTGCGTAGCGGCTCTTCCTTGACTGCTTGGTTTGCCTAGCGACCCGTGACCCATGGATGTCTGTTGGCATCCTATGAGGGCTGTGACCATAATGAGATGGCCAAGAGTGCTTGTGTACAGTGTTTTATCTATGTGTCATTGTCAGGTTCCGGTCAACCTGGGGTGACCTAGTGGTTGACAGGTGACCTTGTGTGTGTCTCGACTGTTCTGTCTAGCCCGAGACAGTGGTTCTGGATGCTTTGAGGTGTTGTCTCACCTCGGTTTGCATGTCCAGGTGTGCTGAGGGTCTTGGAGTTCCCTCATGTCTCCGTGAGTCATTTCTCCCGATTGTGCAGTTTCCTCTGGCTTAGGATTAGACCGATTGGCGGCCTGTTCTGCTATGAACGACGATCCTGACTCTGAGTCATGCGACTCGAGGATCATTGTGTTAGTAGGTCTAGTCGCCTTGTCCTGAGTCTGTCGATGATTGGTGTACTACCTTGGTGCTTCGTAGTACGTGCGACAGTGCTTTCTTGCCTATCTATACTCCAGCACTAGTGTTTTGGAGTCTGTGTCTAGTGAGCCTCCACTAGTCGTAGCCTGATGATACGTTTTGGCATGTCGGCCAACCTGGGAGTGGTGACGGGGTAGTTCCCGAGATACAATTTTTAAGCTAGTTCCATGGGCCCCAATCCAACTGTAGCGTCCTACGGAGGAGAATACTAGCTAGACGCCTGGCTCTAGGCAACGAGCCAGTGTGTGCACACGTGGTTAGGGGCTTGGACTTACGTCGACGGACGTGACCCTGACTAGTCACTCATTACTGTAGTTCCTATTCTGGTTCAGCATGTACCTCGGTCTCTGTCGATCCAGGCATCCGTAGAGAGGTACTTGAGGCGCAGCATAAGATGTCAGTGGACGCAGCTGACTGTTCTTCTAGTGAGGAGGTGCCTCCGTCCCGTGACTCGTGACTCTCGCGGTTACACGCATCGTGACCTTTCCGGGTTAGCCCTCTCTTGGCCTTGCCCGAGGTCAGCGTCCTATTCTGCGCACGACATTCCAGTCATGCGTGGTTATGTCTAGGAAAGTGTGCACGATAATCGAGTCGTGTGTGCTTTAGAGTATGTGTCTATGTCTGTCTAGGTCTTTTCTAGGCTTGTTGTCTGGTCTCATAGGCCTTTGTCTTAGGCCTTGCGCTCGTCGACAGATCAGTGACTCCTGACCTTCCGAGTTCAGGGTTAGCCTTTCTGTTATGTTTGGAGTAGCTTGGGAGCCGAGGTCAGTTCGGTGGCCATGCTTGTCAGCTTTACCCTTTTCTTTTAGCTGTTCTATCGCTAGCCAACCCATGCTGGATGGTGACTCACAGTGAAGAGACTTCCAATTCAATCGGCACCACAGCCTCCAACCCATATACAAGGGAGAATGGTGAGCAGCCGGTTGGGGTTTTATAAACCGTACGATAGGCCCAAAGCACTTCGTACATCTTATCTTCCCAATCTTTTTTATTAGACTTGACAGTCTTCACCAGCAGTGTGCATAGTGTCTTATTGAAGGCTTCTACAAGCCTATTGGCTTGTGGGTTGTAGGGGGATGACGTCCTCCAGTCAACCTTGTACTTATCGGCCAGCTGATAAACCTTCTAGTTTCTAAAATGGCTGCCATTATCAGAGATAATTCGACTGGGAATCCTAAACCAGAATATTATATTCTGTCGGAAGAATCTTGCGACCAACTCTCCCACCACTTCTCTTAGTGCTATTGCTTCTGCCCATCTGGAGAAGTAATCTGTAGCTGCTAAGATATATTTGAACCCTGATGAAGATGCTGGTAGCGGCCCCACCACGTCCGTGCCCCACTGAGCAAATGACCAACTTGGTATGGTGGGATGTAACGGCACTGGCGGTCTTCTTGACACGTTGGCGTGCTCTTGACACTTTTGGCAAGCTTTGGTGAACCTACAGCAATCATCGAACATGGAGGGCCAATAATAGCCCAATTTCTTTATTTCAATCTTCATTTTTGGGCCAGCCTGGTGTGCTCCAACTGACCCGGCAAAGACTTCTTGCATTACTTTCCCGGCTTCTATCGAAGACAAGCAACAGAGGAGAACTTTCTTTTGGGCATTTTCCATTATCCGGAATAAGGCTTCATTCCTCATCTCAGAGGAGTCTTTGACCCGTAGGAGCTTCATTCATTGTTCTTTTTCTTTTGGGAGATGTTGGTGCTGGAACCAACGTAAGAGATGCTCCCGCCAGTTGGGCTGTTGAACCTCCTCTACAGTTGCCGCTTCATTTTCTTGTTCATCGATCAGGACCTTTGTCATGCTGGGGACCTGTCATCGGTTAATTATTGTTACATTCATGCTTGTATCTAGTGGAATCGCCAAAGAGCTAGCTAGCTTTGTGAGGGCATCCGCCTGAGCATTTTGTCCCCGATTGATATGCCTGACTTTGATGAAGTAGAACCTTGCCATCAAGCGGAGTGCCAGCTAGTAGTAGGGGAGGAGCTCTTGCTTTCGCATATCAAACTCTCCTTCCAACTGTTTTATAACTAGCATGGAATCTCTGAATGCTTCCAGCATCTGGATCTCCATGGACAGGGCAATCTGCAACTCGATTATCAGGGCTTCATACTCTGCTTCATTATTTGTGCATGGCTTGTTTATTGAACAAGATGTATAGATGACTTCTCCTTCCAGAGACTTCAGGACTATGCCTGCCCCTGCTCTGACTCTGGCTGATCCAGTAGCTAGGGTATCAATTCTGGATGCGCCATCAAAGTATAGTTGCCACATTGAGGGCTGCACTTGACTGACTTCAAGGGTTTCATCTTCAGGGAGCTCTGGTTCTAGCGGGCAGTCTTCACGCACTGGATGCTCAGCAAAGAAGTCTCCAATGGCTTGGCCTTTGACGGCCCTTGGCGACACATAGGAGATATCAAACTCCATAAGGATCACCGCCCATTTGCCTAGATGGCCTTTGAGTGTCTGTTGGGGCATGATGTATTTTAGCGGATCCGTCTTGGAGATCAGCCTGATTTCATGTGACAACATGTAGTGTTAGAGCTTCTTGACTGTGAAGACCAGCGCCAGGCAGATCTTCTCAATGTAGGCGTATCTTTCCTTAGTTCTGACTAATCTTCGACTAAGGTAGTAGAGGGCTTGTTCCTTCCCTTCTTCATTGTTCTGGGCCAGCATTGCCCCCAGGGAGTTTTATGTGGCAGCTATATACAGTATTAGTGTCTATCCTTTCATTGGTGCACCGAGCACTGGAGGAGTCTTCAGATAATCCTTCAACTTGTCAAAGGTTGTCTGGCAGTCTTCATCCCAGTAAAAGGGAACATCTTTCATCATTAATTTTTGAAAAGGCTGGCATCGCCCTGACAAATTAGATATGAATCACCGGATGTATGCCAGGCGGCCTTGTAGAGATCTCAACTCAGAGAGGTTCCTTGGTGGGGGGTACAACGGAAATT